>JAJGRX010000025.1:0-339402 GCA_025461125.1 Carex kokanica
GTATTTGGATAAATTAGGGTTTGGGAACTTTTCATATAAAAGTTGTCATTTAAAACTTAATTATAGTCTAATTTACAAGTGTCACACTGATCGGCAATTAATTCGAGCTAATATGAGAAAATTATTACCTATTGAGAAGTAGAAGCACTACGAAAAAAAGGAAGACGAGACGTCGGTAGAGGTGAAGAAAAGGAAATTTGAAGAGAAATTGAGAATGAAGAAGATATTTGAGAAAATTCTGTATATATAATATGATGGAGAGGCGACGCGAGTATATGTATTCGGATAAATTAGGATTTTGGAACTTTTCATATAAAAATTGTCATTTAAAACTTAATTATTTTTCAATATATATTGTGCAGCATCAGTATATACAATTGGAATTTTCATACTCCAATTTTGGTATTCACTCTTAATTTCTAATTGCTATTACTTCCTGTCAAAGTTTAACAATATTTACACAGAAAATTTCAAAATATAATTGAATTTTGGAGGAATGAATACAAAATTTCATAATTTGGAATGTAAGCTTTGCAAAATAGTCTTGAAATATAAAATTAAAGCTTGTTGGAAACAAGAATTTTGAAATAGGATATAAAAGTTCTAGAAATTTTGGAACTTTTGGTTTGAAAGATTTTCAATTTTTGAATTTCGGAAATAAAAAAGGAAATTTGAAAATTTCAGTTTAGGAAAAAGAATGAGTTTGGACTATTTTTAAAATTTGGAATCATAAATTTTGAAGAGGAGAGTTCCAATACCTCATGCTTTTCATATCTCATCATGCCTCATATTCAATATCTTCATTTTCAAAACCTAAATTGTCGATCTGAACCGCTCAACAGAATATCCATATTAAAATATGCTTGGAGAGCAAATTTTATAATTTTTGGAATTTTTTTACTATTTTTTTAGATAGGTACAAAATCACTATTTTTCAACGGTCCAAAAACAGTGATTTTTGTACCTATCTTAAAAAATAGTAAAAAAAATTTAAAAATTATAAAATTTGATCTCCAAGCATATTTTAGTATGGATATCGTGTTGAGCGGTTCGGATCAGCATTTTAGATTTTGAAACGAAGATATTAAATATGAGGTACGAAAAACATAAGGTATTGGAACCCTCCTCAATTTTGAATATCTGAAACTTGGATAGGCCCTGTAGTAGGAAAAGAATTTGGTTGTTTCAGATTGGGCCGCCTGGGCTAAGATATTAGCATGAATTAGGCCCAATTTGTTTTTTTAAGTGCAAATGAGATTTATCAGTGTGTGTCCAGTTCGCATATCTACTATAAAATTTGAATTTAAAATCTAAACGAATTCCAAAAGGCAATGCGTTGACATATTAATTAAGGAATAGCAAGGGTTTGTTAGGACGATAATTCATGTGTACTCTAATTGTAATTTGTAACCGGATCAAATGCAATGAATTGATTGAAATTTTTTAATTAATGTTTCTATTTTGTCTTTATTTTTTGAATTTTTAGTAATTTTTTTTTTGACGAAGACCCGTAGGCGCCAGCTCAACGGATCCGACTCCGCTGTTCTTCAAAGGGAGAACAGGACCCTGTTATTCCGATCTCAGCCATTCACCTTTATCGAGATTCGGATATGAAAAAACTTTGAACGGTTCAGATTGGAATAACAGGGTCTTGTTCTCCAATTTGGAGAACAGCGGAGTTGGTTCCAGCTCAACAGACACCCAGGATTTTATTCTAGTGGGATTCAATCCTATGTCCTTTTTGTTGGAAGGCTATGCCAGTACCAGCTGTGCAACACAGTAGTGGCATAACAAATATTTTGAAACTTAAATAACAATATTTCAATGAACTTAAAATAGGAGAATTTAATATACTATCTACATTACTTTTTCTTGTGCATATATAAAACATTACATCATATTTTTAAAATAAAAATAAAAATAAACTTTTTGAACTTGTCAACAACAGTGAATGCTTATTACAAGAAAGTCAAATTTCACTAAAAATATATATACAAATATTGAGTTTTAGATTTTAAGTGATTATAAATTATAATAACTAAAGGTAATGAAAACATAAAAAAAATAAGATATCTGAGTCCGTCATGTTGCAAGAAACTTAAAACAATTTGCATATAATAAATAAAAAATAGGGAGAAATTTCTAATGTGCCCATGTAAACTTTTGAAATAACTAATATTCTCATAAAAGCAACATAATTTCTAATATCCCACCGAAACTTAACATCATATCCAATATCTCTTTTTACTTGTTTAACATTTTATTTAATTATTTGAAAAAATGAATGGACAAATATATCTCTTATTTTATATGAAAAATGAAAGTCAATTTTACAGTACCATTACATGTTACGCTAAACTATATAGAAAATGAGTAGAACTAAGGTGTTCTTAAGCTCACCAAGTCCTTTGTGAGCTTTACTAAAAAATCTATCGGATTGACTTCAAACGACACATCCAAACCGTTGAAACCGTTTTACTTCACGAGTGATGCATTTACATGTCAAATTTATAATTTTTCGAACTAGTTTAGTATAAAGCAGTGTTCTAAATAGCGGCGCTATAGCGTTTTTGGACCCCAAACGCTACGCTATGACATCAAAATGCGCTATTTGCGCTACGGCCGCTATAACGCTATAGCGGTCCGCTATTTGCGCTATACAATATGGGTTTTTTTTTTAAGCAATTTATATGGGTTTTAAATAAAGATAAAAAAAAGCTCAAACCGAAATTGAATTTGTTGCTACTTGCTACAGATAAATCAATTTGAAATTGGGAATATAAATTGAAATTTGAATAGAAAAAAAGTCCAAACCGAAATTAAAATTTGAATAGAAAAAAAATAGATTATGTCATGAATCATGATGCTTAAGATATTTTTAATAGGAAAAATCGATAGTTTATGATATTACTATGGATATTTTGAACAGCAATTTGGACTTTGTACGGGTTCAATATGAATATTATATTTTCTTAATTACTTTGGTGTTATTTATTGTTCTATGAGACTTTAGATAATGTTGATATTTAGTACAAATATTGAATATACGGAATGTAAAAAAAAAACGCTATTTGGAATAGTTTCCGCTATAGCGACGCTATTCGCTATAGCTTTTTTTGTAGCCTTCCCGCTATGACGCTATAAACGCTATTTAGAACTTTGGTATAAAGTCAAGCTGTCAAAAAATGATAAAAGATGAACTCATTAAAATTAACTTATAAATTATCTTTTTTTTACCGCTTGACTTTATACTAAATTAGTTCAAAAATTTAAAAATTTGACATGTAAACGCATCACTCATGAAGTAGATCGGTTTCAATGGTTTGGATGCATCATTTGAAGTTAATCCAATAGATTTTTGAGTTAAGCTCATAAAGCAGCTTGGTGAGCTTAAGAACGCACCATTTTATGTGATTAATAAGAAATATTTATGTGTCGCTCATGGGGGCTTTCATGAAGTAGAAGAGCTTGAAGGGTGGCGGAGCTTAGCGCAGGTGCAGAGGAGGAGGTTGAAGGGAGGGGAAGGGAGGGGAAGGGTTGGATTTGAGAGAAAAGAAGAGGGAGGGGGAGGTGGGATCAGTCTGGCGCATGCCAATGTGTTTGTTTTGCTGAAGGGTTGGCGGAGGAGAGGCGGAGGAGAGGAAAACAATAATGGCTGGAGGGTAAGGGACAAGGGTATATTTGTCTATCTTTTTTAAAAATAATTAAATAAAATATTAAACAAATAAAAGGGAATATTAGATGTAATGTTAAGTTTTAATGTGGATATTGAAAATTATGGTATATAATCTACAATAAAAAAAAGCACCAGAAAAAATGCATGGGGGCCATGCTCGTAAATAATTTGCATATAATTGCAAGTGTTATGCTTTACTGATTTACTCTATTTTGAAAAAAAAAAAGATATGTTATTTATATTATAAAAATAATATACCGAAACTTTCTTTACATATTTACAATAATAAGAATTTATAATTTGCTCCGAGTGTTTATTCGAGAAAAAATCTTCATCAAAATTTTGTCATATTCTTTTCTACAAATTTTTCAGCTCCAGCTGGCACAAATCATGCCCATATTTTGTTGCATATATGCATTAAGTATAAATTTCATATCCAAAATCTTTGCCTGCTACAGGGCCTCTAAAACCAAATTTTATATCCAAGATTCAAATAGTCAAAATTCATAATTTCAAAATTTCAAAATTTGAAAATAGTCCAAACTCATTATTTTTTCTTAACTGAAAATTTCAAAATTCCCTTCCTAAAGTTAAGATTTCCTTTTCTTTATTTCCTAAAGTCCAGATGATCCAAAGTTACAAATTTTTTAAACTTTTGTATCGACTATAGGTCAAAATTATTGTTTCCACAAAGTAGCAGTTTTTAATTTCCTATTTCGAACTAATTTTTATAGCTCATATTCTAAATTGAGGAGGGTTCCAATGCATCTAAATTTCTATGCTCCCAATGCACCTACTCTTTTATCTGCATTTTCAAAGTCTGAACAGTCGATCCGAACCACTCAACATGATCTTCATAATAAAATATGATTGGAGGCCAAATTTTATATTTTTTAGAATTTTTTACTATTTTTTAAGATAGGTACAAAATCATTGTTTTAAGGAGATTCTGGACCATCCGATAAAGTGATTTTGTATCTATCTTAAAAAATAGTAAAAAAATTCTAAAAAATATAAAATTTGGTCTCCAAGCATATTTTATTATGAAGGTCATGTTGAGCGGTTCGGATCAACTGTTCGGACGTTAAAAATATAGATAAAAAATTAGAGTGTATTGGGAGCATATAAATTTAGGTGCATTTGAACACTCCTCTTCTAAATTATGAAATTTGTATTCATTTCTTAAAATTCAGTATAATTTTAAATTTTTCTGTGTACAGTTGTTTTTTTTTCTTAACATGTAGTAGCAACTAGACGTCAAGACCGAAATTAATGTATGAAAAATCCAATTAAATACACTGACACTGCACAATATATGGTGAAAACAAGTTTTAAAATGACAATCTTCATCTAGAAAATTTCAAAACCCTAATTTACCCGAATATTTACTCGCACCGCACCGCCTCTCCATCATATTATATATACAAACATTTTCCAAAAAACTTCCTCATTCTCGATCAATTCTCTTCAAATTTCCTTTTCTCTCAGTTCTAGCGACGACTCGTCTTCTTTTTCCTGGTGCTTAAGCTATACTCATTTGGTAACATTTTTTTCCATTTAATCTCAAACTAATAACCAATCTATAGACCTAGATTAGATTTATGATTTTGTTTCATCAATAGAATAATAAATTGATTATTTGTGTAAGTTATATAAATGATGCTGTAGCTTAATTCACAAGTTAGAAGAATATGCATCATTTTGTGTACCCAATGCCAGCAAACGTACATATTAATTCTACAAACAATATTATTTTCTTGGCTTTATTAAGACAAAATTTAATATTTCAAAATATGATGGTTTCAATGTTTTGAAATGAATTAAACTCTTATTTTCCCTCTACATATTGTTTGACCTAAGTGGAATTTAAATTAGACTGTAATTTAAAGTAGAAGATTCCTCTGGTTGCTTCAATTTTGTGAGCCCTTTTTTGTGTGCAAAGAGCTTGTTTTATTCTCCCCTCTTATTGAAGGTAAATTTGTTCTTTTTTCAAACATTTTTTCTATGTAGTCCACCCTTGCTGCTCCAACTTGTGTATCCAATTTTATTATTTGCATGCTCAATTGCTTCTTCTTCTTTTTTTCTTTTTGTGTGTGTATATGTATGTTCATATAACATGATTTAACCAATGGTACTCCCAACCTACTGTGAGATATATTTTATAGTAACTTGTTGATCAGAACAGAGACAGGGTTTTCTTATCCTTGTATATATGCCCCTTATATGAGTATAATATAGTAATTGAGATTGAAAGTAACTCCTTTTTATGATAATTTAAGTACATAAATTTGTGTTTTTAACTTTTAAGAATTATGATTATTCCAGTTGTATTCTGAAAATTCATATATAGTAATTAAATGAAGACATATATAATGATTTCCGATGAAGGAAGAAAACATAGCATTATTTAAATATACATAGAATTTATATACTTGGTAGCTTTTCTTTTCATAAGTTTAATTATATATCTAAATATATCTTTTACGGTGATGTTAGAATTATTAGGATGGTATTCAAAACCAAGGTTCTAAATAGCGTTTATAGCGTCGTAGCGGGAAGGCTAAAAAAAAAGCTATAGCGAATAGCGTCGCTATAGCGGAAGCTATTCCAAATAGCGTTTTTTTTTACATTTCGTATATTCAATATTTGTACTAAATATCAACATTATCTAAAGTCTCATAGAACAATAAATAACACCAAAGTAATTAAGAAATTATAATATTCATATTGAACCCGTACAAAGTCTAAATTGCGGTTCAAAATATCCATAGTAATATCATAAACTATCGATTTTTTCTATTAAAAATATCTTAAGCATCATGATTCATGACATAATCTATTTTTTTTCTATTCAAATTTTAATTTCGGTTTGGACTTTTTTTCTATTCAAATTTCAATTTCTATTCTCAATTTCAAATTGATTTATTTGTAGCAAGTAGCAACAAATTCAATTTCGGTTTGAGATTTTTTTTATCTTTATTTAAAACCCATATAAATTGCTTAAAAAAAAAAACCCATATTGTATAGCGCAAATAGCGGACCGCTATAGCGCTGTAGCGGCCGCTGTAGCGGCCACTATAGCGGCCGTAGCGCAAATAGCGCATTTTGATGTCATAGCGTAGCATTTGGGGTCCAAAAACGCTATAGCGCGCTATTTAGAACACTGTTCAAAACATATAAAATGGAATTGCAAATTTGCAATATGCTTCTAATCTTAATTCACCTATATTGAAATTGGCACATAATAACTAATATTTGTAACTATGTACCACAATTTATTTTTAATTTTGGAAAGAAGAATTGAATTGGTGCAAGAATTAGTTTGTCTTAGGTCTAGAGTTTTAGGTCAAGTGAGATGTGTTCCCTCTCTATATATATTTGTCCCATGGGAATTGAAAAATTCAGTGAAATTTTATAGAATTAAACCTTTGAAAGTACCACAAATATATGTATTTGAAAGTTTTTTCAAAGTTTGGAGAGAGATGGTTCTTAAACGTCAAATGTGTTGAAGAAAAATAGAAGTTTAATTTGGCGGATTCGTTTCTCTTCGGTATGCAAGGCTTAATAACAATTTATTTTTCAAATTTTGTATATTTTGTTTAGTTTATCTCACCATTAATTAGTACATTGGGATATAATATTCATTGAGAAAAAGGCATATTTTTCTAAACTTAGTTGAACATAATTTTGCACTTTTCTTTTACTAATCTCACTCTTCAAGTTGAGGGAGATGCTATTTGTCAATTTATCAAGTTTCTACACAAATTTTTTCATCTTTGAAATTTCTTGATATGTATTAGAATTTGTGCTTTATAAATGTCAAACTTTTATTCAATTTTATTTCACAGTTTAACATTGTAGGTGTGAAAAAAAGATGTCTAGTAGCAACTACTCGTCGTCTCTCTCATCTTCCGGACAAAAGAAGTTGAGCAGAGAAGAAATACTGCATCGTATTTTGAAGCTCAAGGCCAAGCTTGAGAAGATAGAAAAGCAAACAAGAAGGCAAAAAAAAACATGTGCCCCAAAAAGCCTATGAGACGGTGGAACAATAATTCCATACAATAATGGATAAGTTCAATGTTCGTGGCTTCGTATACTCGTACCAGCATGAGAACGGCACTATCGTGACTGGAGCATCTGATAGTCTCAAAGATTGGTGGAAAGATGAAGTACTTTCTTATCAGGAGAATCAAGAAGGTATTGTGACGGGCACCTCTTCCATTGATTCTAACGACTCGAGTGAGAATGATCAGATCTTATCTGATCATTCTAACACCGGGAATCTAAGAAGCAACGAGATGGCGCCAGCTTCTGAAGATTATGAGAAAGATGGATCTTCATAAATTATTCTAGAGATGTTTCTTTGTTTATTAATCTTTTTTTTGCTTACATTTCATGTTATGTAATGTTTGAACTAGACATATATTGATATGTACTGCTTAGCATGTTATTTTAGTAGTTTAAAAAAAAAAAAAAACATTGTGTTCCAACATAAATGTTCGTCGGATAGTGCAAGAATGAAAATACATAATAAGGTTATATACTGAATGCTAGAGAGGTTAATGAATAATTTGCAATTGGTACCAAATTTATTAGGATGACAATGAATAAGAATTAAGGGCATTTATATCATTATAAAGTTTGATTCTTTACAAAAGATATGCTTACCAAGATTAATTGAATGATAATTATTGAGCATATCTTTTTGTAAAATTTCCATATAATACAGTCACAAAATCATGCTTAATGCATGTACTAGAATAAAGACATTTATATCATTGCACAGGATTCATTGAATGATAATAGAACATATTTCAAAAAAAAAAAAAAAACATAATAGAACATATCTTTTTGTAAAATTATTACAAAATATTTTCTTATATTGTTCAATAAATTATAATATAATGCAGTTACAAAATCATGTTCAATGCCGCATACATTAAGTTGGAACTGGTTCATGGCACTTTAGTTCAAAATTATTGTTTCCAAAATGCCGTAGTTTTTAATTTCCTATTTCAAAACTAATTTGCATGGCTCATATTCTAAATTATGAAACTTTCATTCATTCTCCAAATTCAATTTTGTTTTGAAATTTTCTGTGTAAATCTTGTTACTTTTTCAACCGGAAGTAGTAGTCACTACTCACTAGCTAGGTGTCAAGAATGAAATTAATGCATAAAAATTATAATTAAATACACTGATGTTGCACAATATATGATAAAAAAAGGACAAGTTGTAATTTGACATTCTTCATCTAGAAAATTTCAAAACCCTAATTTATCTGGATATTTTACTCGTGACACACCGCCTCTCTATCTAATTATATACTAGTATCGTGCCCGTGCGTTACAACGGAATATATAATAAAATAACAAAAATAAATTCTCATACAAAATGACAAATTTTCATAAAAAAATAAAATTAAAAATATATTCTAGATTTATCATAGTAATATGTATAGAAATAAGGAAGTGAACAAAAAATTGATTTGCATTGTGATCCGTTGTATATAAAATATCAATTGGAGATGGAGAAATAAGGAAACAAATAAATAAGGAAACGAATAATTATATCGCTAAATTTTAGATTCTGTTTAATTTTAATTGTACGCATCGTGTGGCGGTATGTGTGGTGAGTATCTTTGTAACTAAATTTAAACTTATATACATAAACATATGCATTTAATCAAAAGAAGATATATTATGTGATTGGAGAGCTGAGATTAAATCTAAAAATTAATCTTTCAATTGTAGCCGTTGACTGATCGGACACCCAACGTGCTTAATAATGAAATGGAGATACGGATTTTTCCCGAAGAACTTCCCCATTCTCAATTTCCCTTCAAATTTTCTTTTCTCCGGCTCTAGCGACAACTCGTCTTTCTTTTTTCCTAGTGCTTCTGCTACTCATTTGATAATAGTTTTTTCATATTATCTCAAATAAATAACCGACCTATAGACCTAGATTAACTGTATGATTTTTTTCTCAAAAGAAAAATAAATTGATTATTTGTGTAAGTTATATAAATGATATTGTAGCTTAATTCATAAGAAGAATATGCACCATTTTGTGTATCCAATGCCAGCAATCATACACATTCACCAAACAAGATTAATTTCTTGAAGGTAAATTTGTTTTTTTGTTTTCAAATATTTTTTTTTATGGGTTAACATGCACCTGCTGCTCCAACTTGTGTGTCCAATTTTGTTATTTACATTGTTAATCGTTTTTTCTTTATTGTGTGTATGTATGTCCACATTTTATGATTTAACCAATGGTACTCCCAACCTATTGTGAGATTTACGGAGCCATTCAGAATTATTAAGTTTTAAAAATGTTAGCACGAATCTTAAAGCAAATTAAACAGTAAGATCCGGCTTTAGATGAGATTATGTCCAAAGCTCTTTGGACAAAATCCAATCCCTTCCAATAAAGCAAGAAAACAAAGCATTTAAATATACATAGAATTTACTTGGTACCTTTTCTATTAAAATTTTGTGTGACACTTCACAAAATTATTTATTTAGATCTTTTATGGTGATGTTAGAATTATTAGGATTGTATTCAAAACATAAAAAACGGAATTGCAATATGCTTCTGATTTTCAATATTTCACCCATATTGAAATTGGCACATAATAACTAGTTTTTGTAATTACGTACCACAATTTATTTTTAATTTTGGAAAGAAGAATTGAATGGGTGAAATATTTTTTAGTTTTAGTTTGGCTATAGAAAAGGTCGTTTCTGGTCTTAGGTCTAGAGTTTTAGGTCAAGTGAAATATGTTCCCTCCCTATATATACTTGTCCGAAGAGTTGAACGGGTGAAATATTTTATAGTAACCCTTTAAAAGTACCACAAGTAGATGTATTTATAAGGTTTTTCAAGGTTTGGAGAGGGATAGTTCTTAAACGTCTCGGTATGTTTGGTTGCAACAAGAATAACTAGAATAGCCAAATCAAGAATATTATCGTTTGTCTTATTATAAGAGTATGTTTGGTTATAAAACAAGAATAGTTAGAATAGTCAAATCAAAAATAGTTATTGTTTGTCTTATTAGAATAGTTAATCTCAAAACTCTTAGAAATAACTTATTTTAATAAGACAAAAAGTTTGAATTCACTATTCTAGCTCTAATTTAACCAAATACCGAATAGGCTATTCCGAATAGTCTAACCCCAAGAATAGCCTATTCTCAATCCAACCAAACATACCTAAAATCTTTAGGAATAGCCTATTCTAATAAGATAAAAAGTTTGAATTTCCTGTTCTAGCTATTTCAACCCAACCGAACACCAAATAGGCTATTCCGAATAGCCAAACTCCAAAAATAGCCTATTCTCAACCCAACCAAACATACTCCAAATGTGTTGAAGAAAATAACTTTTGCTGATTCGTTTTTCTTAGGTATGCAATGCTGAATAGCTATGTTGCATGGATACAGGTACGGGTATCGTATCGGATACGATACGGATACGGCGATACGGCAATTTTCAAAAATTCAGGATACGATACGCCAATTATATATATATATATATATATAGAGATGGACTTAGCTACTTCATGAAGTAAAACGACTTTGTACTTCACGCCATATCTTCATTTTCAAAGTTCAAATAGTCGATTCGAACCTTCCAACATGTTCTTCATATTGAAATGTACTTGGAGACCAAATTTTACATTTTTTGGAATTTTTTTACTATTTATTAAGCCACTTTGAAAATCTGAAAATCCTTATGAACAGTAAAAAACAGTAAAAATTTCTGGACCGCCGGATCAGTGATTTTCAAAGTGGCTTAATAAATAGTAAAAAATTCCAAAAAATGTAAAATTTGGTCTCCAAGCACATATCAATATGGAGAACAACTTGAGCGGTTCGGATCGGTCGTTTGGATTTTCAAAATGAAAATAATGAGGCGTGGAGCACCAAGTCGTTTTACTCCATGAAGTAGCTAAGCCCAGCACTATATATATATATATATATATATATATATATATATATATATATATATATATATATATATATATATATATATATATATATATATATATATATATATATATTATTTTTTATTATTTATATATTGTATTTAGATAATTATAAAAATTCTAATTAAAGGCTTAAACTATAAAAAATTAAAGACTTAATCTAAGAATAGATTAAATACTATTGTTATTGTAATATAACACAAGTGAAGTTTGGCCGAGTGGAGAAAGCTTTTGGTTGCTCTCCCAATGATCCCAAGTTCGAATCCCGCTGCCACAAAAAAAAACCCCATTTGTGCGCCGGTCTACGCGCGGCTCATGGGTGCGGGCCCGGTTCATGGTCCCGGCTCACGGGTGCGGGAGCGGTTCAGCTGCGTGGCTCACGGTGTCCTGCCGTATCCACACGTATCCCGCCGTATCCTGGAGTGTCAACGGAGTATCGGCGACCGTATCGGCCGAGTAAGGATACGCCATGTAGGCGGATACGCCAGCTGGCGTATCAGACACGTATCGGTGCCGTATCGGGTGCGTATCCGTATCCGATACGTATCCGATACGGGTACGGAGCCTATATTGGAATATCCGAGTAACATAGCTGAATAGCAATTTGTTTTTAAAATTTTCTATATTTTTCATCCTAAATAGTTTCGTTTATCTCACCATTAGTAAATTGGGATATAACGTCTAGATTTGATTTTAGTCAGTCAATTAGAATCAATCTCTAGATAAGATTTTATGTAAACCCTTATAAGCAATGTAATTATGAACAATTAATCAATCAGTGAAATATTTTTTCTTCAAATTTCATATGAAATTTTCGCATTAAAAAAAAAAACATAAAGATGCTTCAGGGCCAACTTGGTATTCCCTTCTATGTCATGTTCCTTCAATGCATCACACGAAACCACAAACAAAAAATAATAAATGCATCAATATACAAATTAACCCACTTGAAACCCAATACCGAATCTATCAATATGATCAGGTTGTTACCCCCCTTTGGCAAGCTGTGTCCAAATGCAATCATACCATGCACATCATCAACAACAGACAGCACAGGAATTTAATTTCTTCCCCTCTTTCTTCGAATAAAGGCTCTCTATGTTGATATCCAATCTATTTCACTGAAGAAAGAGAACAAAAAGAACAGTAAATGACAAGATAAATAAGTAAAAAAGAATCACCACCAATCTGTGTAATCCAACTTAATCTAGCTAGAACCGTATGGTCAGGTCCTTAAATTGTTCCAAGAAATAGTGCTCTAGTTTTGTCAGGAACTTTTACCAGATCAGATTTCATTTTGTTCCCATATAAGAAACCATACTGTAGTCAACTAAAGTACTGGTACGTAGATTTGATGGATATGTTAAGATTTCTTTAATGCATCTTGGGATTCAAATCTGCTGCTATCATCTTTTCGTGAACAGTAACTCTGCTATCTCTGCTTTTCTGAATCCAACAGTTCAACTTTTTTGGAGAACGAATTCCGAAGCAACTTTTTTCAAGAACTGTTCTGTGCACGTATCTCGAAACAGTTGAACGGTTAAATTTGGAAAAACAGAGATAGTAGAATTACTGTTCATGCACGAGGATGACAGCAGATTTGGATCCATGCATCCTGTGTTAGCTGAAAAATAATAGGATTATTTTTAACCCCTACAATAGCTGTTACCGGACATTACTACCATATTACACCATGAATTAATTAAAATTGTTAAAATTTGACATAAATAAAACACATGCAAATTCTAATACATTTGAAGAAATTTCAAAGAAGAACAAAATTGTGTACGTAGAAACTTGATACATGCATGATCAAATGCTAAAAAAAAGAAGTATGTATAGTTAACTAACAGCTAATAAATTGATAGATGCATCGATCGATCACCTCCCCTCTTTTGTTTGAAGAAAAAATGAATAATTTCAGATGTAAAATATAGATAATTTGAAAAATAAACTGATATTCAAATTGCATACCTAAGAGAAACGAATTAGCCTAAACTTCCATGCATTTTCTTCAACACATTTGATGTACTCTAAGAACTCTCTCTCCAAACCATGAGAACCCTTTTAAGATACATCTGTTGTGGTACTTTCAAAGGTTTAGTTCTCAAAAGTTATCAAAGAATTTCGCTGTATTTTTTCCGTTCCTATGGCACATGTATATATATAGGAGGGAACACATCTCACTTGACCTAAAACCCTAGAATTAAAACCAGAAACCACCCTTTCTTGTAGCCAAAAACTGCTTTTTGTTAGTGGTTTACAGCATAATGCTTTCCAAAAATATCTAAATCAATGAACTGTTCAATGCTTGCACCCATTCAATTCTTCTTTCCAAAATTTAAAAATTAAATGTGGCACAAAATTACAAAGATTAGTTATTGTGTGCCAATTTCAATATGGGTGATATATGAAATATCAGAAGCATATTGCAATTCCATTTTGTATGTTTTGAATACAATCTTAATAATTCTAACGTCACCGTAAAAGATAAATAATTTTGTAAAGTTTTATTGGAGCAACTTTTGAAAAGAAATGTACGTAGTAAAATTATATGTGTATTACAAATGCTCTGTTTTCTTGCTTTATCATAAATCATGATATATGTTTTCGTTTAATTACTATAATTTTTTTGGAAGACATTGAAATTATCAACGTTATTAGAATCGAATCGGACATCGACCCAGTAATATTTCGGATCGACAGTTTGGAAAAGTGCAGTATACCTTTTTGTGTCCTGTAGTTTGGAATTCTGTTTTTCTTTTATTGGGATCTCCATTGTACCTTTCGTTGAGTAGATGGCAGATGTGATATGAAAAGAATTTCAATCAGGAACCTCCAAGTAGTCGCTGGGTTGCGAACTTTAAAAACATGTACATGACCTTTGCACATTATTAATCTACCAGATAAAATAGCCTTTAGGGTTTTAGCTTCTTACGAGGACTACTTTCATGAGTAGATGTAGTGATTTGATAATATTAATAGTTGATGGATCAAAATGCCATTCATATGCCTAGCAGATTAGTTTGGGGCAATAAAGCTGGTTTTTGAATGAGGTGCAGTCTAGTTATTTTTCAAACGTATATATATTTCTTGGAGTTCAGCATGTCCCAGCTTTGTTGTATATATAGTAAATAGAACATATGAGATAAAAAGAAAAGAAAAGATATTTCCATTTATATTCCTTTACATCATTTTTGGGATATAAATAAGATCCTAGTTAATTAGTCCATGAAAATGAACAAACGAGGTGCTCTGCAGCGTAATAAAGTAAAGGTGAAATGCACGCAGTAATTGGTGCCAAAGGTATTATAAGACTTGGCAGAGATAATGCCAGAGGAATTAGGCTCTTGGTTTGACCAATAGCAAGTTTTTCTGAGAAATTAGGCTTGGCAGCTTTTAACTACCTTACGCGTTATATACTCCGCAAAAGATATATAGTACGACAAACCTGTGTATTATTTATTCTCTTGGTTTGACTAATAGCAAGTGGAAAAGAGAAAAAGACAACTCCGCTGTCTGAATGCATGTTTGACAGTTGATTCAAGACTTTATATAAGTCAATAGGAGTATATGTATTAAAAAAGTAGCTGGTTTAGAACATTATTTTTATCACCTATTCATCTTAATTTGAGTGAACTTGCTTCTCCTATATAAGAGCAGGTAATGCCAGTGGATGAAACACGCCATAATATAATTCAAGTAGCTGTTTTAGCTAAGGTGCTCTTTTCTTAAGTCTTAACCACCACCTTATACTTGAGCTACATCTTTCTCCAAAAAAGGGAAGAAGAATCCACATGGCTCAGTTCCTGAGAAATTTGATGATTCTCTCTTTTCTCATCTCTTTCCTCCAAAATTACACTGCTCAGACTACAACATTAGATGATGAAGTTGCTTCAGAAGATCATATCACAGGAGCATGCATGCCGGTCACAAAACTACGCAACAGCCAACTTAATGGTTCGGTTTCTGGAGAGCAGTTTGATTCAGTATTTGAACCCTTAACAATATGTGATCCTATCACCAAAGTATGCCATGGAGAACATACTAGTTCTGTAATAGCCAAACCCTTTGTTTCCACATCTGGCAAAGCTACAATAAGTGTAGATGATTCTGTTATTTTCGAAGAAGCGATGATTAACCAAATGTTGTCCGTGTGTGTCCCCGGCAAAGGCACGTGCCAGGGCCCTCATCATGGTTTTGGCATTGCTAGTTAAACCAAGGGGTGCTGCCTGAACATGCTTCGGCATGGATCCATTCTTACTTGATGTTGTTCTCTTATATAGCACCAATCGAATATATCAATATCACCTCTGTTTGTAGATGAAGGTTAACAAATATATTTTAAGTTTATTACTCCTTTTCCTTTTTTTCCTTTTGAAGGGAATTAAATATAGCCCTATAGAGGTAGAAATATCTTAGTTTTATTGGTAGGTTCCGGTGGTTCTAAACAAATGGAATATCCAAATTTGTTAATGATATGCTAACAAAGCGTTCAAGTCCTGTAAATATTTTTTTTATCAATGAAAATTGTAAGATGGCTGGTTGCCACCTTACCCTTGGTCGGTCGACGGTAGAGATCACTTGTATGGCATTTAAAAAAGTAAACGTGTCGTGAGTTTTCTCTTACGCATCTGTAGCTGTAGAAAACTAGAAACTTGCACTAAACCATTAGCTAAACAATTAACACAACAGATAACCAGAGCATCTAAAAATTATGTTTAGATACGGACCGTCCGATCATAATCTAGACCAATTTGGTCTGAGGTGGAATGCACGCGACTCCTTTAAAATTCGTGCGGATTATGATCGGATGGTTGGGATCTAACCAGAAATATTATGTTACCATAGGTGGAGTCAGACTTTTAAGCTATGGTGGTAAAACATAAATGGAGGTCAATTATATAAATTTTTATATTTTGAATACATGTTAATTTTATAGTTTCTATATCATTTTGTTCTAAAATATATAATAAAAGCATGTCAAATAATCTGTTTTTGAAATTAAATGGAGGTATGTTGACCCCATTATTTCAAAGTGTATCCGCCCTTGTTTGAGATGAACGACTCAAATTGGCTTCAATCGAACGCTTAGGAAATACTTGTAATCGGACGGATCTCAGCGGTGGGTCCCGCCATGTCAGTGAGTCAGTTTTTCTCTCAGTTGTCGTGCTGCTTCATGATAAAAAAAACAATTGAATAAATTTTTACAAATGTATAAATACAATTGAATAAATTATACAAATGTATAAATACAATTGAATAAATTATACAAATGTATAAATTATTTATTGTTTTAACTTTTAAAATTCCAATAATATTATTTTGATACTTAAATACTATTATTTTATTATTTTGATCTTTAAATTTATATCATTTTGATCTTAAAATATCACTCATTTATTATTCTGATCTATATATATTTTTTTTGTTTATAACAAACTAGTCCTAGTATTATCACTAGGCCCAAAAAAAATACGAGATGAGGACCCACATTCTCACCTATTTTATAGTGATATTTATTGTAAGATTTATGTAAAAATTATTTTTAATTAATTTATGATGGCATAAAACTTACTATTAATGTAAATTTGAATGAAATTTTATGCGATGAATAAGTATATTTGTTATCACATTATTTGTATTGCTTGATAACTACACTTGTATTAGTTTTAATGGTGAAAAATGACACTACAATAAATGCAAATATTATTTTTTTCAATGGATGCTAAACGTAAGACAATTTTGGTGCAAATTTAAAACTGAAATGACAAAAAGTGGTACTTCAAATATTTTAAGAACCACGATGGTGTACGACTGGTAATTTAGGATCAAAACGACATTTTTAAAATTTTAAGAACCAAAATAATAAACAAATGATAGGACTATTTATATAATTAAATTTTTTATAATTTTAGTAAAAATTATAACAAATTTTAGCCGCACGATTAAGATACGACACGAAATTGTAAAAAGAAAAGAATGGTTTAGATCAAATTAACAGGAAACACACTTTTCAGTTTCCAACTCTCGATAATAAGAAATATTGTCTGAGCATGACAAATTATATATTTAGTTTAGAAATACAAGTTAGTAATTAAAAATGAATTAAAAGTTTTTTAAAAAACTTCGGCATGTGTGTTTTCATGAGACACAAGCAAATGCTGGAGGATGATAGATAATTTTCTCCGTATAAGGGTCTTTTTTGTCTGTGGAAAAAGCCTATGTATATTAACATTGATTATCACAATCTTAATAATAATCTTGCTGTTTAAAAAGCCTATGTATATTAACATTAATTATCACAATCTTAATAATAATCTTGCTGTTTAAAAACGCTTTGGAGCGAAAGTTTGTCCAAATGTCTTAGAATAGGTTCTCAACCCTTGTTAATTGGTTTTCTCCAAAGTCCTATAATTTCAACTTACGATATCAATATTTTAGAATTAAAAAATAACTAACAAGTTTGTCCTTATTAATTTGTTTTTTATTTTTATAGTTTTGCATCTGGATGCACGTATTGTTGTTGGATTCATTTTTTTTTAATATTATTTTGGTTGTAAGGGGTTGATTACAGACTGTAAAAATCTTAACACGCCTAGCATTCTTCAATTTGCTTATTGCATAAAGCAAGATTATATATAGGTGAGTAAATTTTACCAACTCTGTATCATGAAATTGTTGTTTATACGAAGGTACAATAAAAATATATATATATATATATATTTCATTGTCACGTAGATATGATGGCCTCACGTTTAAAGGATGAAAGATTTTTATTAACATATGAAGAGAATAACAATTTATCATTTTTGCTTTGAGGTTGATTTTTTTGTAGCCCAATATATTGAGAATATTGCTTTTTTTTTTATAAAACTAATGATACTATCTACATTACTTTTTTCGTGCATATATACAAAATTATAACATGTCAACTTTATTTAAAATGAAAATAAATATTACGCTCTTGAACTTGTCAACATCAGTGAATTTTTATAAATATTTGAGTGTCACTGATTAAAGCGTACAAATATGTCCAAATAATTGATAAATATTGTCAAATTACACTAAAAAAATATGTCCAAATATTTGAGTTTTAGATTTAAGTGATTATAAATTTTAAATACTAAAGGTATGAAAACATAAAAAAAAAAAAAAAATCTGAGTCCGTGATGTTGCATTTAGGATAGCTACTAATTAATATAAATAAATAAAAAGTCAAAGAAATGACCTATAAATATTGCACAACTAAGATGCAAGCAACTTAAACAATTTGCATATAATACATAAAATAATGTATGTACGTGCAAAAAATACATAATCTATAATAAATAAATAAAACAAGAAAAATGCATTAGGGGCCATGCTTATAAAATATAAATAATTTGCAGATAATTGCAAGCGTTATATATGCTTTCCTCTAATTTCAAAAAAGATATTTTATTTGTATAATAAAAATAAAATACCGAAATTTTCTTTACATATTGTATTATTCAGAAGTTTTATTTTTGAGATGAAAATAACATATATTTGATCCGAATACTAATTTGTAGCAAAGTAAAGCACGAACTCTAAGAGTTTGCTCATTTTAAATACATATACTAGTTTTTTACTCTCTTTTTTCTCTTTTTTCTCTTTTGTAGCAAATGATTGTTTAAAATTTGGATGTGTGCCAATTAATATGCATGATGGTCTTATCTAGAAATGCTTTAGTGAATACAACTCATTGAGATTATTTTACAAACAAGACTAACTTAAAAAAGGATTATGTGATAAGATTTACATAATTCAAAATAATTGGAAATAGCATTTGGATAATTCAAAATAATTGAATTTTTTTTGCATTTTTTTTGAATTTTTTTACCGGTTTACAGTATTCAGAAACAGTTTACATAATTGTGTGATAAGGTTTCCATAATTCAAAAAAAGTAGCATCTAGATGCAAATTAAAAATATGTTTGAAAAAAATACCGGTTTATAGTATTCAAAGAAACATTTTACAGAGTTTAAAATGGTCTCGGGTTAGTTGCTAATTTTGAAAAGTAGTTAGAGAACTTCTACAAGTGATCCCAGTGGTTCTAGTCAAAGTACTACAAATGGTCCAGGTGGTCCTGGTCAAAGCGGTTAGACTCGGGATTTGAGCGGAGACCACATGGTAATGAAAAATCGCTAGTATTACAGCATCATGTGAACCGATTTACAGTATTTAGTATTGAGGTTTACATAATTCTAAGAAGAGGTTTACAGACATTTTGAAAGTCGTGACAGTTGGTTTGAGGGATATTTGAGGAATTGGTGTTGCGAGCCAATTAGTCGAATCCATTTTAATATAATTTCTATAAATAAAAAAATTCTCTCGATCTTTAGTTGAATGTAATTCATTGTAATGAATTTTGATATACCCGAAAAATTTACTATAGAATTGAAATTACTTTTGATTGAATTTAAATTCAAAATCTTTGTAAATCACATCTAATATAATCTAATGATTAAGGTAGTCCTCTACACGGAAGGTCATATGTTTGAGACTAATTCTCTGCACTAGAGATGAGCTATATATGCTAAAAGAAAATTTTGAAATCTTTATCAAAATAACTAAATTTTAAAATTTGATAATAGAATAATATAGACAATCTTATATTAAAAAATTTGGCTAAAACCCCCCACAGGATACCGAATTCGTATCACCTAAGGTAACATAATATTTCTGTTTGGATCTGGATCATCCAATCAGAATCCGTATGACTATTAAAATGATCCCGTACGTTCTATTTCAGATTGAATTGGTCCGGATTTCTATCGAACGACCAGGATTTAAACAGAAATGTGGCAAAAAAAACCCCAAAAAAGGGGTAAATCCGGACTCCCAATAATGAGGAGGGTTCAAATGCCTCCATTTTTTTGTGTCTCCACCATGCCTCCATTTTTAATAACTTTAATAACTCAAAATTTAAAACTTAAAAGTCAATAAAACGGTTGGATATGATCTACATCATTTTATCTATGTGCTCATAAAAAATTATCACATTTTGATTTTGTTTTATGTGAATCAATAAGTTGAAAAATCAACGTCTAAAAATTATCCACATTTAATAGAGGAATTAAAGTTGAAACATATCACGCGGTGTCTGTATATATATTTTTATGAACTAAAATATCATACAGCAATTTAATTAATGCATAAGAGAATTTTCCTATCTTTTATCGCAATTGTAAAATAATTAAATAAGTCTAACTGTTGTTTATATAACAACAATCATGCCAACAATAATTAGGTTACGAATGCAAATGAAGGTATAACAACACTAAGAAATTTAAAGGAATGAAAATGAAAACAATTGTGATCTCCACGTTTCTCACCATTTCTCTCCTCCTCTCCATCCCCTTGGTATCATCGGGGCGGATCCAGGATTTTCGTTAGGGGGGGCAAAAAAATATCGAATCGGGTTTAAATCCATTAACCAATTGAGTACTCGATAAAAAACAATGCTTTAACTTATACTTTCCAATGCTTTGACTTGTAATTTCTAATTATCAATCAAAATTCAACAAATTTATTTCATTTTAATCCTAAATTTAACCCGAATTACAAATCAAAAATTCAGAGGGGGGCAAAAAAAAATTTCAAAGGGAGCAAAGTCGGTCAAAACCGATAAATCTCCACTAAAACTCAAAATCTAGTGGAGGGGGCAGCTGCTGTCACACCCCGCAGCCAGGGGTCGCAACAGTTCCCTGCCGTAAACATACAACGCCGTGTATGTTTACAAGGCAATTAACCATTCAATCTGAATATGTACACTTAATTAATATCAAAAAACATCCCGATGCATATATATATATAAATCCAAATATAAGGTTATACAGTCTGGTCAAATATCATACAACAAAAGTATCTCGTACAGATACTAACCATCTACTAACTATCAGGCCTACCCTAAACTATACAAAAAAGGGTAGATTAGGCCACACAGAGGCAACTACCACAGGTCTATAGCTCGCGTGCCTCTCCGGAACCCGACGCCCCAGATCCTGTAAAATAACCCAAGAGTGGGGGTGAGAATAAATTCCCAGTGCGAAATTTGCCACAGTTTAGATTATTGGACTTGCAATCAAAATCTATATTCAGAAATGAAACCATACAAAAGCAGTTCAGACAGATGCATATTCATAAGTAAACAAGTGCATATGATCGACAACAATTTACCAAATGAAACACAAGTTACGGAATTTCCAAGATGAATGTCAAACACGCACGTTTCTGGCTTAACTCAGTTTATTACAGCTGGTAGCACCTACGGATGTCCCACCGAGCTGGACCCTTTTCCAACCCACATCTGTAGTGTCACTAACCCCTACAGATGGCCCACCAGCTGGACCCTTTATCTGACACCCATCCGCAGTGCTTTGGCTTAACCATTAACTAAGGTCTGGTTCATAATCAGATAAAAATTCGTATGCAATACGCTCAGAATCGTCCATTCGCAACACGTCAAACCAAACTGTCATTCCTGTCCCAGACTGGATATGACACCATTTCATCGTTTCCTCACAGTCACCCAAAGTCTCCGTCACGATCCGTCATTGCCCAGCATTGACTGATCTGAATCAATCACTGCCCAGCAGTGATTAATTACTGTCATATGCGCACATGGTTTCGAGTCATCGCCCAGCGTTGATTTCGAAACATTACCGACCATCCTAGATAGTCATGAAATTGTTGGGGACTTTCGACCGTAATTCCAAAACAAAAACACACAAACAAACGATATACCATTCAACATGCAAATATAACTATAATATTCATTATGGACCAAAATGGGGTTATTGCGGCTCACAACTTAATTACCAGACAATTTCCAGCTCCATTTGACATTTTTCAGGCTCTCATTGCGGCCCGCAATGGATCTCATTGCGGCCCGCAACAAAGCATTCAGAGGGTTTATTGAATTCTACTCTATTCATTGCGGCCCGCAATGGATTCATTGCGGCCCGCAACAAAGTATTCAGAGACTATCCTTTATTCTGCTACATTCATTGCGGCCCGCAACAAAGTAGTCAGAGAGCATTCAGCCTATATTTTGAGCTACGCTGTTGATTGCGGCCCGTAATGGAAGTTGTTGCGGCCCGCAATAAGGCGATTTCAGTACATATCATTTCTAAATTAATACGGTTATGCATATGATTCAAACAATTCGATTATGCAATCATTCAAGCAGTTCAACATGACAATTGGAAGCAGTTTAATTCCTGAATCTAAATTATCAAACAAGTCCAAGAATCCCGCACCTGCTGGCAATAGGCGTATCGCGTGACTATCGATCCGGCGCCTCGGAATGCCTCGCAAACCTTTGCTCAATCGAGCCTACACCTACATTACGTATACCATCTCAATTAGGTCTCATTCCGGTACTGGTTCGCTATTCTGGTTTACGCATCAATTCGATTGGCCGGTTGGTGTAACCCTAATTTGGTCGAAACCTCAATTGAACCATTACACGTTCTAACCTTTCCCGATCCAGCGGTAACCCTACCGAGGACAAATCTAGTCGGTCGGATTAACCTAATCAATCAATCCCGCGTTTCAATTCGGGATTTGGTATCAAAACCCTAGAATTGGGAAATCCAAATTGGGAGACGAAATCACAGAGAAAATCGGTAACCGAGAGATGAGAAACTCAAAGGAGTTAGAGTTCGATCAATTCTAACCCTAATCTCGGATTTAAAACGAACAAACCGCGGATTCGAGAAATCTCGGATTTTCAAACGAAGAAGGGAAAAGAAAAATTACCGACAGAATGGCTAGGAGAGATCTACAGCTGCCTTCTCGGTTTCAACCTCGATTTCCCGAACGGTGACGCAATCCGACGGGATTTCGGAGCTCTCTCTCTCTCTTTTCTTCTCTCTCTCTCTCTCTTTCTCTTTCTTTCTCTTTTCTTTCTCGTTGGCAGGCCACACACAAGGGAGAAGGGAGGGGAGTTAGGGTTTATTAAATAGGGTGCTTCGTGATTCGTGCTAGGATGGATCCATGGTCCGAATAATTCTAAAATTCATAAACCCATTTAACGTGTTTTAATTTCTCATTCCTCGCTCGTCGATCAAATTTCGATTCCGTTTTAACCATTCTAAATTAACAAATGATTTAAATTTTATTATAAAATTTTCTTAACGTGACAGCTGCCCCCTGGATACACCTGGGTCCGCCCCTGGGTATCATCCCAAAAAGTTGGTAAGCCTTGCTTTCCTATTCCTCTAAAAATTTTAGATTTTCTCAGCTATATTTTGTTCTCAAATCTGGTGTTTAACCTTCCTCAATTGTGCAGAAGATGAGCTCTAGTTTGGTTACGAACCGGGTGCCAAAAACGGGCCAGAGCATTGGGGTGAGATAAATGTAAATTGGAGTAAGTGTGGTACCAGTCACCAGCAATCCCCCATTGATTTATTGAATGAAAGGGTTCAAGTGAATCCCTATTTAGGGAGGCTGCTACGTTCGTACCGGCCGGCCAATGCCATAATGAAGAACCGTGGCTATGACGTAGAGGTAATTATTATAATTTTTATATTGAGAAATTGTTTGCTGTAATGTGATCATGTAGTCTAATTAATGTGTTTGTTTGATGTTTGAATCTGTGAATGTACAGCTGAAATGGCAAGAGGAAGCCGGGAGCATACGGATAGATGTAAATGATTATCATCTTATTCAGTTGCACTGGCATGCTCCATCTGAGCACACAATTAATCAATGGCAAGAGGTGAATTGTTATTGCATTAACATAGATATTTAATTAAGTAAGAAATCATGATATGCAAATTATCCTTTTTAAGTAGTAGGATATATATAATTCCTCTAAAAATAAGGTCCCGTTCGGATGGCCTAAATCACATGGGAATGAATGAGACAGATATATATTAGGTTAATTGGGATAAAAATTGTATGGCCTCTTTCCATTCCTTTTTTTTTTTTCCGTTCTAGTTTAAACTTTAAATTGATGGGGAAAAACATCAAGTTGAAAATACTACAGATACATGGGTTCTCTTACCACGCCTCCATGTATTGAGGGGGTAGTTTGGACAATTGTCAGAAAGGTTGGTATCAGAAAATTCTACAAACTAATTTGCATTTAGTTTAATTTCTCTGTTATTTGGGTTTGAATTTGATTGTTTTAGTTTGGTTGTTTTACTGCTAGATAAGGACTGTATCCAGAGAGCAGGTTGATTTGCTAAAAGGTACCGTTCATGAAGTTCACTTTGTGATCACAAATTTTCTAATTTATTTATATTTGTACATATTTCTAGTTTTTACAAATTAGAGGTCTCATCTCATGCATGCATAGATGATTTATTAAGTTTTAGATGAATAATATTTTTGTAGGATGCGCATGACAACGCCCGGCCTATACAAATTATCTACAATGGAATTGATCAACATGTACCGACCTCTGAAGATTAATAACTAGATCATGTTTTTCTATCTCCGAGAAAAATATCGTTTTTGTAATAGTGCTATTAAGAAGAATGAGCACAGAGAATAGCCGATTTATTAGTTACTTCAATATAAATTTACTGTTAGTAATTTTATTAAGGGTGGACTTTGAGAGTAACAATTAAATTATTGAGGGCATAAAGATTTTTTTTTCTCTTAATACCTAAATAGTCTTCTCCATTGCATATCCATTAGGCTGTGCTCCACAACACCCACGCGGAGAGGAACGGGAAGGAAGAGAAAGGAAGGAGGCAGCAGCAGTTCCTCTCGCTACAGTGAAACCTACACTCCGATTTGGGAGGTACGAATTTGAGAAGTTTGTATAGCGCGTTCCTTTCTTTCTCTCTCCGATTACCTTCTTCTGGAGCGGGTGAATAGCATGGGCAGCCCAGGCGCGTGCGGAGTTCCCCTTCGTTCCCGTTCCTTCCCTTTAATGAAGGGGGTTCTCCCCCTCTTTGAA
Source organism: Carex kokanica (assembly GCA_025461125.1). Lineage (NCBI taxonomy): Eukaryota > Viridiplantae > Streptophyta > Magnoliopsida > Poales > Cyperaceae > Carex > Carex kokanica. Next base: position 25,606 of record JAJGRX010000025.1, read on the forward strand.
GCACAGCCTTATTGGATCCAAACCATCTTGCACAAAAACTTTTTAAAAGTTGAACTGGTGCGAGAAGAACAAAATCTCTTACAGCTAAAATTTATCACAATTAAAGCTAACAAAAGTTTTGAAGGAGCTAAATCTCTTATCTCAATAGTAAATGTTAATTTATACATCTTTTTTGCTTTACATCTTAAAAAGTCAATCCAGCTTGTACAGGAATGGTAACTCTATATTCCTTCATCTTGCAACAGAAAACTTATTTTCACTTGTCATATATTATATAGGACAAAGCTAAAGATACAAATGCATGTAATAATATAAATATGTGATTAAGGATTTTGTGCCAATATCTATTAATTACAAAACCGTTCACCGGTAGTAGGCCATATGGCGGGAGCTCCTAAAAGGAGACCCATCAAATGGAGATGGTCCACCGGACCGGATAGAACTGGCAACAGCCTTCTTTTTGGGAGCCTTGACCTCAGATCGGAGCCATGATTCCACAACAGATAGCAAGTTCTCAGCAGTTTTCATTTCATTTATATCAGACAGTTTTGCACAGTTCTTCAATTCACCATCTTGGATGTAAGCTAGGTGTGTTGCCCACGTCTCCAACCCATCAAATATGTGTGTTGCATACACTATGGTTGCTTCTCTCTAAAGCACAGGGAAAAAATGTAAAGAATAAGGTTTTCATAAATGTGAAGTGTCAATTTTGTGTGATGGTTCTGGGTTTATAACCTTCTTTCTTTGTTTTTTGTTTCTTTTGCTTTTGTGTCATTGCAATGCTTATTTTGGGATTTTATGTTACTCTGTTTCCTATAAACTAATTGGGTAATTTATGGTCACAGGATTCTTTATTAATGGCTTAAATACACATGCAACTGAGGTTATACTTTAATGAACCGAGCCTTTATTACATGGCTAAGCTCCACCATTCCCCAAAATAAAGAAAACAATATTACAAAATTATAATTAAGTTCAATTGCATAATTGATATCTGACTGAAGCCATTTGGGATTCAACTACTTCAGGCTAAATTAGGCTTGTACCAGAATGTGGTGACCAGCACCTGGTACAGTCAAATTGAATTCTTTGACAGATGGATTGGGTTACCTGCTCACACTCTTCTTTGAAGAAGTCAAGTAGGTCCATTCTTGTGACCACATCTAGATCTACTGTAATTTCATCAAGCAATAGCACCTGTATTTTATTTTGCATAAAAGATCAATTAGATTCTTGCTTTGAAACAGTTTAGGACATCCAAATCTCAGTGAAGGAGACATAAGGCCACATCAGAATTAAGACAAAGATCCTTCATATTATTTGGGTAGAATATTTTTCAGAATATTATACTCACAATGGAAAACTACCCTGAAAAGTTGAAACTTGCACATATTGACAGAAAGAAGTTAACAGATAGGGTTTGCTATAAAAGCTTAACTTGATTAAGTGACAGGGAAAATCATAATTAAAATATCACAAGAGTACTTATAGGAGCATATATACACATTTCATATTTAATAGCAAATTACATCAAACATTTCTCATGAAACAACATAACAAATATATATATATATATATAGAATTTTGCTATTGTACTTCGCGAAGTAAAGCCAATGTTTTACTTCACGCTCATATTCCCATTTTGAAAATCCAAAACGTTGATCCGAACCGTTCAAGTTGATCTCCATATTGAAATGTGCTTGGAGACCAAATTTTACATTTTTTGGAATTTTTTTACTATTTATTAAGCCACTTTGAAAATCGCTGATCCATTGGTCCAGAATTTTTTACTGTTTTGCTACTGTTCACAATGGATCAGCGATTTTCAAAGTGGCTTAATAAATAGTAAAAAAATTCCAAAAAATGTAAAATTTGGTCTCCAAGCACATTTCAATATGGAGATCAACTTGAACAGTTCGGATCGACGTTTTGGATTTTCAAAATGGGAATATGACCATGAAGTAAAACTTCGCTTTACTTCACGAAATACAATAGCCCTACTATATATATATTAATAAAGCTGTTCTAAGTGAAGGATTGCAAGGTTGCCTTAATTTTTGGGGGAAAAAAAATCTGCCAAGGATGGAGAAAACTTGGAGATTTCCTCAGATACCAAGTACAAGGAATATGTGTGTCATCTACGAATAAAGTAAAACAACTGGGGCAATTTAGAAAAATGCCAAAGAAATATGTACAAGGTCAGAGATGACAATAAAGTAAGAAATAACATGAAACCTTGTAAGGTTGTAGAAGACCCATGCAAATCTGAACGCGACGCCTCTGGCCATCAGATACTTTATGCATTCTCCATTCCAAATCAATGTCTAGTAAGTCTATCAGTTTCTCTCTCCTTTCTGGATCAACCCCTTCAACTGTTATTATTACCCAACTGTTAATAAGTTTAAAAAAAAATGCATATATTTGATGATGAACCAGATATTGTAAATAAAACCCATAGAATTCTAGTGCAAAAATTGAAAATTACCTACACAAATATTAGAAAAGGACAGTCCAGATTTCATTTTCTAATCTTAGATTCCAGATTTCAATACAGTATCAGTTTGGTACTAAAAAGATTTAGAATCCATATAATCATCTACTGCTATCTTTATTCCCTAGCATCATCCCAATCATTATAAGAAAAATAAAGATTATTTCCCTAGCAATTTTTTAGTTTTAGCATTCTACGATGGTAAAAGGTTACAGATTCAATTTAATTATTGCTCCAGCATACCTCCAAAGATCATGTGCTCAGCCGAGAAGTCACCTTGCAGCGGCACATCACCCTGCATTTTTTTTTTTAATTCTGCTATTAAAATACAAGCAAAATATCATATTAAATGTTTTGTGACAAAAAAAAAAAAAAGGATTCCAAGAGAAAAGGGAACATACACATGAACCAACGTTGCGGCTCCAAGAACCACCGAGATATGAGAGGTTACCAGTGCAGACAAGTTGTGTGTCATGAAAAGCAGAACCATTTAAAACTTTAACCACATCTCTCCCTCCTACCATATGCTTTCCCGCCAAAATTTTAAGTAAAGTTGTTTTACCTGCAATATTTTAAAATAAGCCATTTAGTTAAATATACTAATTAGAACCTTTTTCTTTGTATTTTGTGCGCGCGTGTGGCAGGCTACAACCAACACAGATTTTTGTTTTAAATAACATTAAAATACACAAAGAATTAATTGGAAGAGTTAAAACCCTTTTTTTTCACACCTATGACTGATGCAAATTTTCAATTTTAAAAAATATGGCTTGTAAAAGATGCAATTAGCAAAAGAAAAATATATTGAATTGAAACCTTCTCAAGAGGAGATCAGTGCTTGTTTTCACTTTTCAGGAACGAGAAAGCAATTATAAGACCTGTCAGAAGAGTTCCGAAATTGACACTGAAGGAACAGGATTTTTTGTTAATTTAAAAATGGAGGTACCGGATCCATTTGCACATAAGAAGGGCACCGAGACCCTAGGAAGATGCAGTTTAAAATTGCAAACAGCTCAAAGTAGTATGCAAATTGTAGACTGAGACCTCAATTTCAGCCGATCTCCATCGCTCCTCTTCTTTCTCTAATCCCAATCTCCCCATATGTTGATTTATGCGGATCAAGTTTCTCTTTTAATTAAAAATAATTGCTATTGATGCATTAGGAGAATAGAAATACAAAGAGGACACAAACATTTGAAATGAAACATGCTTTGGAGACATCCTACTAATTCAGGATGTGTACCATATAATGTAAGCAATACTAAACCTAGACGAGACTAGACGACTTATGTACTCGCATATTAGGTAAATTTTTCCTCTTAGAAGCACCATTCGCAACAAACCTTCAGATCTAGAACCTAATTAAATGAATTAAGAAAGGAGAAATTCTAGCCTAAGTACTGATCATGGATCTGGTGTTATGGAATTTAGATTGGGAGAGAGGAGAAGAGGGGAGAACAAACCGGATCCGTTAGCGCCGACGAGGAGGCAGCGGGAGGCGGGAGAGACGCAGAGGTTGAAGCGCGTGAAGAGCGGTGGCTGGCCGTCGTAGGCGAAATTGAGACCAGAAACCTCGATCCCGGTCGACCTCCATCCCTCTTCTTCCCTTTCTCTTTCTCCCTCCATTATTTGATGTTCTCTCGAGCTTCCTACTTGTATCCGATCAAAAGATATAGAGATGGATATAAAATTAGCAAACTTTATATCCGATCCGAATTATAAATATGATCCGACTATTATTATAGGTAGAAACTAGAAAGTATTATCTATTCGGCCCAAATTCAAATCCTGATACTCATATAAAATATGCAAATTTATTTTAATATTATTTTTATAAACTAATTAATGGGTAAATTTCGTCGCATATCACTAAAGTTAATTTGTTCCAATCAAGTTAATTCGGCACTATTTTCGTTCGATATATACCTACATAATAAAAAAGTGGCATGAAAATAGGTAATCATATACCGTTAGTATTTAGATAAAAATAGTAACGGAGTGACTTGATTGAAACAAATAATAAATTCAATAATTACATAAAAATAAATTAAATTTGAGTGATCAATTTATGACAAAGGATAAATTGCAGTTACCTCCGACGAAATTTATCCCTAATTAATATTAATGTATAAGGTGTTTATTTCGTACAATCATCTTTTCTATTATGAGGAAATAAATATTTATAATAATACTTGTAAATCTAGAAAATATAATAATACACATCGTTCAATATTTTAATTTTCTAGTCATTTTCTCTTTCTTCTATATTTTCAAAAATAAAACATAATGTTTTTAATTGTCAAAATTGTGCTAATTTGGATAGATTACAATTTAACTTAGGGGCAGTTGGATTCATGCCACTCAAAAACTTCAAAATTGTATTTTTGCCACTCTGGAGGAATATTCCTTTTGGTTGATGATACAATATCCCCAATTTTTGCACCCAATGATTTTTTTTTTTTTTTAATTCAACCTTTGCTCTTAACTTTGGGGCGATATTTTCTAATGATTTTTGCCTCCTCTCACATCATAGTGTTTATCCGTAATCTTCCCCACTCTTCAGGGTACTCTACGGCACGATGATTCTTTTGGTTTGACAAGAACTTTCGAAAATCAAGCCCTATAAGCTAATATCCTTGGGTTGAGAAATGTTAAGTAAAATTTTTCGTAATTAAAATGTACATCTTTTGAACAGTATCTTTGATTTTTGGTATGATCTTCCCTACCTGCCTTCCTAGAATATAAAGAAACTTAGAAAGCCATTAATAACAGACCTTGCTCTGATACCAGGGTTAGGATCGATCAGAGGCGTCTTCAAACTTCAACGGGTTACTAAGAACACAGGAAGAATGAAAACACACAAGCGGAATATATTATTAAGTGGAATGTTACAAGAGAGAAGTGGAAGAGAGAGAGAAGTAAAACTTGCTGGTGCTCAGCTTGTTTTGCAACTCTAATAACAAGCTCTTATATAGAGACTCAGGATGGAATCTCAATTATCACACCGGGTGCTCATTGGGCCCCATCGCATGTGAATAAAGGATTTCCACAAACCTTTGTCTCCCACTAATAACTAAAGGTGCTCATAATGCACCGAAAGTTGTTATTCTCTGGCCAACCTTGGGCCCACACTAAAGAAAAAGGAACGGCCAAAACAAGCAGGCCTAAAAAGTAAAATAAAAATGATGTCAATAATACACACCTAGACATCTATTATAGTGGTAGGGTCCAGTACGCTTCCTAGACATGGAATACCTTTACCTCACGAATTAACTTCCTGAGCTCTTGGTAAGCCTTTTGAAGTCTGGTCAGTGTACACTGGACTTGGGGTAGCCAATCTCCCCAGTAATTGTCCTTTGTCGTGAGTTTAGAACATTGGGATTCTTTCATTTGTTGTATTTTTATTAAATCATTAATCCCTTCAAGCATCCTGGAAATTGCTTTGTTTTCTATTGCTCGAAGCTGGAGCCTAAGCTCACCTTCTCTTGCCAGGTTGTTGGCTTCGCCGTAAGTTTGCCGTAATAGATTCCTGTACTGGCAAACGAGTGGCTGATCTGCAGGATCAATTGGGACATCTTCTTTTGGGCTTCTTGGTTGGGACGCTCCTGGCTCTCGTGGAGAGCTCCGGCTAGATTGTCCAAGACATCCAGTGCTTCTTGATTGGGCCATCCTGCATCAATTAAAACATTAATTAACCGTGATAGGGAGTCAGCCAAAAGGTTGTCCTTCCCATCTATGTGCTCAAATTGAACATCAATTCCTAATCCCGTTACAAAGTCTGTGAACGAGATCCAGCGCACTCTTGACGGTTTATTAATGTTAGATTTGTTAAAGAAACTAATGATAGCCTGACAATCAGTGCGTATCACTAATTCCTTTCTGTCGAGGTAGTAAATCTTCAATGCCTCCAGGCTGTTCATGACCGCAAAAATTTCTGCATCTATTGTTGACTTGGGTGGGTTGAACTTGCCGCTGGCATATGCGCATGGTTTCTCTGTGCTTCTTGGATCGTACCTCTTCGGTTTCCATTTACACACACCACCCCATCCATCCATACATCCATCTGTTTCGATGATCATAGAACATTCTTCCGGGGGTATGCAAAGGTCAGGCAAGCTTTGGACTTGCTGTTTGATCGTGCGAATTAACTCCCAATCTTGCTTATTTAATCGTTTATCGCCGGTTGGGCTGGTTTTCGCATATAGAGGGCTCAAGAGTTTTCCAAGGTTAGGAATATAACTTCTAGCGTAATTGAGGATCCCTAGCCATGACCTCATACCAGATTTCTGAGTAAGATCATTTTCTTTGAACTCTTCAATTTTTCGTATGATATTCGGCTGTAGCCGAATAGTGCCATTGCCTATTACCGCCCCCAAGAATTCAATATGAGGAGTGGCTATCTTCATCTTTGTGGGGCTGAGGACAAGCCCATGCTCTTCACATTTTGCGAGCATTGTTTTTAAATGCTCTGCATGCTCCTTTTCTGACTGAGAAAATACCAGAATATCATCAATATAGACTGCTATAAAATTCTCAGTGCCTTTGAAGCAATGATCCATTTTTCGTTGAAACACTGCTGGAGCATTCTTCAACCCAAATGACATTACTAGCCATTCATATAACCCATCGGGGACCCAAAATGCAGTCCATTCAATTGAATCAGGGTGCATAGCTACTTGGTGAAATCCACTCTTTAAATCAAATTTAGAGTAGATTTTACTGTTAGCTACTTTTCTCATGATGGTGTTAATACCAGGAAGGCTATACTGATCGTTTTCGGTTATATCATTAAGCCTCCTGTAATTAAACACCATACGTTCTTTGCCCTTCACTTCCCTTCCGGTTTTAGGGTCTATTGATGTACCGGAGTTTACAATAATTACCGTTGTCCGGTGTCTACTTTTACTGGGCCGTATTACCCCAAGCTTTAGCAGGGCCTCTACATGTTTAGTAAAAGCCCCCTTCATCTGCGGTGTGAGCTGCTTTAGGGGCCTATCTTCAATGATGAAATCTAGATTTTTAATGTCCAGCTTGCAGATCACCTTGTTTTTGGCCCAATGTTGTAAGGGATTCTCACCAATGAACCCGGCCTCCTTTAGCCTTTTCAATATCGGGTCAAACTTTGTCGCAAAGTTTGATGATGTCTGCCCGAAATTGTAATGGACCATTTCTTGGAGCTGTATGTACTCTAGATCTTCCAGGCCTGTTTCTTCTAGAGCCATGATCCTCGCCTGTGGTTGTGTGTTGATGACAGTAAGGTTTTTGTAGAAGGTAATTGTGTCACCTTCTATCCTCAGGCCCCCATGCATAGAGCGTATAAAATTACACCCTATAATCATTTGTATCTCTCCTCCTAATTTCATCGGGAATGCGTATGTATATGGTATACGGAATTGATTTTCACCGATAACCATTCGTCCATACTTCAACTTCATATTGGCGGTTTGAGTGGAGTTTACGCCCGTGAACTGTACCACAAAGGTATTCTCTTCAAGAGCCTCTTTTGGTACCGACCCTTGATCTATGCAGCAGGTTGTGGCTCCGGTATCTAGAATCGCCCTTGCTTTGAACTTTTGAACTCCAGGAATATCAAATTCCACTTCCAGATTATACAGTCTATTCTTGATGATTCTGCCGGTAGACAGATCACCGCTATTTTTATAAACTGTTTCTCCATGGAGGACATTAACCCCTTCGTCGGCTTTGCCTTTCCCCTTTTTATCAGGTGTCAGGTTGTCGAAATCTTCCTTCAATTTTTCTTCGAGGAGGTTTTCGTACTTTTTCTTGTAATGGTTTACTTCCTTTTGCAACCTTTCCATCTCGGCTTCGCACCATATAATATAGTCCCTCTGTTCTTGAACGAGAGTCCTGAGGTTGATTTGCGCTGGTGCGGCTGCTGGGGTTACTGGTACTTCCTTCTTAAAATAGAACGGGCCACATAGGTTGCATGCTGTGACCCCACAATCCGGGCAATGTATCCTTGCGCGGATTATAGTCTCCCTAGCACAACAGGAACATATTGTTTTGAATGGCTGCTCGATAACCTGATTATGATGCCATTGGTGTTGGCAACTCATCTGTCTTTCAGGTAGTTTTATTCTAGGCCTATAGCCTGAATTTTCTTCACCGAGCATAAAGAGAGAGTTTATCTGTAAGGTTTGTACTCCTTGTTGCAACTCTATCTCCCCATCTTCCCCTTCAGAGATACTAAAAATAGCATCACTTTGATTTTCCCCTTCTTGCACGGATATTATGTCACAGTCTTCTGGTATATCGAGCCCTTCAAAGATTGCCGCCCGCTTAATATTTCTCCTATCATTGGGGCATTCTCGTGCAAAGTGACCTTCTTGCCCGCATAGGTAGCATTTACACCTTTTGTTTCTGACAAGGTGCTTCCTCTTTTCAATTCTGGCATGGGATTCGTGGGGTTTGCCTTTATAGGTTGTTGATCTTCTAAGGCCATACCTCTTTTCTGGCTTACGGTAATAGCCGGGAATAGGTATTTGACTGCAAAAGGAGAGGTCTTTGAGTGATCGTTTGAAAGCGGCATCTTTGCATTCATTCTCCAAATACTTGTATGCGAACAGTACCCTTGGAATTACTCCGACCGTGAGGCCAGGGTACCTTTCTTCAAACACAGCCCTTATTCTGGTCCCCAGATCACCGGGCATTTTTAACCAGAATTTTTCTGATAGTTCTGGGCTTATATACATTCGCCCCGACTTTGCTGCTAAACGCAAATATTCATTCATATATTGAATAATATATTTAACGTTATCGCAAGTAAGTCGCTCCAAATCTCTATAGGCTTGATCTTGGAGGGCTGTTGATCCTTGAGCAGGGTCTTCTAGTGAAAACACTCTTCTCATTTGAGAAAGTATGTTTTGTGTGCCTTCTCGGCCGTCTGCTATTGTTATTAACGCCTCGTACTCAGCGAGAAATTGCATTCTCCACTGAATCCATGTTAATTTTTCTACTTCACCCAAGAGATTTTCCATGTATTCAATTTTATCTCTGGGATCTGTAAATCTTTTTTCAGCTACATGGTTTCGTGTAATCGACTCCCATCTTGAAAATGCATCATGAAATAACCCCAGTTGATCTGGAATTACAAACATCGCGCCTTGTTGCTGTTGTGCTGATGGCAGAGTCCACATTTCATTGTTGTATCCCCCACGAAAACGCCCTGTTCTAGGCACTCTTTCTTCAAAAGTGGGAATTGGTCTCGCCTCATTTGCAGCCCTTGCAGGAGGGTAGCTGGGCATATGCATCGATTGATCCGGTGGTGTATGGTAATGCGATATCGCAGAGGAACTAGATGATGCGAAGGCATGTTCCGTTATTGCTTTGGACAGGTTTTTGAGCTGGGGGTAGTCAAAAAGTTCTTCTGTTTCATTCATCATGAAAATAGTGTTGCTAACATCGAGCCCGCTAACATCGAGCCTTTCATTGAGCCCGCTAACATCGAGCCCATCACCTTTCCCACCACCTTCTGAAAAAGGATTGATCCAATCCTTGTCATCGTCTTCTTCATTATCTGTATCCCAAAGAGGACCAGCATGTCCTCGTTCAGGAGCAGGTGGTTGTGCTGACTGGAAGGCAAGGTATTGCATGTACTGCCAGTCATCATTCTCCTCATCATCACTCCCTTCTTCCGTTAGGATAAGAATGGTTTCACTCCTAACTTCATCTTCATCATCATCATCAGGTGTGACATCTGTTTGTTCAGGGGCTGGTACATAATCTCCAAATGATATAGAGATTCGCCCATCTAGTAGATTTCTGGTTTGTAATTCGGTAGGCATCATAGGAATAGTGACCCTAGTTTGCCGTACCAGCCAATTGCTCCCTTGACTTTCCTGGGCTGAGTATCGTCTACCTGGGAGTGCTCGTACTCCTCTACTCACCAGGTATTCTGATACGTTGTTTATTTGATAGGCAAATCCAACATTTGGTGTGTTGGAAAGCCTTCCCACCAAACCTCTAGTGATTAGGAGGTTAGCCTCACCATTTTGCCAGTTTTGATATCCCCTTGTTAAGATGGATATTTGGAAATTTCTGTAGAAATCTCCAATTGTTTGCATAGTATCCGGTATAACGAATACTAACTGGCTGCCTTTTGTTAGATTAATCTCCATTGTTGCAAAGATGGACTGATCTCCTTGCCACCTGTTGTCTCTAAAGACGACCAACGCTGAGGTCCCTTCATCTTGCCTGTGCAGGATTTGTATCCTGACTTGTGCGACCCCTATGTGGATGAATTGCATACCACTTTGCCTAAGGGCCTCATAGCTCTCAGGTTGTATAAATGGCCTGTCTATCTGTTGGTTGTCGATGCAGAGGATGGCCTCCTCAGAGAGGTGATTATAGACACGGTGATTGTTATCGTCTCGCCGAGAATTGTATAGTACTTCGGCAGGTACTATAGCAGCTCGGTCCCTTAGGGACCTTCTCAGTTGCGCATCAGGCTCTACTTGCTCCTCTAGGGTCATTTGGTAAGGGTTTCTGCCAGTGATGGTTCGTGCCAAATTCCTCAAATTTCTCTGGGCATTATACCTCCTTCTCTGCCCTCGCCTGTACTCACGCACCTGGTCTTCAAATAATGGTTCTCCAGGGTTTATGGTTTGGGTCTGGGATACACTGGGCCTCCCTGATGTTTCCATCATTTCAGTTTTTGTTTTTCTTCTTGGAGGATAACAAAGGGGTCTTTAAAGACTTTTAAGACTCCTTTCTTTTCTTTTGGTTTAGAGGGTCCGATTGATAACTTGGCGAGTCTAGCTGATAACTCGTCAGTTATATTGTTTGGTAATTGCACGCCCTCCTGTTTCGAAACTTGGTCCTTAAGAACCTTTACCTCTGCTTCAAGGTTTTTGATTACTTCAAGTATTTGCACAAGCAACTGAATTTGGGTGTTATTTTGCTTGATTACTGCGGTTGTGCCTGATGTACCACCACGGTGATCAGCAGGTTTTGCAAAACCTACTGCAGGTGACTCGATTGAGTTTGTTGCCTGAACTGCTTGCTTGTAGAACTGGGTGTTTTGAGTGTTTATGTAATCACTCATGAACTAGCCCAGGTTTCTACCTTTTTAAGGATAGCTTCTACCCGGTTTAGTTTTCGGTTGAGCTCTTCAGAAATTTTAAGGGCTTCTGTTTCAACAAGTTTGGGTTGTTTTGCCACTTTAGATACCAGAACCTTGACTTCTGATGTGGTTAGGGGACGATTTTCTGTGAATAAGATTGTGAGGTTTTTCAGATTTTGTTCGAGTTTTTGGATTTTCTGATCTAGGGAGTGAATTTGTTCTTGGGTTTGCTTAAAATTCTTTAGGCTAATCCGGCTGAACAGGTTTAATCTGTCATATATAACAGAGGTGTTATTGGCTAGTTGTTTATTGGTTACGGTTGCTGTTTCTGAGAGATCTAAGTATTCTAGGGTCGAAGTTCGAGATTTTGTATACCACTCCTGTATAGATTGCTCCCACCTTTCGCTCATAAAAGTGCCTTTAAAACTGTTTTTGATTTAACACGGGTTTGTAAATATCCTAGGTTGGCAATTCGGGCTTGATCATACCATCTGTTTTTATTATTTCTGTTCAAGGTTTTCACATCTGAAAACTTTTGGGGACAAACTTTGGGGCTATCAATCAATTAATTTTTGGGTTGGGTGGCAAATTCACAATTTCTTCATTTTGTAGTGGCAATTTCACAATTATCCCTTTAACTTATAGTTGTTACTTTAATTATGTTTTTTTTGGGGTTTACTTTAAAAGGAGGGTTCAAATGCCTCCATTTTGTGTGCCTCCATCATATCTCCATTTTTAAAAACTTTAATAGCTCAAATTTAAAACTTAAAAGTCAAAATAAAACTATTAGATATGATTTACATAATTTTATCTATGCATGTGTAAAAAATTATGATATTTCAACTTTGTTTTGGTTGTCATCAAAAGCTTGTCAAAACGTACTAATGTGGATAATTTTTAGACGTTAATTTTTAACTTATTGATTCACATAAAAACAAAATCAAAATGTGATAATTTTTTTATGAGCACATAGAGAAAATAATATATATCACATCTAATGATTTTATTTTGCCTTTTATGATTTAAATTTTGAGTTATTAACGTTTTAAAAATGGAGGTATGGTGGAGACACACAAAATGAAGGCATTTGAACAATTACAAAAAATTTTGAGTTATTATTATTATTATCAACAATTAATATAATTTTGATTTAGAAAAATGTTGTAAATTTAAGGATAAGGATTAGATTTTTTTTTTTAAGTAAAGAGATTAATCAAATATTGATAATATGGATCCGCCTCAAATGCAACCGTTCACAAACAAAATTATGAGTACATATCTGAACCTGAACTCCTAAATTAGAAGGATTACTATTGAAAATAATATTCAAAACCGAACCGGACTCGATTTGAAATAAAATACTACCCGATCCAATAACACCCACCAAACCAAACCTACCTCGCGCCAAATTGTGACGGTGGGAAAAATAGACGTAGGATGGCTTAGCACCACGGAAATCTTTGGCTGCATCACAGCCGTCTGATTTCCATCAGACGCGTGTCCAAATCTTTGGTGAATTGCGCTCTTGTTTGGGTTGATTGCTGAGCCGGGCCCGGGTCGGTCTGATTAAACCACCCGGCCCGATTTACAAATAAAGATTCAGAGGTGTTTTTATGCTCATCAAGTATTTAGCAAGTGTAACTCTAAATCTGTTTACATGCAAAAAAATTATTTAACTGATCTATATTTATTAAGGTGTTTCATATAACGAATTCAAACTGTTGAAACTAATTTATTTGACAAGTAATGTATTTATATACAAAAAAATTAAATTTTTTGAATTAGTTTATTATAAAGTTAATTAGTCAAAAAAATAAGAAAAATGAATGTATTAAATTAACTTATAAAAAATATTTGTTTTCATCGCTTGACTATATGCTAATTTAATTCAAAGTTTATAAATTTTGTATGTGAATCCGTAACAATTTGAGTTTGCAAAAGCTCATCATTGTCGCTGAAGTAGATAGTTTCAACGATTTGGATTCATTATTGGAAATCAATTCAATAGATTTTAAAGTTAAGCTTACCAAACCTCTTTGTGAGTTTAAAAACTCCGTAATTTTACTCATAAATAACTATATTTGTCCTTTATTCATATTCATTACCAATTTGACAATATTTCATATTCAAAAATCATCAAAATTTACATATAAACTCGGAAAATCAACAAATATTTGGAGGTGAGTTTATTTGTACTTATTTAAAAAAAATCAAGTTTTAATTAAATAAAATATACTGGAATGCATTTACAATAAAACCACAAGTCTATTTGTTTCAGTTGTGTTTATATATTTGTATTGCAAAAATCAGAGGCGTAACTCGACTTTGAGTATCAAAGGAGCTAACCGACTAAACATTATATATTTAAAAAATATTTTAATAAAAATCAAAATATATATAACACAAAATAATATGTTTTTTCACTATTTGATTTTATAAAAGTTATAATAAATAACTAACACCAATAAATGACATATTTATAAAAAAAAAATCATTAACATAACATATTCATATTCATATTTTTTTTATCATATTAGTGATTTAATATCAAAGTAAAATACAAAAAATAACCTTCACCACAAATTAGTTAATGACAAGTTAAATAATGCAGCATGAGTAATTAAATCAAACTTTAGAATTTTAAAAAATTAATCCTATAATTATAATTTTTTTCTTGTTCGCAAAAGAAATAAAAAGGGGTTGAGAAATTAAGTAATTAAATAATAAATAAATTTGATATATTATATATTAGAAATAGTAATGAAGAGAGATTAATTAATTAAGTTCACATGAAGAAGTAGAGAGATGCGTCAAGAAATATTTGAAAAAAACTGTCAACGAGAGCGCTAATTTTATCTTTTTTATGTTGATTTTTTCTATATTCAGAAAAAAGTTTATTGTTTTTTTAATTTTTTTTCTTTCTAGTAACTTCTATTATCGCTAACCGTGCTTTATAAAATTTCAATAATTTTTATTTTTTTTGGTAACATGATGGTGCACCGCTATTCTTTTTCTATTTTAGTTTTTACCTTTCTATATTTTATAATACGTTTTATTCGCAAATAAAATGCGAATCACGAATTATTCGCGAGAAAAACGCAATTTTTTTTAAAAAAAAATTTGGTTTTTTTGGGTTTTTTTTTTGCTCCTTGTTGTACTGAATCATTCCCGAATTATACTCGAATTACGAATTTTTGACCCCGCCGAACCGAACCCAAACTATTCATTTGTCATTATGCCTTGAACTATACTACCTTCCACCCCTGGCAAAAATAACAAAGATGCATTATATATGCAATACAAATAACAAAGTGCATTATATATTATATAAAAAATTCCGTTAGAATGTCCTTATTACGCGCTATGTGGGTCTAATCTTGCTTTTTTATGAACTTTCATCACATTTCAGATTCTATATTTACTAAAATTAACAGATAATCTCAAAATACCATTAAGCGTCTAGATTAGGGCTGCTAATGAGCTGAGTTAGTGTAACGCCTTGCAAATTGAGTAATTATTATTTATACCTACCAGATATTTCATAATATAATAAAATTTATATTTTTTTTGTTATTTTGGTAACATATCTTATTATTTATACACTACTAGTATGTCATTGGAAAAATAAATAAATTATGAATAATATAAGAGGAGGGATCCAATTACACATTTTTTGGTGACACACTTTGACACCTACCATTTTCAAAGTCCAAATAGTCGATTCAAACCGTTCAACATGATGAATATATTAAAATGTGCTTGGAGATCAAATTTTACATTTTTTTTGAATTTTTTTGCTATTTATTAAGATGGTTACAAAAATCGTTGTTTTCAGACTATTGAAAAACAGCGATTTTGTAACTATCTTAATAAATAGTAAAAAAATTCAAAAAAAATGTAAAATTTGATCTCCAAGTACATTTTAATATGGTGATCATGTTGAACGGTTCGAATCGACTGTTTGAATTTTGAAATCGCAAAATTGACCTATTTAAAAAATAGTGTCATGATGTGTCACCAAAAAAGATGTAATTTGATCCCTCCTCATATACCTAACCTATTTACAAGCAAGTCAAAGTCTATCAACAGTTGACCATTGAATCAGAGGTTAGTTTATTGTACTTTCAATTCCGTATATATAGCATGCATTTTAAGTAACTTAAAAAATACTTTGTAAACCATTTTCCTCGTAGTGGAAACCCGTGGATTTTTTTTTTTTGACACTTTAAACACGGTTTTGGTATTAAAACATTACCCATGGCTACCTAGTTTGTTATTTTCAGTTGTGCGTGCAAGACGATTTTAGAAAAAAAAAAAAATTCATCATTGAAGAAATTATTATTTGTTAAATGTGCTATATTGAGAAGGCAAAAAGAAATATACATGATCCGACAAGTCGGTTTTTAAGTACTAGAATCAGGGGCAAAGTCATAATTTTTGTCAGGGGACACTAACCGGATTCAAATAGTTAATCGGATTCAAACTCATTAACTAAGCAGGTATTAGATAAAAAACAATCAATATGATAAAACAATTCAACCCATAATTTTACATATTTTCATTTTCATCCCACAATTCATGTATTATTAACATTTAAGAGAGCAACATACAGATAAAAGAAATAGAATTAGTTCTTACCACTGGTAGGCAGCCACGAGCCAATGGAGACGAAGATGAGAAGAGTTGAGCAAAGGAGAGGATAGCGCGTCGTCACTCACGTCAGCGTCTGAGTGTGCCTGGCACGATGCGACCTCTCTGGTGCGATCTCTCTAGCGTAATTTTATGCGAGACATACTTTTTTCTCTTCAGACTGAGTCTTTTTTTCTCTCTAACTCGGAGTCTTTTTTTCCCTCTCTGTGTGATCCTCTCTTTTTCCTCTTTGAGTCACTGAATCGCGGACCAAATAAATTAGTGGAGTCGTTGGGTCATTTTTTTTTCTCGTTGAGTTGCTGGATTGCGTTTCTTTTTTTTCTGCTGGGTAGTGGTAGGCCTCAATCTTGTTCGGAGCTAGGCACTAACATACTATATTAGTGGACCTCCAAAAAAAAAAAAAATGCAAATTCAGAAGTAAGCTTTTGATTATCCCTAAGTCTCTTTAAATCCGTCTCTGCCTGAAATACTTGTATCAATGGTAGTACTTATTACTATATGAAGTAGATATAAGTAGTGTATAATACAATAAATATTAAATATATATGAATTTGGGGTCAATTTTTTTTTTTAGAGAAATAGGCTTTGTCTATTTTAAAATTTATTTATTCAAGAACAAAGCAACAAAAATCAAATCAAACCAAATTTGACTTTCGTTAGAGTCGAAGATGTGCCAGTTGGTCTCCTTGTAAAGATACCAGTATGTCGGACGAGATGGCCGCTGCAGGAGGATCCGACTTGAAGCCAAAAGGCGTTGGGTACGTAGCTAAGTCTTCTCAGGGCCTTTGAGAAGCTCCATGAAGTCATGAATTACATCCATGAGTGTGCAGTGCGGAAATTTAACTCAAATTTTGAGTTTACATCTAGACTATCAGTTATAAATCTGTACAAATATTAAAGAACTAACGTGAATCTGGAGATTTAGTATTTTCGTCGAGAGAAAAAAATATAGTTAATCAGGTTTAA
Source organism: Carex kokanica (assembly GCA_025461125.1). NCBI lineage: Eukaryota > Viridiplantae > Streptophyta > Magnoliopsida > Poales > Cyperaceae > Carex > Carex kokanica. Next base: position 42,795 of record JAJGRX010000025.1, read on the forward strand.
ATAACTAATTGAGTTCAAATTCATTAGCTAATTAGATATTAGATAAAAAAAACAATGCTCTAACTTATAATTTTTAATATTCTGACTTCTAATTTTTTTAATACTCTAACTTTCAATTATAATTACCAATTCAAATTCAAGAAATTTATTATAATTGTAACTCTAAATTTAATTCAAATTACATATTAAAATACAGATGGAGGCAAAAATAAATTTCAGAAAAGAAGCAAAGTTGGTCCAGATCTATATATAGATCTTTATAAAATTTCAAAATTCAAAAATGACAGTTGCCTCCCTCGCTCTACCTGAGTGTCCTGGCGTGAACCAAATTGGTCCGAATTTTAATCAAACAGTCCGGAGCTAAACTCTAAATTTTAGTTGACTCAGAGGATTCTGATCCGATGCGTAGGGCCAGTCGAGGAAGAGAACCATAGCGATCTGTACTATTCTTTCTCCATTAATATTCGTACATGATCTCGAGGGGACAACAGAGAGCTGTTGTTCCTTTTTCCTCAAAAAAGTATGTACTAAGATTCATACAGAATATCGTGTGGTGAGTTGATTAATAAAAGTAACACGTTAAAATTGAAAAATTGCACGATATAACGCATTGAAAGTCGCTGCAATCAAACAGACCAAAGGCTGAACTAGTGCGCCTGGCATATAGAGAGACCTATCGGTCGATCTCTTACATCGACTTGTGTTTTGATATTGGAGAACTGGAGGAAAAAAAATTCATCTGATTCTTATAACTGGAGAATTTGAGGCTTTTATTGTCCGATATAAGAGCTTCTTTTTTTAGGTGATGTTTAATTATGGAATAATTGGTGGACTATTTTTAAGTAGTTAAATAAAGATTAAATTTGAAGGAGTAACATGTAGTAACATTTGAGTTAATCCGAATTAAGTTACGCTACCTCTCTAGGTGATGTAGTTTCCACTTATGAATCCCGCGGTTAGAGTAACATCTATGTTACAATTTTCTTTCTCTTCATTACCTTATTCTACTAAGCTTCAACCAAAAAAGAATTACGTTAATTTACTTTTCATTACATTTTTTTTGTTCAAACATGCCGATAGGCAATTTCCATTCATCACAAACAAAAATTACATAATTATGGGGATACATTTGAATATTGGATAAGTAAAACCCACATAATCTTAATTTTCCCTTCTACCTAAACATGCTAAATGGTCTACCTCATTGTGGCGTCTAAAAACATAAACACAATTAAAAGAAGGATTTGCTTGCAAAATTTCCCAAATCTGGAACAATTCCTTTACCGCTCTCCAATCAACAAATATCAGAGGTAGTAATTGCGAAACTCTTTCAGCTAGCGCTGCATTATCAGTACAAAAGGTGCATTCCCCAACCCCACTTCCAGCACATACCATATTGCCTTAGGAGTGCTTGAGCTTCTGCTTGCAATGGACGTGATGCTGCAGAGGGGCGGTTCAGTATGTATAGATGACTGCCCCCCTGTGGGGCGGTTTGGTTTAAACAGTGGACCGTTCCACAGAAAAGCGGTCAGGTATTTAAAAAAAAAAAAAAACTGAGGGTAAATTTGATATTTTGTATTTTTTTAGGGTATTAATAAAAAAATAGGAAATAATTTAGGCAAGAAACACAATTCGGCCCAATTCAAGCTATGGAACTATTTTAGGCTATAAGCATAATTAGGCCCAATTTGGCATATCAATGGCAAGCATCTTTGCTCTCGATAATACCTTTAATGTGATGTTTGCAAAGTGATTGTACCAGAAGGCCTTCCATATTGGTCATAGTTAAGGTTTTAGAGGAAGCAATGAAGGTAGAAACATTGTTGTAATTTTATGCAAGGCAGCAAGGGATGTTAAAGATTTTATTTTATTTTAGTATTGGTTTATTGTACAGTTCTAGTATGAAGTTTGTTGATATCATTTGCACTGCAAAATCTAAGTTTGAAATTGATAGGACCATGTACTAAAAGTTCCATAAAACCGCTGTGAAATGAGTAATTAGCCCAGTAGCAAACTCAAGAAGCAGGTTTGTTCGAGTGGTCCGTACGCGACTCCACTTAAATCGCCAACCCGCGAGATAAGCCCGTTCGAGTCCTCTGTACGAGACTCGAACCGACTTGCCAGCCTGCGAATAAGCCCAGTCGAGAATCCATACGAGACCCAAACCGACTTATATGCCTATAAATAGAACCACAATTCAGGGATACGCAGTACATAGAGGATAGAGTTATGTATTGAAGAGATCCGCAACAAGCTTGAACTCGGATACGTAATAAATACACACCTAAAATCACTCTCGAATTATGACGTGCTTAGATCTACCGCGACTTAAACTCTCCGGAGTTAGGATCGAATAAGAATATAAATAAATAAAATACCAGTAATGATTGAAATTCTTATTAATAGGAGCCGTCCGATCCGTAAAGTTTCTTGTGCACATAATCGGCACGACTCTTTAAGTTGTTCGTACAAATTTTGATTCGGATCGGACGGCTTCGATCAGGCATGGGGCCGAATTTAGATTCTCACATTTCCCTGCTATGAAATCTGATTCCTGCATCCCTTGCTTGTTCGGGTTCAGCCAGAAAGGATACGAACTGACATCCCCATTTCCTTTTCAGTTCTTCCCGCCTCAGCTCTTTCGCATTAGCAACAAAATGGTGAAGAAAAGCAAAAACTCAACTCAACCAGACGACCCAGAGGCGGAGGAAAAGAAGCGGCTCCGATCTCTCGCACTATCAAAGAGGCTTCTCCGGCGGGGCTCGCCGGCGGAAGCGGCAGCGCCGCTCCGTCCGGCGAAGTCGGTGGTGAAGCTTGACGGACGGGATGTGGTGAAGCGAGGCCAGAGGAGGAGCCGCTTCCTCTTCTCCTTTCCCGGCCTCCTAGCGCCTCTCTCCGGTGGCCGCGTTGGGGAGCTGGCGTGTCTCGCCTCAAAGAATCCAATTCTCTACCTGGAATTTCCCCAGGTAGGTTTTTCTTTCCTGACATACTCTACTACTATGGTCTTTGGAGGTTTTTTTAAGGGTTTTTCTGAGGTTTATGAGACAACCTGTCTGAAATGGGGCATATAGATATAGGTAGCATTTCTTAGAAACCCCATTTTATGTCTTTACTGTGAAATGAGAACTAACCTACCTAGTTTCAGTGCTGTTTAATTGTACTCTACCAATGGTAATTGTTTGTTTAAAACTGCTTCATCCCATTGTACGGAGTTTGGATCTCTTGGTTAAAAATTGCATGAATGAGGGAAGATTGGGATAGATTGGGGATCAATTGATGGATTGTTTCTGTGTTATAGAGGCAAAGTCGTGCCTTAGTGAAGCTTGACCAGGCTTAATTCGCTTATAGAGAATTGCAGATGCCTTGTACACATTAAAATTTTGGGTAGACAAAGTTACATGCGTGCAAGTTACATTTACCAAAGGTTTTTTTATTGGGATAGGTTATATTGGGGACAGCTATGTTTGACAACCTTGACTACCAACTCAATAGTTATCATAATAAAATAAATACTTAAATTGTATCTATGTTTTCTGTAATTTAGATAGGTCATGTGTCACTGTAAACTTTGTTTCAATTTGAAACTGTTAATCATTCATTGAGTGATTTGAAAAATAAGCGATATTGTTTTGTTGGCATTTGATCAGTGGTCAAATGATTCTCAAATTGTGCCAAGTTTGATACAGCATATCTAATCATAGAGAACTTACAACAATAAAAAAATTATTCTGATAAACGGTGAGTCGCATGGGTTAGATAAAGCTGTTGTTAATATATCCCTTCCCTTTTTTATCATTCAGTTCTAAATATCATCCCTTTGTGTAACCAGGGACGAATGAAGCTGTTTGGCACACATGTTTACCCAAAGAACAAATATTTGACACTCCAGCTGACACGATCATCAAAAGGTGTCATGTGCGAAGATATTTTTGAAAGTTTGGTTAGTCTTGCGAACTTCATTTCTATATTACTTTCTTGTTCATGTTTATATGGTTACGTAAGCCACTTTTGCCAAAATTTAAGTTATGTTTAGCGCTGATCGCTTAACCGGGGATTCTGGTTATGTGATACTGTACTTATACTGCACCAATCCAGTCAAACTACCACATTTATGCACAGGTACTGGTCCACTACCATCTATTAGTTGCCTATATCTGACCTAATCAGTTCCCTACTGCAATGTTGAGTGCTAACTCTTCGGTTGAGACTTAGATATGAGCTCATTTTATTTTTTTTTACTAAAAATAGAAAATGAGAAACAATTTATTCCTGGCAGATAGTGTTTTCTGAGGCTTGGTGGATTGGTACGAAAGAAGAGAATCCAGACGAGCTCCGACTTGAGTTCCCCAAAAACCTACAAGATGTAATTCTTATATATTTTTTTCTTGTTAGGCATAAGCATACCTGTCTTTTAGAGCTTTCTACAATTTCTGTTTTGGTCCTGAAGTTTAAACCAATCATTTAATACTTGGATTAATGCCTTTTATCATAAATATAAACTTTTTAAGGCTTAATATGCACCAAATATGGTTCACACATTGGAATATTTTACTGTTGACTATGCTCTAGAGAGGATCACATGACAATTCTTTATTTTGACAATCTTTAAAATTAAAGCTTAAATTTAAAATCCAACATTATAGATTTATCCACATATTGTGCCTATAAAGTATGATGAGATTTCATGTATGTTTCACCATACATCAAGTAAAGTGAAATTTCAACGTTCCGAAATTAATGGTCATTGATGCATTATCAAACAATATTTAAATTCCATGAAATTAATTGTGACTATCTATATGTCCAATAACACACCTATCGATTTACTTTTCAATTTTCAATTTTATTTGAATTATTTTTAAAATTCATTGTCAAGTGTTCCCTGGTCTTTATAAATACCATTTACCTCATAGTAGTGCTTTACAGTGTGTTATGCACTATTTTATGCCATTGTTTGTCTATAAGGTGTAGAGAATCAAATGAAGGGTATAGGTCATTGCTGTTAAGATTCAACTATGGACCAAAACAAGAATCTCACAAAACTTGAGGGATAATATGTTATCTTCTTTTGATGTTTTCAAGGGAAAACAAGAAATTGAGTGTGATTTTAAAGGAGGGGCAGGTGCCAGTGAAGAAGCTACCAACGATAACAAGCTTGGAAAAGATTATGTTGAACCTATTTCCCCTGACCTGGACATAGACAAAGACAATAATGATAGTGCCGAGGGTTCAGAATGTAAAATGGAGACAGACAGGAAGAGTGTTACAACAGAGACTCCAGGTCGACAATCTTCTAGAGTTTCTAGGAAAAGCTTGACGTAAGAAATTTGCAATACTTACATTCTACTTTCGATTTTATTACAATTTTAGTTTGAAGCTTACACCGTATGCAACCAAACCTCACTTTGCAATTAGGCCTTAACTGAGTTTTCTTAATGATCAAGTTGATCAGGTACTGCCTCAATTAGACACCACATATGGCCAACTTATTGTCAAATCTAGCATCCAAATGATAATTCACATAATTGTAAATGCATCATCCAGTTACGCAGAGTCATCCCCTAGTGATGCTTCGGCTGATACCGATGACGAGGATAAACAGACACTTGCTGCAGTTTTGGGATCCAAAAACGTAAATGCACCTTCCAGCTCCAACTTAGGAAATATCCTTCTTAAGTATATTTGTTATGTTTATGGAACACATTTTCATTCATTTACTTCAGCAGCATAATTGTCATTTAACCCAACTTCGTCTAAATTTAATTTGACCATGCAATTAAGCCTGAAGTTTTGTTAGTTGATCTCAATGGACTTCCATGCAAGGAAAACAATAAACTAATAAAAATGAAAAAAATAAAATAAACAAAAACAGAGGCCAACAAAGTAGTTCAACCAAGTTGACCTTCATCCTTTTTATTACGAGGACAGTTCTGGTGCCACTAGCTGCCGCAACTTTCCTTAAGCAGTGGATTTGTTTTCCATGAAATCTACATAGTTGTAAAACATTTTAGATTTCAATTATATTTAATAGAGTAAGTATGTGTATTTTTTAGCCTTTTCCTGTACTTGATTAAGTTCAAATTTTTGCGATGTAAATCTTGTCAGGTCAATGCTTCTTCCCTATTAGTTCTAAACAGAGTCTGTGGCAACTTGTCCATAACAGTCCATTAGATGTGAGCATTGTACCTAGTATGAATAAGTAAATATTTTCTGCTGTTATCCTTAACTATTCAATTTATTTCACGCACTGAAAGTGTGGAACAAAAAGCTCCAATTCTTAATGCTACAGAGAGTTCACGTGTGAAGGAAAAATCAAAAACAAGGAAAACTTCGGAAGAAAATCCTTCAAGTAAAAAACCACGGGTTCAGTCTACTATCTCGAGCCTTTTCCAGAAAGCAGCAGAAAAAAAGGTGAAATTATAAATGGGGTTTTTAAATGTTTAGTACCATCTTCAATGATTGTTTTGTTCACATATCTTCTTATGTTAATGCAAATTTTAGGAGGGATCAAGTAAATCTGAGCAGTCGGCAAGCACAAGAAAAAGTGGTTAGTTCATTTTTTAAATTTAAAAAGTTCATTTTATATTTCTGGCGAAGTATATGATCGAAAGATTGTTATCATGAATGCAGAGCAATCGACTCCAAGAAAAAACAAGTCTAAGGTGCTCACTCGAAAAATACTTTGGTTTTTTTTGTTCTGATTTGTCCGTCATAGCTATAGATCTTCTTTTTGTTGTTTTTAAAATGTTAATATGCTTCATGGTTATACCACATGTGTTTGCATTGTATATTAAATGATCAAACTCTATCCAAAAAAAAAATTCACTTCTGCAGGTAATAGAAGTTGAAGAGATCTCAAGCGAATCTGAGGTCAGCTACTGTATAATTACAATTTGAACACCGTATAGCAATAATTGAGTAGTTATATGCATTTCTTCTAGTTTCTCATAATGAGATTCTGTGAATTTGTTTAATAGGAACTAAAAGATGACAGTGATGAAGATTGGGCTGTGTGATGTGTGTAGTCTGTTGTCAAATCCAAGGTGCCTAAACTCTTACATTTATAAAAAAAAAAAAAAAAATTGCAACAATTTGTTCAACATTATTGACTGAAAGTTGGATCATTCTTGTGTAATGTGTATATTACCACGTGGTTAACTTTTGCTGTTCCCTGTTTTATGACTACTTCCTGAATACCTTTTGATTGAGAAACCTGATTATATTAAACCCTGATTCAGTACCTGGCAATCTGCATGAAAAGTCTAGCTGGCTTGCGACAACATTCCCTTTTTTTTTAATCACTTAGTAGTGCCAAAGCAACATATATATGAGAAGAGTTTTGAAATATTTCATTTTTTGCAGTGTCAGTGTCTCTTTTCTTCATCTCCGAACTTGTATAGGGGATGAAAATTAACATTGCTCAAGTTCATACACCAGAAATGCTAGTTTTCATTCCAAGGTGTTTGATCTTCCATGATTGTATCATTGGTCTAATTTTATATTTACTGGGGTTTCAAGATTTTTCAGAAAGAGGCAAATGAAGCATGTTGTATGTCATGATCCAAACCGTTGTGTAGTTGTTTTGAAGCTTTTATTGTAGGGAATAAAAAAGGTTTTATGAATTATTTGACATTAACATTGGGCCAAAGCTCTTCATTTGGGCCAGAGCTTTTGTTTTATTTTCCTTATCTTTCGATTTGGGCCTTTTACTTTTAAGATGTTAAAGGGAGAGAACGTGTGTATGAGAAAATGCAGAGAAATGGAACAAAAATATTTCCTCCATAGATCTCTTTATATCGTTGTAACAGATATTGATTCCTTTTTATCAATTTTACTGGCTTATTAACCCAAAATTCCCTTATCTTCAATTTTCCTTGTTAAATACAAAATTAGTGATTAATAATTTCAATCCAGATCATAACATTGTAGTTTACAATTGACTGTTTGGTAGGCTGAGCTCCCATTAATAAAAGAACCGTGCAAGCATGGACAAGTTTGCGATGTAGAAATGGTTATGTAATAAATTATACCTTTTACTCACTATTACACGAAAGAATAGAAAAGAATATAGTTCTTTTCATTTTTGTTTTAAATTTAATTAAATTCCGTGTAGCTTCTAGAACATACCAATGGTTGATTGAAATTGTCAATTGGTAGTACCTTAAAAATCACGATCAGGTCACTATTCCACTACAATAATTCCCATCTAATTAAGATCTAAGAAAAATATCTAGATTGACTTAAATTAATATTGAACCTCCCATTCTTCGCGTGGTATCGTTTAACTTACCTTAATTTATTCAATAAGAAAAGAAAAGCAAGTTGATATTTGTAGACAAATTATTTTTGTATATTATAATTGAGGTGAGATCATAAATGGGTTTTCTGAGTAGACAACATGGTATTTTATTCATGCTGACTATGAAGGCTCTATACTAAATGAATAAATCAGCCAGATAATGGCCAATTGACAATTGCCTTTCTATTTGATAAATGCAATTGGATAATTGGTCTAATGTCATACCTAATTTATGTTGAGAATTGAAACCGTGCAAAGGTTGGATGTTGGTTTCTTTATTTATATCATCAAAGCAAAATGGCACTTTGCAAATTGAATGATTCTCTAACCTGAATTATTGGTTTGTTCAGGTGTTTTCTTTCCAAGAGAGTTATTGTGCTCCGTTTCTTGTCATCTTTTCCTTTTATATCTTTTTTTATTATTTTTTTGAACATAATTTTGTAATTCTAGTTTTTTCTTTGTTTGAGAAATCCTTTGATTTCTGATAGTGAGGCATTCTGAAAAGTCAGCTCAAGAAAAGAAGCAAAAAATTAATTTGAATCATACTAATACAGTCATACTTGATGTCACAGCCATAGTGATAACTTAATTGTTCTGGAAAGATTCGGCGAGGTCAAAAATTCGGGTATAATTCGGGAATGAGTTGGAATAATCCGGATCAAAGATCTCAGTCCTACAAGAAAGCAAAAAAAAAAAAACCAAAAAAATGTTATGGGAAAAATTCGCGAATAATTCGTAAAATTAGGGAAAAGTTCGTAAAATTCGCGAATTATTCGGGTATAATTTGGTCAAAGTTTGGTCAACTGAATAATTCGGCATTCGGTTCGGCATCACCGAAAAAACGAATTATTCGGATATAATTCAGATATAATTCGCGAATCTTGTCACTATGGTCACAGCTGACGATAGTACATTTCTACAGGAATGCAATTTCTTACAAGTCATGACTGTGTTTTGTTTAGCACTGAATTCGCTTATGTACAATTTTACCCCGATAAATGAAATAATTAAACGAAAGCTAAACTTGAATTCAATGTGGGTTGTGGAATGCAATCTACTACTAGTGACCTTAACCATGCACACTCATTCCTAATAAGAGTGCAATTATTCAAGAATACCGATAGAAATTAAATGACAACAGAAATCTCTACCACAAGCTGTAATGTACCAACTGATTCAAACTAGCAACTAACCCAGCAGTACCATTTTTAGGTCGAATTTTTAATAATACTAATACCCAACTGTACCAGCTGATTCAAACTAACAACTAACCAGCACCATTTCTTTATGATTGCAAGAAGAGTGAGGCTATGGTGCTATGCATAGCACCAATGGCTAGTGTACTACGGCTCAATATGGTACTTTTTAAAATCCTAACGGTCGATCCGACCGTTCAATGTGATATCCATATGAATATGTACTTGCAAACTAAATTTTATATTTTTTCAAATTTTTTTACTATTTTTTTAGATAGGTAGAAAAATCAGTGTTTTTTGACAATTCTGGACCATCAAAATTCTACCTATCTGAAAAAATAGTAAAAAAATTCGAAAAAATATAAAATTTAGTTTGCAAGTACATATTCATATGGTTATCACATTGAACGGTCGGATCGACCGTTAGGATTTTAAAAAGTATCATATTGAGCCGTAGTACACTAGCCATCCGTGCTATGCATAGCACCATAGCCTCACTCTTGCAAGAATCCACAAATGTTTGAGACTTCGTTCCATTGACATTTAAAACCAAACAAAAAGGAGCAATTTCCATTAAAATTTTCTCGGCCATCTGATTATTGGTACTCCGCATCTGATTCAACCAAAAAGTAAACTCATCTTCACAGATTCACCAAAATTAACTTAATATAACAATAAATCATTTGGGTTTTGACACTAAAGTTTGGCACCTTTATTGATTCATTCCCTCAAACATCAAAAAAAAAAAAAAGAGGTTTCTGAGCTCTCTGCACAATACAGTCTTGCCAAAAAAAAAGGCTGCATGACAACCAAATCCGCTTGGATTTCTCAACTCATACAAATGCCAAACACCAAAACATCCTCCATGGACCATAAAAGGCCTCATATTTACATAAACAAAGAAACAAAGTCAGCTAATTATTCTCGGGACACACCGAATTTCCCCAAATCACACCATCAATTTGGACCCTCCACAGCTCACAATCCACGGATGCTCTGCACACAAAAAAGAAATCAAGAAATCAGTACCCAAATTCACCTATCTCAGATTATATAGATAAATAAGATTATAAAGAGAATTAAAGACTAAATTCATGGAACTTACTTAGAGCTTGCTCAGCGGAGAACCTCCTGTTGACATCTCGCGAAAGCATCCGACGGAGCAAATCTTTGGCCATTGGCGATACCCACCCGAATTTCCTCGTTGGAAACCTGAGGTTAGCACGTAACACGGCTTCAAAAATGTCCCCGGCCGACTCCCCATCAAAAGGTGCCGTACCAGACAACATCATATATATCACCACACCGGCACTCCACACATCCACTTTCTCGCTGTACCGCCTCCCCGCAATCACCTCCGGCGCTACATAGTATGGGGTACCCACAATCCCTTCCATCTTTTCATCTCCGTCCAATCCACCAAACCACGCAGCCGAGCCGAAATCGGTCAATTTCAACTTCCCGTTCATGTCGAACATAACATTGTCGGGCTTCACATCCCGATGCGCAACCCCTCGACGGTGACATGAGGCGATTGCTTCCAACAATTCAGCAGCTAGAGCTGCCGCCTCAGGTTCAGGGAGCGGCGCGTCAGAGGAGATGCGGTCAAGGAGGTCGTTACCAGAGCAGAGGTCAAGCACTAGATAAATGGACGACTCATCTTCAAAGGAGTCGTGTAAGGAAACAACATGCGGGTTTCCAGCGGAGGCGATGCGATGCAACTTTGATTCGTGCTCAACGCACTCGCGGTCGTAGGAATCCGCAAGAAGGGTTTTGTCGATGGATTTGACAGCAAAAGATTCACCGGTGCGGCGCGAGAAGCAGCGGTAGACGGTGCCAAAGCGGCCCCTGCCGATCTCTTGTCCGACCTCGTAGTGTTTGTTGAATTGCTCGCTCATGAGATGTTGTTTCTTTTTCTTTTTTTTCTTGGGTTGTTGCTAGTTTGAGGAGGTCAGAATTGCGGGTATAAATAAACTCAGAGCGCCACAGGAGAGGAGTGCTCACGAATTTTAGATTCTACAGGAATATTCTCTTTCTAATTTCTTATTTTCTTCCAAAGGTCGGTTTCATTGGACAGCTAGGATGATTGTGTTTTCTTACGTCGGCTATGACCTTTGATTATGAAATATTTGCTTGTTTTCGAAGGCAATTGTAAATTTTGGATCTCTAGTAATTATAAAGGCATGAACTGTGAGTTTGTTATGAATAATATATAACGTAGAAAATAATAAAAATGTTGCCAATATTTTTACCTACTGGTGTTGACGGTCTAGAAACAAATACAAAAATGAAGTTCAAAGATTGTACGCACATTCAACAAGCTTAAAGATTCGGTGTTCTGAATTTCGGAGAGAACATGTATATGCCATGACCAGGGTACGGATTCCAATATCATATTCGATACAATATTAATATGCTGGTGCGCAGGGGCGGAATCGGAATTTGAGTATGGGAGCTAAACAACATCTTTTAGAAAAAAAAATATATAGACAATCACAGTGAAAAATGAAAGTGCGAATCCTCTGAGATATCTCAACTTTTGTGTGACCGACGTGTTCAGTACCTATTCAGGGATAGCATAGGGGGTCAGTATTATTTGTGCTTTGAGATTCGTGCTGAACTATTTCAATGGTTGTATTTTTTAGAAAAACACACAAAAGTTGAGATATCTCAGAGGATGTGAATTCGGAAAATAGTGGAAGATAGCAAAATTGGAGATTCTTTGAAAAACCCTCTAGTACGACCTTTTTTGGAAATGTTTCTTTTCTTTTTTCACTGCACACACGGAAATCGAAGCATGGCATGGAAGCCCACTCCTGATTTTGAGTTTTAAAGTTTACATTCAAGCCCCTTTAAATTTGTTTAATTATTATGGGGGTTGCTAATACATACAAAAGAAAAAAATCAGTAAGAGTTTCTATATGCTTGGTAATGAATTTTGAAAATCTTGGGATGGCTTAGCACTCCCCAGCTTCCACTGTGATCCCCCCCTGCTGGTGCGTTTGGATGAGATAAAGAATAGTGCTAATTCAGGTTAGCGATTATTCTGAATTCCTATTTTACATTTGGATGTGTTTGTGTTAACAAAAATGAACTATTTTTTGTTTGTCTTTTGTGGATTAACATGTTATTCTATTAACCCAACTAAAAATTGAGTTAGCTCACTATCTCAAATTTAGATTAGCTCACTTAGAAAAAAAAAATACATAACTTAATTTTTAAAAATTGAACATAACTTAATTTTTTATTTTTAAAGATAAAAAAATACATAAGTTGCAAAAAAAAAAAAACATGCATATCCAATATTTACTTCGTAAAAATATAAATAATAAAAAAATTAAATACTCAGTTAAAAATTTATGTAAGTTAATACAATTTTTTTTTCGTGCGCGGATATGGAAGGATATTTATATGAGTAGAACTAGGGTGCTCCTAAGCTCACCAAGTCCTTCGTGAGCACGACTCTAAAACCTATCGAATTGACTTCAAACGACATTTTCAAACCGTTAGATGTTCAATCTATATTAAAATGTGCTTGGAGACCAAATTTTACATTTTTTGGAATTTTTTTACTATTTATTAAGATGGTTTGAAAATCATTGTTTTTATTAAAAATTCTGCACTATTGGAAAACAGCGATTTTCAAACTATCTTAATAAATAGTAAAAAAATTCCAAAAAATGTAAAATTTGGTCTCCAAGCACATTTTAATATAGATTGAACATCTAACGGTTTGGAAATATCGTTTGAAGTCAATTCGATAGGTTTTAGAGTCGCGCTCACGGAAGGGCTCGGTGAGCTTAGGAGCACCCTAGTTCTACTCTATTTATATACCAAACTATTTATAATAATTCGTATCTTTCAACATGGTCATATGTTCATCCATTCATGATCTAAACGGTCATGATTGAAGTATGAAGAGTATTTGAATTTTGAGAAGATACAATTTATATTTTAATTATTATCATTTAGATTAGAGCAGGCATGAAATGGATGGACGGATGAGCCAATGGGCAGGATTTTCCTGCTAACATGTGAGCAGGAGATTTGGTTCCCAATCATGAACGTCCATATTATGAATGGACGGACCAGATGGACTCTGTTGGTTCCCTTTTATTAACTATGTTGTTTTCTGGATTTCATCTCGAAGAAATATATATACTAAATGAAAAGTTAATTTTGAGAATAAAATAATTTCAATTGATAATTATTTTTTATCCTAAATTTTTTTAGTGCAAATAATATTTTTTTATATTAATGTTACTAATCATGCAGTAATTCAACACAGGAACACAAAAAAATTATATTATTTTAAGAATTATTATATCTTATGCACATCAAATGCATTTTTTAAATTAGAAGATAGAAACATCATATAAAAGTCATTTGATTAAAAAATATAAAGAAAAAAACATAATAAAACGAATAAAAATCTCTGACTTGACTATAAAATTTAAAGACATCACTATATGGAATATGAATTTTGAGGTATTTAGATTTCTGAGACGCGGTGTAAGATTCTTGTGAATGGTGCTTTTGGATTTGGGTATGGACCCGATTACCCGATAAGGACATGTGATTGTGTGATTGATGGTCTCTTTTTGAATTTGATTTTGTTGCTTGTGAGTTGTGAGCCGTTGCGTGGTCAAATGTTTAGAACCTTTGGTGTTGCATGTTGCATGCCACTGCTCCTCTGAATCTCTGATAGATTAGTTTGTGGAGGCGGCTTCTCTGTTCTCTCAACTATTTTTCACGGAAAGTTGCAACGATTGTTGGTGGTTATGTATAACGGAACAACCGTGATATAAAGTAAAATAATTATTATCAATAAAATCATAAAGATGTTTAATTACCATCCTCGTAAAATATTGTATATGTATTAATGTATATCATATTCATATAATTTAAAGTACATCAGTCACAGGGCGGATCCAGGATTTTCGTCAAAGAAGGGCAAAAAAATATCGAATCGGTTTTAAATACCTAATCAGATTTAAATCTATTAACTAATTGGGTACTCGATAAAAAATAATGTTTTAACTTATACTTTTCATTGATTTGACTTGTAATTTATGATGCTTTGACTTATAATTCTAATTACTAATCAAAATTAAACAAATTTATTACAATTTTAACTCTAAATTTAACCCGAATTACAAATCAAACGTCCAGAGAAGGGCAAAAAAAATTTCAAAGAAGAGCAAAGTCGGTCGAACCGATAAATCTCCACTAAAACTCAAAATCCGAGAAGACAACTGTCCCTGGAATACACTGGGTCCGCCCCTGGTGAGTCATCACCTACCAACTCAGCTGAATACCTGATCTGAGTGGGAACGGAATGTGATGCTTCCTTGACCCACCATGAAATCTTACCTTATTTTATTATTAGAAAATAAATAAATATTTTTAAGAAATTGAAAGATGATAATTGGAAGGAATCACATCAAATTCGCTAAAATAACAACATATTGAATACAGTTCTTTAAAATGCTGCACTGCTATAACTTAAATAACATTTGTTTAAATTTACCCCATATGTGATGGAATTCATGTCATTTAAGGTGTTAAACAATTTAACGATATATTTTCCTATTAGAAAAGATTTAACGATAGTTTTAGTTATGTTTTTAAAAAACTTTATAGGTAATGATTTTTAATTACAGGACGCATCGCATGTCACACCCCGATAACAGGGCCGACAACCCGCAGCGCTCAACCGCACAAGACGATTCAACGATCATTCACAATCATATATATACATATATTATCAATAACATAATTTACTTGTAATCAACAAATTGAAAATAAATCTATTACGGTAGTGAGTTTGAATCCAGTATGTTCACATCAATCTTAAAAGGATAATGTGAATTACATAAAATGCAAAAGATCCTTGTGTGTGCTGTGACACGCTACGAAACTGCATCAAATATGTAATTTCTGAATGAATTCATTCATTCAAAGCAGCCGATTTGGAATCCAAATCTGCTGAAATTCGATATCCATGAACAGTAACTCTGAAATTTCTGAAATCTCGAATTCAACCATTGAATTGTTTCGAGATGTGTGCACAACAAAAGTTGGATGGCTGAATCTCAAATTTCAGAAATTTCAGAATTACTGTTTATGGATCTCGGATTTCAGCTGATCTGAATCTGCAGATTTGATGCGGCTGCTTCCATATCATAAAAAAATTCATCATCCTTCTAATTAATTAAAATATTATTTTTAAAATTAAAAGTGAACTGAAATCTTTCCTCCATTAGTTTGCACGTTTTCATTGGGCCAGCGGCCAGGAATGGAAAATGTTGGGGTTGATTTGACCTTCTGTTGCTTTCAACTTTCAACTTTCAACCTCTCTAGACTAGGGATAATATTTTAAGGAGAATTGATAACAATCTCTTCTCTTTGTATTGACATGCATGTTAGGAATTTATTCATCGGTAATGTTAGCAAGTACTAATCTTATTTATGTTCTAAGTGTAATTTATATACAAGTTTACATGAACCAATTTTGCTGATTGTTTAATGTGTCCTCAATTTTGTTTATTCATCGGTAATTTTGCTGATTGTTTCATGTGTACTCAATTTTTAATGATAGTAGGACTTTTTTAAGCATAAAATGAGGATCAAAATTTTCAAATCATGTATTTTCTAGATTTGAAACTTATAACCTCTTATACGAAAAATATCTTAATCAAGCGACCAAATGTTTTTTTTTATGCTAGCAGCTGAGCAGTGCATTTCAAAAAAAGTGTGTCTATATATATATATATATAGGGTCTGTCTAATTTGCTGCCGGCAGCAGTTCGGCCAAGTGCTATCGGGGCTATATTTAGCCGTGTGATGTCCAAACAACAAATTCAAACCGTTAGATGTTTAATCTATACTATAATCTACTTGGAGACCAAATTTTACATTTTTTGGAATTTTTTTACTATATATTAAGCTGGTTTGAAAACCGCTGTTTTTAGTAAATTTCTGCAACGTTAAAAACAGCGGTTTTCAAACCATCTTAATATATAGTAAAAAAATTCCAAAAAATGTAAAATTTGGTCTCCAAGTAGATTATAATATAGATTAAACATCTAACGGTTTGAATTTGTTGTTTGAACATCACACGGCTAAATAATGCCCCGGCAGCACCTCGGCCGAACTACTGCCAGCAGCAAATTAGCCACAGCCTATATATATATATATATATATATATATAGAGCTGGGCTATGGTGAGTTGCGAAGTAAGATGTCATTTTTACTTTACGCTCATATTTTTATTTTGAAAATCTAAACAACCGATCCGAACCGCTCAACATGTTCTCCATATTGAAATGTGCTTGGAGACCAAATTTTATATTTTTTGGAATTTTTTTACTATTTATTAAGCCACTTTGAAAATCGCTGATCGAATGGTCCAGAATTTTTACTGTTTTTTATTGTTCAACCGGATCTGCGATTTTCAAAGTGGCTTAATAAATAGTAAAAAAATTCCAAAAAATGTAAAATTTGGTCTCCAAGCACATTTCAATATGGAGAACATGTTGAGCGGTTCGGATCAGTTGTTTAGATTTTCAAAATGGAGTACGAGCGTGAAGTAAAACGGCATTTTACTTCACAGCTCACCATAGTCGATCTCATATATATATATATATATATATATATATATATATATATATATATATATATATATATATATATATATATATATATATAGGTTGGCTAATATCAAAATGTTTGTTCCTAGGCCGTGGAACAAACATTTCAGTTTTTACATTTTTAAAGTCCAAACAATAGATCCAAACTGTTCAACATTCAATCTGTATTAATATGTGCTTGGAGACTAGATTTGATATTTTTTAGAATTTTTTTTTACTATTTATTAAGCCAATTTTAAAATCGTTGTTTTAAATGGTCCATAAATTTTTCACTGTTTATTAAAATCAGCGATTTTAAAACTGACTTAATAAATAGTAACAAAATTCCAAAAAAATATAAAATTTGGTCTCCTAGCACATTTTAATATAGAGATCACATCTAACGGTTTGGATCAACCATTTGGACTTTGAAAATCAGAAAATCAATTGGTTGTACCACGACTTAGAAATAACAGTTTTGATATTAGCCAACCTCTATATATATATATAGAGTAGAACTAGGGTGCTCCTAAGCTCACCAAGCCCTTCGTGAGCGCGACTCTAAAACCTATCGAATTGACTTCAAACGATATTTTCAAACCGTTAGATGTTCAATCTATATTAAAATGTGCTTGGAGACCAAATTTTACATTTTTTGGAATTTTTTTACTATTTATTAAGATGATTTGAAAATCGCTGTTTTTATTAAAATTATGCACCATTGGAAAACAGCGATTTTCAAATCATCTTAATAAATAGTAAAAAAATTCTAAAAAATGTGAAATTTGGTCTCCAAGCACATTTTAATATAGATTGAACATCTAACGGTTTGGAAATGTCGTTTGAAGTCAATTCGATAGGTTTTAGAGTCGCGCTCACGGAAGGGCTTGGTGAGCTTAGGAGCACCCTAGTTCTACTCTATATATATATATATATATAGAGGAGGGATCCAATTACACCTTTTTTTTGACACATCTTGACACTATTTTTATAGGTCAATTTTGCGATTTCGAAGTTCAAATAGTCGATCCGAACCGTTCAACATGATAGATATATTAAAATGTGCTTGGAGATCAAATTTTACATTTTTTTTGAATTTTTTTACTATTTATTAAGATAGTTACAAAATCGTTGTTTTTCAATGGTCTGAAAACAACGATTTTGTAACCATCTTAATAAATAGTAAAAAAATTCAAAAAAATGTAAAATTTGATCTCCAAACACATTTTCATATATCCATCATGTTAAACGGTTTGGATCGACTATTTGGACTTTAAAAATAGTAGGTGTCAAAATGTGTCAAAGAAAAGGGTGTAATCCGATCCCTCCTCATATATATATCAGAATTATTTATGTTGATGTTCCGCCAGCTATTTGGTAGATATTATTATTTTTTCCAACAAACAAACAGTTTATTTTGTAAAGATTTATTTTCTTTCATGTAACATAGAAAATTGTTTGATTTGTAGGTAATTCCAACAACGCGGGTACACAAGTTTGAAATATGTATATTTAATATTTAAGTAATCCAAATTGGCACTTATCAGATCTGCGCAATGTCCTTATCATCTAACCACCTATTATCAAATATTCTCTTGTGGATTCTTAGTTCAAAGATTGACTGTGGAATAAAGCCTTTAAAGTCCAATATTGTGGCATTTAGAAGGGAAAATTGTGGAAATGCCACTCCAAAACTGTGAAAATGTGAAAATGCCATCCCGAATCTGCAAATTGAGAAAATGCCACTGCAAACTTCATAAATTGTGAAAATGCCATTATTTGTTGTATTCTTATACTATTTTGTATATGTATTTATGTAATTCCAATTTTACCCTTCATACAATTAAAAGAATTATTTGGACACTGTATGCCTCCAGTTGAGCCATTCCTCTGATCAGAGAACACGCGAACTCTTCACGCGATCCTCTTCACGCGAAACTCTTCAATCGCCGCTGCCGCCTCCTCCTCCATAATTGCCGCCGCTGCCTCCTCCTCCATAATCGCCGCCGCCTCCTCCTCCTTCACTTCTATCCTGTTTTTTACTATCAGTTTCTTCGTTCCAATAAAAATTATTAGAGATGTACTCTTCCTTCACTTCTATCCTCCTCTCTTTGAACTTGTCTGGTCTCGCCTCTATAATCCTTGGCAGAAATTGGACTTTGATTGATTACCATATCACCACAAATACAAAAGTGGAAAATAAGAAACAATTAACATTTTATTCTCCAAAAAGAAAAAGAAAAATTATTTTAAAGAAACCCTTCAAAGTTCACACTTTCCTGATGCAGCCAAATTACTCAGAAACTGGGTATCTCACTCCTTTGGGTGCTTGAAGGTGCTGATTCTTCAAATCTCATAAAAGGGGGAGGAGGTGGTGGATATATAATAGAGCCAGTACTAGAAATGATGCCTCCATGGGGATGTACTTGATCATCAGGAGATTTCGCAACACCACTCTCAGTAGCGTCTCCATTTTTCGGTGAGCAAATGGAGTCTGACCAGTACTGGCACTAGAGTGGCCCGCCATCACTTCACTTGCACTGAGAAATTGCGTTGGTTTTGGATGGGAGGAAGTCTGAACAGTACTGGCACTTAAGGGTATTTTAGGTATTATGTTTTTTGTTTTTAATTTTTAAAGATTAATACAGCAATAATGGCATTTTCACAATTTATGAAGTTTGCAGTGGCATTTTCCCAATTTCCAGATTCGGGATGGCATTTTCACATTTTCACAGTTTTGGAGGGGCATTTTCACAATTTTCCCCATTTAGAAATACATCAGACATCGCATATTGACTCAAAGAAGCATTCAACTACATCTAAACACTAGAGATTTTAGAGGTAGTTTGGTAGATTATTGCCAAGAGAAAAAAAAAACATGAATTATTATAATATAAAACAATACTTGAAGGTAGGGGTGTTCATCGGTTCGGTTCGGTTGAACCGAACCGAACTAGGCAAACCAAAGTAATAATTCGGTTTCTAAAATAGAACCGAACCGAACCGATTTAGAATTGTAACCGAACCGAACCAAAGTTTTATTTCGGTTTGTTCGGTTCAAACCAAAATATATTAATTTTTTTATTTAAAGCAATTGATTTATAATAAACCGAATTATATTAAGAAATAAACCGGGGTATTAAGAAATAAACCGGAATGGTCCGGACCAAATTCATAATATATAAAAGTTCGGTCGGTTCGATTATTACGGTTTAAAAAAATTCCAAACCGAACCGAACCGAAATTATAATTCGTTTTTAAAAGTAAACCGAACCGAACCATCAAACCGAACAAACCGAACCATTTGGTCCAAACTAATTCGGTTAGGTTCAAAACCGACTAAACCGACCTAACGAACACCCCTACTTGAAGGTTTATACTTGAAACGAAAATTTGTATTTTTTTTTAATTAGTGGCTTTAATATTTACTAACAATTCAATTGAATAAAAACGTATTTACAAATAGAGAGAATTGAACAAATAATCTTGATAGACGGGGCTAAAACTTAAGATGAACAAATTGTGGTTGGTGAAAATTGAACTCAAGTTCTCCACCAGTTAGACTACAAGTAGACATGTGATATTTATAGAGAACTAGAGTATATAATATATTCAAAAAAAAATCAATTAAATTTTAGTATACATAACTAAAATTTTAAAATTATAGGAGTGACTAAGCCACCCTTTGAAGGGCTTTAGATCCACCCCTGCAGCTCGATATCACGCTCTCAGCTCCGCTCCCTCTTCTCTCCGGACGAGAAGGTAGAACTAAAAGAGACGAGAGGCATTGTTGTTTCGGGGATAAGACATAGAAGAGAGTAGGAGGGGTGGACTAGAAAAAGGAGGAGAGAGGAGGGTTGTGGCGGTTGCGCCAGTTTTTTGTTTTCTCCTCGGTCACTTTTTGAATCGCCCACTGAAAGTCTTCACATATCTTTCTTTGAAAAATTCAGATTATTTATAGCTAGAATTCTTGTGAGCTAATTAAAGCAACTAGGATTAATTTTTGGAGCTTGTTTCGAAGAAATTTTTTTTTACTGAATGAAATGTAAGTTTTTACAATAAAATAATAGGTATAGAAATTTAGAAATTTTGTACACTAATAAATATATGAGATGAGCTATGCTACTCCATAGAGTAAAACGCGTTGGTACTCCACGCCGTATTTTCATTTTGAAAGTCCAAACGACCGATCCGAACCGCTCAACTTTTAATCCATATTGAAATGTACTTGGAGACCAAATTTTACATTTTTTGGAATTTTTTTACTATTTATTAAGCCACTTTGAAAATCTGAAAATCCGGGTGAACAGTAAAAAACAGTAAAATTTTCTGGACTGCCGGAACAGTGATTTTCAAAGTGGCTTAATAAATAGTAAACAAATTCCAAAAAATGTAAAATTTGGTCTCCAAGCACATATTAATATGGAGAACAAGATGAACGGTTCGGATCGGTCGTTTGGATTTTCAAAATAAAAATATAGCGGCGTGGAGCACCAACGCGTTTTACTCCATGGAGTAGCATAGCTCATCTCTAAATATATTTTCGAATAATTGAAGACATGCAATGATAAACAACACAATTTTGAGAGTTATATTTAAGAGAGAAATATTATCTAAGAGTCATCCGATTAAAGTATGACCTTTTTTTTTTTAAATTTCACAAAGGTTGTGAAGTTGTGTGCGGAACTCGAATTCTGAATCTTTGGATAACCACAGTCCTAAGACTTTTTCTCCTAGTCAGTTGTACTACGGCCCCATCCGATGAAAGTATGTCAAGAGAAAAATTAAATTATATAGACAAAAATATTGATGATGTGGCATAATTGAAAAGCTTAAAGGCTCAAAACACTTTATAGAGTATCAATTAGAGTACGTATACTTCTTCCTCAGCATCTTCTGATATATCTGAAGATTTCAGTTTTATCTAAAGCGGGTTATATTTAATTTGGAGTCTATTTGAAATGCACAAAACAATTTGAGTGAGGCTATGGTGCTATGGATAGCACCAATGGCTAGTGTACTATGGCTCAATATGGTACTTTTTAAAATTCTAACGGTCGATCCGAACCGTTCAATGTGATATCCATATGAATATGTACTTGCAAACTAAATTTTATATTTTTTCGAATTTTTTTACTATTTTTTTAGATATGTAGAAAAAACAGTGTTTTTTGAAAATTCTGGACCATCAAAATTCTACCTATTTAAAAAAATAGTAAAAAAATTCGAAAAAATATAAAATTTAGTTTGCAAGTACATATTCATATGGATATCACATTGAACGGTTCGGATCGACCGTTAGAATTTTAAAAAGTACCATATTGAGCCGTAGTACACTAGTCATCCGTGCTATGCATAGCACCATAGCCTCACTCAAACAATTTTATCGTTGTTTTGATAATTGTGGAGAAATAATTTGAAGGGTCATATTTTTCACAAATAACACAAAATTTGAGATATCTCAGAGATGCGAATTCGAGGAAAAGGGAATATCAGTGCATCAACGTAATTTAGGATGAATTCACATCCTTCCAGGTAAACCTGACCGGAATGGACGGTCCAGATTTACTCTCAATCCAAATTTTAAAATTGACACGAATCTCAAAGAACAAAAAATACTGTCCCCTAAGTCATCCCGAGTAATAACCGGCTGAGAGTAAATCTGGGCCGTTTGTTCCAGTCAGGTTAAGTGAAGTACCTGGGAGGATACGGATCCATTTAGGATGAGAGACATTTGGACGACAAACTTATCGAATTATTGCCGAACTATTATCTAATTTTATGAACTGAAAAAAATATTATTATTTATTCATATTATTCGTAAACTTTACGAACTTTTTATTTATTTCAAAAAAATATTAATAATTCAGTGTAATATTTGTATTATATATAAGTTTTTTAAATCTTGTCGAATCATTAATTAACCAACGACAGACTTGTTACTATATTGGGGTGTCAATGACACCCTTTTATCCGTTTACCCGACCCATACTGTATTCGATAAGACGAGTATGGATAAGATTTTTTTTTCATAAACTTGTCGGGTACGGGTATATATGTATATATGTGGAAATATCAGCAAATTCCAATAAAGTTTAGGTTTAGATCTTTAATACATGCATATATGTGGAAATGAATGTGTTTTAATGTTTTATTTAATAAATAATAAAAATAATTATTATATTAGCATTATCTGTTATTTATCCGCTACAATTATGTTATCCGACAACTACAACGAGTAAGGATAGAATACAGATAAGATAATTCGTAATGAATAAGAATAAAATACGAATAAAAATAATTTATGACGGATACATATATAAAAATACTTCTATTCGACTCTTATTGTACCGTTGACACCTCTATTACTATATTTTTTTTGAAACGGCCAAGTTTACTACGGTAACCTCGCCACACATGGCCGGAATGCCTCCACGCTGGCAGGTCACGAGTCCACTGTGCTGACACGTGGACTCGTGTGGGTTTCACGTTGATTGCACACTCCAATTAGCTCCCAACGCGTGTCCGAGGTTGGTTCGATTCAGTAACGCGTGTCCGAGGTTTGCTGGAAAGCTGGATTCTCATTTTTTGTTTGGGAATTCTTTTTGTCTATTCCGATTCTAAAAAAAAGTTGATAATAATATTTTTGTTGTAAAAAATCGATAATAACATACTTATTTTTTAAGGCATGCGTTCAAACTGTACCAATACCACCGTATTGACTATTGGTATTGGATCAACTATTTCACACTGAATGATTTTTCATAGCTAATTAAATCTTTATAATATTGTGTAGTGTACAACGTGTTGCGGAATAATTGACTATTTTAATTTTGATTTTTTTTTTTTTATTATTGTAGATTTTGATCTTATGAGAGACATTTGAGGCATAGATAGATGGTCTTGAGGATTCCTCATATTCAGATTTTAAACTTCTAACCTCCTACTTAGAAAATATTATTTTCTGTCACTAGATTAAAGATTGATTCTTATAAAATTAACTATTTGATATAGATGAGACGGTCTGGACTCTGGATAGAATATCACGTAGTTTTACGTTTTTTTTTTTTACAAGTTCGTAAATTTAAAATAAACAAAAATAATGGTATTAACGCTTTGATATAAATTTCAAGACGCCAAAAAAACATATTTGATATATTATAAATTATAATTCATACAAAAGCAATATTGTTACCACAAATTGGCGATCACTTTTTTTAATATAGCAACTTGCAATTTGATGGGAGGTCTTTGATTTTGATATGACCAAACTAATTCATGTGAATATTTTGTTTTTTTTATTTAGGAAATATTCATGTGAAAAATTGACGCTCGGAAAAAATGCAACTTTTTGGAGCCTAGATATGCTGTGACATTTAAGGGCCACAACATGGTGTGTTGAATCACTGACATCTTGGATGGTACATACGTTAATCAAATATGCTGCGATCCTCTTCTCATGAACAGTAACCCTGCTATCCCTCATTTTCCGAATCTAGCCGTTCAATTTTTTTCGAAAACTATTATGTGCACGTATGTCAAAACTGTTCAGTGGTTGAATTCAGAAAATGAGAGACAGCAGGTTACTGTTCATACCCAAGAATCATAGCAGATTTGGATCCATGTTTGTTTTGATCTCAGATATTTTTTAATTCAACTTATCAGTTAATTATTATTTTAAAAAAATGATCTAGTTTGATTTTTTTTTATTGCGGAGGCGTTTCAGCTTATCAATTAATTAATTTATTATTATTTTTCTTAAATTCATTTATTTCTCCTGTAGCAAGATGGGGAAGAGGGAATTGAGAATAGAAATTTTTATTAGTAGAAATTCATTAAAGATAATATATGAAAATAATTAGATTATCACAGATCGATCCTATAGGATACACCGGAATCATCAATTTTGAAATAAAATCATCCAATTTCTTTAGATAGTTATGAATGAACCAAATTATTAATGTTACAGACACAAATTTTGGTGGCATGGTATGTGCAGGTGGGGCGGTACACCCATAGTGACAAATGAATTATTCGGGTTCGGTTCGGGGAGGTCAAAAATTCGTGATTTGAGAATAATTCAGGTATAATTCGGGAGTGATTCGGAATTATCCGGACCAGAGATCTCAGTCCTACAATGAAGCAAAAAAAAAAACCAAAAAAAATGTTATGGGAAAAATTCGCGAATAATTCGTAAAATTCGAAAGAAGTTTGTAAAATTTGCGAATTATTCAGAAATAATTCTGTCAAAGTTCGGTCAGCCGAATAATTCGGTGTTCGGTTCGTCATCACTAAAAAACGAATTATTCAAGAATCTTGTGACTATGGGTACACCTGTAATCATCCCTTTTTCTATATTTATTTTAATTAATTTCTATAAATAAAAAATTCTGGATTGTGAGAGAGTCAAGGAGGATGTCATGATTCATGGTGGATGGTAAATATCACATGATGTGCTTCTACCAATTAATTGATGGATCCATAATTTATTTTACTCTAAAGAGATAGGAAGATGTCATGGCTGATGGTATATCACACAATTATTGATGGTAAACTACGTATGCATAGAAATATGTCATGGTGTGATTGTTTTTTTAAGTAAAGGTCAGAAGTTAAGCCACCTAAGTATGTAATATTCACAAAAATATATTTCATTTGAATTTCGAATTTACGATCTCTTACACCGGGAATATTACCTATTACTGCTAGATGAAAAGTTAGTTCTCGTCATGGCTGATTGTTGTTAAGATACATGTATGGATATGTTCATGATATATAACTAGTATCGTGCCCGTGCGTTGCAACGGAATATATAATAAGATAATAAAAATAAATTCTCATACAAAATGACAAATTTTCATAAAAAAAAAAAAATTAGAAATATATTCTAGATTTATCACAGTAATATGTATAAAATAAGGAAGTGATCAAAAAATTGATTTGCATTATGATCCGCTGTATAGAAAATATCAATTGGAAATGGAGAAATAAGGAAACAAATAAATAAGGAAACGAATAATTATATCGCTAAATTTTAGAGTCTATTTAATTTTAATTGTAACGTATCGTGTGGCAGTATGTGTAACGAGTATATTTGTAACTAAATTTAAACTTCTACACATAAAACAGATGCATTTAATCAAAAGAAGATAGATTATGTGATTGGAGAGCTGAGATTAAATTCAAAATTAATCTTTCAATCGTAGCCGTTGGCGGATCGGACACTCAACGTGCTTAATAATGGAATTGAGATTATATACGATAATACGAGTGACGGTTCCGATGATTTATTTTTTATTATTTCACAAAATCTATTAATTAAAAAAATAGTAATTTACAATCTAAAATTTAAATATCAAAATATAACTGTTAATATGGTCTATATTACTTTTTCTACAGGTATGTAAAAGTTTATAAGATTTCAAATTTATTTTAATTGGCATTAGGACCATGTAAAAGATTTACTGATACAAACAGTTTCAAAATGTTGATTTCTGAAATTCTTGATTAATATAAAAATAATGTCAAAATATCGTTATATTTTTTATGTCAGTGTAGAAGAAACTATATATATCATGTATATATTATCATCTTTAATAATTTGACTCAATTAAGCACAAACCTCGGAATGCTTTTTTGGCATTTATATTTGACAATCCAAATTGGGAATTATGTTCATGAACTTTCTTTCTTTTTTTCAACCCCTTATATATCATTTCACATTTTATTTATCATTTGGGCCCATTGATTAGTTTCAGTATATCGTTGTTGCAGGCCCTTTAAACGAGTAAAGAAATGAATGCCAGTGAGTCCGCATCGTCTGCATTTGAGTTAACGCATCTTAGCCGTCTAATTTTAAATGGAGCCAATTCGATCACACAGTCTATAATTTAGAGAGCTTTTAATATTAGTGTAGATCTAGTCTGTACGAATCTTAACGTAAATCGGACAGTTCAAATACATTAACTCAAAAGTTTTTTTTTTGAGTTAATGCGTTGCAGAGGATACGAATTCAAGCCAGTAGACATCAGCATCATTCCTTGTCACATATTCACACCTCAATATCTCATGATATTTTCTCTCTTTCCCTTTCTTACTGTTAATGCTGTTATTACCCCCCCAATTAATTGAAGAAACAAAAAGGAACCCAAGAGTAGTTTAAATTAGGAATTTGGATCCCCTGAGTTACTCAAATTTTTTAGTTTAGATCCGGACCCTTTCAATCTGCTTTGACACAAATATTAAAAATCTCAAACCGGATTGGCTCGAATTTTGATAGGACGGTCTCGGATCCAAACTCAAAATTTGAGTTACTTTAGGGGATCCAGACTCAGATTGGAGCATGTACCTGATAAAGTGACAAGTAACCTTTCAAAGAATGAAACATTACACAACTGATCTCCACACAAAAAAAAAAAAAGAAGAAGCAAAGTACGTAATTAAAAAATTCCCAAGGGAAATTTCTGCACTCGGTTTCTTTTTCTTTAAATATGACAGGAATAGATTTGGCCATATGTAAACCACCCATCCAATAGCAAGATGCCAACGTAGAAAGTGACTACCATTATGTGGTACATTTATATTTATAAAATGTACGGTATCTTCACAATCAGCAACAGGTACATCATTTTGTAGTCAACATTACTAAACAGTGTGGCACGGTGGTACCAACCAGGCAACAAGTTATTATCCCAAAAGAGAAAACCCAGTGCTGAATAAATGAATGGATGATGAGGAAGAGGAAGAGGAAGAGACCAATTTTGGATCTCAAAATATCAACGCCAATTAAGAAGAAGAGGTGCAAACTGATGGTTGCCACTGCCAGTGACAGTGAGGAAGAATACTTTGTAATGATCCTCATACTCAAAATTCCCAGATTTACAAAATATTGAAATTATAGTGGGCAATTTCTATGAATTTTTCTTTGGAAATCAATCTTAATATCACTATAGAGTTTATATTATAAATAGAGAGAGTATAATATATAATACATATCACTTAGTAACTAAACTAGACATCCATCACAAGATCCTTAATCAAGTTTGAGCCATATCTTTGTAATCATACGGTCAATTTTTACCCTTAGAGAAATTTAGGACGATGTGAATTCTCAGTTCAACAATAAGAATTAAGGAAGCATATTCCTTTTTCCTCAAGGAGTTGCTTTATTGACTACACTACACATGTTGGCTCCTTCTCACGGTTCTTTACAAGAACACACATGATGCATCCTTACAACCAATTGCTTATTTCTAACTTTGGCTCTTTCCCTCTTCTTCTTCTTTCTTTTCTTTATACCAAATTGTCCGTGGACTTTCGTTTATTCACAAGTCTTTTAATTACAGTAAACTGTAACGGATTACATGCACCTAAAATTTCCCCTTCTTTGTCACCAGAGAATAAAATTTTGAACGACTAGGTATACATTTTGATTTTGTACAGAATAATAATAAATTAATTTATAAATTACATATGTACGGATTTGGAAGCCAAATTTTGATAGGACAGAGAAAACTTCTATGTCTAAATCCAATTTTTTTTTAACCAGAAATTTTTATTTATACCATATTCCAAAAAAATAAACTAAAAAACCATGATTTTGGGAGAATTCTAAAAACACCCAGGCCGCCAAACCAATCTACGGCCCCAAAAACGGAGGGCCGCCAAATGAATCTGCGGACCCAACATCCTATAGAATTATTTGATCACAGGAAAATGTTAGAAAGAATAATTAATAATTTAAATATGTTAGAAAACAAATTAAATAAAATAGATAAAACATCTTATAATTTAAATATACTAGAAGGACTCCGAAATATTTTTCAGGCATGATTTTTTCCAGTTGTACAAAAATTTAAACTATTTCTAGGTGTAATACTGAAAAAAAAAAAAAATACTTTGTATATGAATTATTAATCCCGGTTCAAAAGTCACTTCTAGTAAATATAGAAATTATTGTGTTCTTTCTATTTCTGAAAATTATTAAACAAATATTATAATTTCAAGCGAATTTGGTAAAAAATATGGGTCCCCCCCCCCCCCCCTTTTTGGGGCCACAGATTGGCTTAGTGGCCTGGGTAGCTATGGAATTCCCCCAAAATCAGAGTGTTTTGATTTATTGTTTTTATTATGGTATAAACAAAAATTTCGGTTTTTTAACAAAGGTAATTATAAAAAAAATTAAATAGGAGATGTTACTGCCTTTCACAATTGAAAACAGACAATATTGTAATTATTAACAATTATTAAAACAACAGGAACTTTTGACAATCAATAAAATAACTATCATAATAATAAAAAATATGATGGGATATCTTTTTTGTTATAGTTTAGATATGTTGTGTATCAAATATTGTACAATTCGAGTAACTATTGAAAAAAAAAACAGTTTAATTTAATTGGTAATTAATTATTGACCAAATAATTTTCAAATTACATCAAATTTGATACATTGTCAATTCGAATTATACCCGAATTATTCTCAGATCATGAAATTTTGACCCCGCCAAACCGAACCCAAATAATTCATTTGTCACTATGATTATTACCCTCAATGAATTGAACAAACAATAAGGAACCCAAGAGTCGGATAAAGTTGGAATTCATATCCACTAAAGTAACTCAAATTTTGAGTTTAGATTCGGACCGTTCAATCTGCTCCGATATAAACATTAAAGGAGCTCTGTGTATTTCATCACTGGCTCCGTTCTTTTTTGGATTTTCTGTGGTACTAGTTTCACAAGTTTTCATATGAGCTGTCATAGAAAATTCAAAAAAGAGATTGGACCGAAATGCCATTTCGGTCCGGAATAAAAAAAACAGACCGAAATGACATTTCGGTTCTTATGGTTTTGTTAAAAAAAAAAAAATCATGTTGGTTTCGTAAAAATATTTTTTTAATTATGATTTATAAAAAAAAATTCCAAAATATCAATGCCAATTACAGAAGAAGAGGTGTAAACTGATCTAAATAGTAAATACTAATGTAAACAAAATTATGTATAAACTGATTGTTGCCAGTGAGGAAGAATATTTCATAATCAAAATTCTCAGATTTACAAAATATTGAAATTATAGTGGGCAATTTCTATGAATTTTTCTTTGGAAATCAATCTTTATTCATCGCACACAAAGGATTACGGAAGCATATTCCCTTTTCCTCAAGGAGTTGCTTTATTGATAACACATGTTGGCTCCTTCTGACGGTTCTTTTCTAGAACACACACGACGCTTACACGTCGTGTGATTACTATTAGCCATGGCATCTTTCTAACTTTTCCTCTTTCCCCCCATTTTGTCGGACCAGTATCCTCTGTAACACATTACAGAACAGTAAATCACTTTACGGTTCAGATTTACTCTCAACCGGTGATTGAAAGGGCAGTATTATTTGTGCTTTGAGATTCGTGCAAAGTAATGACGATTGAGAGCTCATCGTACTCAGTCGAGTATTGTCGTGGATCTGAATTCCATTTTGTCACCACGGAGTATATAAAATTTAGAACGACTAGATATACATTTCCATTTTTTAAATATTAATAATAACTTTGGCTCTTTCTTCTCGTTCGTATTTTTATTCTCAAAAATTCAAACAGTCAGTCCGAATCATTTAACATGATCTTCATATAAAAATGTATCTCGAGATCAAATTATACATTTTTAACAATTTATTTACTTTTTTTTCAATAGGTAGAAAATCCATATTTTTAATGGTAATAGACTTTCAAATTCATGGATTTTTTATCTATCGGAAAAATAAGAAAAGAATTCCAAACAAAATAAAAAAATTGGTCACTAATCACATTTTCATATGGAGTTCACAATGAACAGTTTGGATCGATTGTTTGAACTTGAAAAAGATATGAGTTTATAGTAAAAGAGATCTTACTTCATAAATCACCATAGCCCAACTCTATATAATTTGAATAGAATTTTCAATCAAAAAAAAAAAAAATTGAATGGAACTAGAGTGTCCTTAAGGTCACTAAGCTTCTTGTGAAAGTAACTCCAAAACCTATCAGAATAGCTTCAAACGACAAATCCATACCATTGAAACCGATCTACATTACGAGTGATGTGTTTACATGCAAAAAAAAAATAATTTTCGAATCTAAAGTCAATTAATTTATTACATTTATTTTTCATCATTTTTTGACCCCTTTGATTTTATAATAAATTAATTTGAAAATTTAAATTTTTTGAATGTAATCATATAACTCGCTAAGTACATAGGTTTCCACGGTTTTGATTTGTCATATGAAGTTAATCTGGTTAAATTTGGAGCTAAGATCATCAAATGGCTTGATAAGCTTAAAAACACCATATATAGCTCTACTATATAATTTTACTATTTTATTAAGCAATTAACATCGATTGTCACAATTATCAAATAAATATGATTGTAAATATATCCCTTCCTTAATTTTAAAATAAAAGTAAAGGTAAACAATAAGGGCCTGTTCGACCCAAGGAAATGGGCACAGGAATAGGAATAATTGAACTGATTTTTTACTGTTCACGTGGGAAAAAAAAATTAGCTGTGAGTGAATTTTTTTTTCCCATGTGAACAATGAAAAATCCGAACGGATCCTAAAACAACGTAGGTAAATGCCAATGATGATGATCCGCCATACTGTTTGGTTGGAATTTAATTGGCACAGAAGATCCAAACTCTAAACAGACCCGTCTACATACTATTTGGTTACAATTTGGAATTTTTTTATAAACCATAATTAAAAAAAAAAAATTATGAAACCAAACATGATTACTTTTTTTTTACAAAAATTATAAGAACCAAAATGTTAGTTGAATTATTTTATAAACCATAATTAAAAAAATATTTTTATGAAACCAACATGATTACTTTTTTTTTTTTACAAAAATCATAAGAACCGAAATGCCATTTTGGTCAGTTATTTTTTTATTATTCCGGACCGAAATGGCATTTCGGTCCGGTCCTCTTGTTGGATTTTCTGTGGCAGCTCGCATAAAAATTTGTGAAACCAATACCAGAGAAAATCCAATAAGGGCACCGGACCGAAATGTCATTTCGGCCCAGAATAAAAAAAATAACGGACCGAAATGATATTTCAGTTCTTATGGTTTTTGTAAAAAAATAAAAAGTAATCATGTTGGTTTCGTAAAAAAAAAAAAATTTATGGTTTATAAAAAAAAATTCTACAATTTGTGGTGCATAGGTTTTTTATTTTAATTCTTTGGTGTCTTCTTTTTTGGTAGACTAGTCACAGTTTCATTGGAGATGATAGAAACAGTTGCTTACTATATGTTCATATTTATATACAGTGCTGTTTTCCACAAGCAATAAGAATTCCAATATTTTGGTATTTCCTAGTCAACACAAAATTGTGTCTAATTGGTCCTTAAAACTTAAATAAGGAAAGTGTCTCAAATTATTGGTTTAAGGTTGTCCTTAAATAGAAATAGTATGTCATCACATCATTAGTCAATAATATTTTATAAATTACTCTTAATTATTCATAATTTCATAAAATTATGCTTACAAGGGCGTCATGAGTGAACACAAAAAAAATACTAATTATAAATGAGAAGGGTTCAAATGCCTCCATTTTGTGTGTCTCCATCATGCCTTCATTTTTAAAAAACTTTAATAACTCAAAATTTAAAACTTAAAAGTCAAAATAAAACCGTTAGATATGATATACATAATTTTGTCTATGAACGTGTAAAAAATTATGATATTTCAACTTTGTTTTGGTTGTCATCAAGAGCTTGTAAAAACGTACTAATGTGGTTAATTTCTAGATGTTGATTTTTTAATAAAAACAAACCAAAATGTAATATTTTTTCTGAGCACATAGAGAAAATAATATAGATCACATCTAATGGTTTTATTTTGACATTTATGATTTAAATTTTGAGTTATTAATATTTTAAAAATGAAGGTACAGTGGAGGTACAAAAAACTTGGCATTTGAACTCTCCCATTATAAATTTAATCTAATTGTCGGTATCAAATGTCAATTTTTTTTTTGTCAATAATTGAATAAAATAGTTGATAATGAGAAGCACACCTAAGCAATAGGTTTGTCGTTTATTAATCTAGAGCTATGCATCAATAATTTTGTCTTTATTAATTTAATAATCTATCCACAAGTAAGCTACGTATGTTGGCATGCTTTAATTTCATGGTAATATTATTTTTAGAGAGATGATATGTTGTTACTATCATCACTTAGAAGATAATCTTATCCACAAGTAAATCCATTGTTGGTAGGTAATTTAATACTTAACAGTATTATTATTTTTTTTGAGTAAAAGTTAAAAATCAAGCCACCTAATCTGGGGCAGAGTCAGACTTTCGAACAATGGGGTTCAAACACATATGGGGTCAATTATATACAACTTTTTGAACTATGAGAGTCAATTATATAAAAAATTTATACAGAGAATGGGAGTCAATTTTACCATATCATGACATTTCACACTAGATTATATAGAAAATTAAACATAAATACTAAAATTTTAAAATTGAATGGGGATCAATTGACCCCATTTGATCTTCTTAGATCCGCTATTGCACCTAACTATTTAATATTCAAAAAAGATTGTCTTTCGCGGATTTTGATCCTGCGACCTCTCACACAGAAAAAAAAATTGTTTTTGCAGCTAAACCAAAGGCTGATTCTCACATAGTATTATTATTTATTTTAGAGGCTTTGAATATCACCTGTATCAAAGGCTTTATTTGCATCAAGGTTCTAAATAGTGTTTATAGTGTTATAGCGGGGAAGGCTACAAAAAAAACTATAGCGAATAATGTCGCTATAGCGGAAGCTATTCCAAATAGCGTTTTTTTTTTTTTACATTCCGTATATTCAATATTTGTACTAAATATCAACATTATCTAAAGTCTCATAGAACAATAAATAACACTAAAGTAATTAAGAAATTATAATATTCATATTGAACCCGTAGTAATATCATAAACTATCGATTTTTCCTATTAAAAATATCTTAAGCATCATGATTCATGACATAATCTATTTTTTTTCTATTCAAATTTTAATTTCGGTTTGGACTTTTTTTCTATTCAAATTTATATTTCTATTTCCAATTTCAAATTGATTTATCTGTAGCAAGTAGCAACAAATTCAATTTCGGTTTGAGATTTTTTGAGTCTTTATTTAAAACCCATATAAATTCCTTAAAAAAACTCATATTGTATAGCGCAAATAGCAGACCGCCATAGCGCTATAGCGGCCGTAGCGCAAATAGCACATTTTGATGTCATAGCGTAGCGTTTGGAGTCCAAAAACGCTATAGCGCGCTATTTAGAACACTGATTTGCATAGAATTTGATCAAACACTGAATTGAAAAAAAAAAATAAAGAATTATAATCGAAAATTCAACAGACAAAGGACGTTGAACCAATTTCGAGTTTCGACCCAACCAACTGACATACGTATTTATTATTCAGTATAATACATTATCATTCATTTCGTAAATGTAATTATTCATTCTCTCAAAAAATATATTATTATTCAATTTAATAGTATTTATCTTGAACCGATAATATAACCTGTACCACTTCACTACAGATAATACAGAATTTAGACAGCACATGATTTGATACCAATTTCGTAGGCTGGGAAAAATGGCACAGCATACTCCGTCACACAACGGCACGGCACGCGTGTCAGTTACGTGCCATGACTTGCGTGTCTTGTGTCATGACTATTCGTGTGCGGTGTTCATCTTTTGAAACTTTGGCACGGCACGGCACGTAGCCACGTAGTCACGCGAGTCACGTGTAATTATGATCATATTTAATGATGAATCTTGAATAAACTAACCTAAATTATAATTAAATGGTCATGCGAGTCACGTATAGTCACGACACATTTCGGCACGGCGTGACTCACGTGGCGTGATTATTCTCGTGTTGTGACCACCCCTTGACATTTTGGTCACAGCACGGCACGAGATCAAAGTCACGACATGTTAGTCACATCACGGCACGGCACGTTTTTTCCACTCTAGACTGTACCTAAGAAGGAGGTTTATAAAAAACAAATTAAAAAAGAATGATGATGGCAATACATATATGTCCTCTTTTAATTTGTCGTCATGGATGATGATCATTTTATTTCTTTCTGTGTGATTATTTTCCTGCTCAATTTAATTATTCCAATAAGTTATCATAGAAAATGACAAAAAGAATTGATAGATACGCAGTTGGACATATATAAATACTTTTGTTAATTAATTAGCTGACGGTTACATACGAATAATTAATATATTAAATAAACTAAGGTCTTATAATTTTTTTTACTTAGTTTAACAAGAGGAGAAACCAAATTTAAATGGAAGAGAGTTATAAATTACAATTTACCAGTATAAATATTTTCTTTTAGTAAAAATCTGCCATCAGGCTACTAAACTATTTAATACCCATAATCAAGGTTCTAAATAGCGTTTATAGCGTCATAGCGGGAAGGCTAAAAAAAAAGCTATAGCGAATAGCGTCGCTATAGCGGAAGCTATAGCGAATAGCGTCGCTATAGCGGAAGCTATTCCAAATAGCATTTTTTTTTTTTTTTACATTTCGTATATTCAATATTTGTACTAAATATCAACATTATCTAAAGTCTCATAGAACAATAAATAACACCAAAGTAATTAAGAAATTATAATATTCATATTGAACCAGTACAAAGTTCAAATTGCGGTTCAAAATATCCATAGTAATATCATAAACTATCGATTTTTCCTATTAAAAATATCTTAAGCATCATGATTCATGACATAATCTATTTTTTTTTTCTATTCAAATTTCAATTTCTATTCCCAATTTCAAATTGATTTATTTGTAGCAAGTAGCAACAAATTCAATTTCAGCTTGAGATTTTTTTTTATCTTTATTTAAAACCCATATAAATTGCTTAAAAAAACCCATATTGTATAGCGCAAATAGCGCGAATAGCTGACCGCTATAGCGCTGTAGTGGCCACTATAGCGGCCGTAGCGCAAATAGCGCATTTTGATGTCATAGCGTAGCGTTTGGGGTTCAAAAACGCTATAGCGCGCTATTTAGAACACTGCCCATAATAGATCATTCATCTGAGTTTCAAACCAATATAAATAGTTAATGTATTTAAATAATATACTAGAACATTTCTAAAACAAATTATTTTCAAATTTCAATCTTCAGCTTTGAAAAAATGCTAGTCATCTTTGGATTGTCAAATATAAATGCCAAAATAGCAGTCCTAAGTTTGGACTTAATTGAGTCATATTAAAGATGGTAATATATACATGATATATATAATTTCTTCTACACTGACCTAAAAAATATAACGATATTTTGACCTTATTTTTATATTAATCAAGAATTTCAGAAATCAACATTTTGAGACTGTTAATTTGTATCAGTAAATCTTTTACAAGGTCCTAATGCCAATTAAAATAAATTTGAAATCTTATAAACTTCTACATATGTATAGAAAAAGTAATATGCACCATATTAGCGGTTATATTTTGATATTTAAATTTTAGATAATAAATTACTAATTTAAAAAAGATAAAATTCAATTAAATTCCTATACATATAATTAAAATTTTAAAATCATAAGGGTAGCTTTGTCACCTTTGACTAAGTCTTAGATTCGCCCCTGTCTCCACCCGCACATGTCATGCCACAAAAAATCTTCTCTATAGAATTAATGATTCAGTTTCTTTAAAACTACGAATAATTTGATTCTTTATATGAAATTGAAATTCTGTGACTATCCATTTATTTCATATATTATCTTTAATGAATTTCTATAAATAAATACTTCTGCTCTCAATCTCCCCCTTCCCCTTCTTGCCACAGGAGGAATAAATAAATTTAAGAACAAATTCAAATAATAAATTAAGAACAAAAACAATAAATTAACTAACTGATTAGCTGAAACGCCTCCGCAAAACAAAATCATACTAGATCATTTTTTTTTAAAAGAATTAACTGATAAGCTGAGAAAAAAAATTAACTGAGATGTATGTAAATTGAGGAGGGATCCAATTACACCTTTTTTGATGACACACTTTGACACCTACCATTTTTAAAGTTCAAATAGTCGATTTAAACCGTTCAACATGATGGATATATTAAAATGTGCTTGGAGATCAAATTTTACATTTTTTTGAATTTTTTTGCTATTTATTAAGATGGTTACCAAAATCGTTGTTTTCATACCATTGAAAAACAGCGATTTTGTAACCATCTTAATAAATAGTAAAAAAATTCAAAAAAAATGTAAAATTTGATCTCTAAGCACATTTTAATATGGTGATCATGTTGAACGGTTCGGATCGGCTGTTTGAATTTTGAAATCGCAAAATTAACCTATATAAAAAACGGTGTCATGATGTGTCATCAAAAAATGTGTAATTGGATCCCTCCTCATGTAAATTTCAAGATGTCAGTGTTTCAACACACCATGTTGTGGCCCTTAAATGCCACAAAATATCTTTTTCCAGCGTCAAATTTTCACATGAATATTTCGTTAAAAAAAAAAATCACATGAATAGCTTTGGTCATATCAAAGACCTCCCATCCAATTGCAAGTTGCTAGAAGCAAAGAAAGTGATCGCCAATTTGTTGGTATAAATATTGCTTTTGTATTTGTCAAGACTTTCTTTCCACGGACTTGAAAAAGAACTGTAAAAAAAGCTATGTATGATATATCATTTTTTTTTTTTGGCGTCTTAAAATTTCTATCAAAGCGTTATTAACATTATTTTTGTCTATTTTAAATTTACGAACTTGTAAAACAAAAGAGGAGTCGACTAATTACCCCAAACGTCAATATTCAAATTTTTTCCAAACCAAATGTTGCCACTTTCCAAATGTTTGTAAACCTCTTACTAGAATTCTGTAAACTGAAATATTAAATTCTATAAACCGGTTTAACGAATTCTGTAAAAACGAGCGACTTTTCATTATCATGTGGTCTCCGGTCAAACTCCTAGTCTAACCATTTTGAACGGGACCACTGAGACCACTTCTAGAACTTTGCTGAAATCACTGGGACCACTTCTAGAAGATCTTTAACGACTTTTCAAAATTAATAACTAAGCGAGACCGCTTTGAAATCTATAAACATCTTCAATCCATTATGTAAACCATAACTTTGTAAATTGTTTCTTTGAATACTGTAAACCGATAATATTTTACTTTCATTTTTTTCAAAATTTTATTTTTTATAGAACTACATCTAGATGCTACTTCCAATTGTTTTGATTATGTAAACCGTAACACATAACTCTGTATAATAAATTTAAATTTATGTAAACTTAAATTATGTGAATTTTACCTTGTTGATGTCATGCATCCAAAAACTACAATTTTATTTTTGAAATATGCTAAACCTTGTTGTAAAACTTTGCAAGATGAAACTTTAAATTCTATAAACCTAACAACTAATCTCAATACACACCTATTGTTCTGAGGATGCCTTTGATATATATATATATAGTCTGACGATTAGACATGATTCTCATCACTAAAATAAGACATAACAACATAAACAAAATGAATTGCAAATCAAACATTTTACGATATTAAACAAATCGAATGCATACATGTTTCCAACCAAGCATAACATAATTTTACAAATCAAAACAAACATAAAAAAAGTCTATTATAGCACTATTTATCACTGTTCAACTAAAATGTTTTTGACCAACCATCCAGACATATTACAAATCATTGTTTCTCATTCACAAATACACAAATTGTGCAATCTTGTGTACCACCCTGCATCAGGCATTTCACAGGCTTAAAAGCAATTGTCTTCCAGGTTTCCTCAGCTGAAATAAAATGTTCATATCAAGCATTAATAAAAATTTCAGGTCCTAAATTATGTAAATCTAATTCATGAATTATGTAAACTTAAGTCAAGAATTTTGTAAACAAAATGTATGAATTATGTAAACCTAAGATGATCTCAAGTGTTTAAAATCTAAAAGAACATGTCAAGAATTATGTAAACTTAATGTATATGTTATGTAAACCTAAGTCAATAATTATTTAAACCTAATGAATAAACTCTGTAAACCTAATGCATAAATTTTGTAAACCAAAGTCAAGAATTTCAAGTGTTTAAAATCCAAAATAACAAGTTAAAAATTAGGAAGCGACTAATTATACCCAAACCAACTGTTATTTGACTATCATCGATACTATAAAAGAGCATACTGCACCCTATAAAACTCAACGCGGCTACTGTAAAATAAGCACATGATCTTCTTGCAAGTCGTGACTTTTAAAAAGTGGTCTCAGAGTTAGTTACTAACGCGGTTTCACCAGGACCACTTGGACAGCTGTCAACAAACAATCAGCGATACTATAAAAATACAAGTTTAGATCCTATAAACCTCAATACGGATACTGTAAAATAAGCCCTCACAAGTAACGACTTTTCAAAGTGGTCCCGAGTTAGTTGCTAACTGTTTTGACTAGAACCACATGGACAACTTGCAGAACTTTGACCGGGACCGCGATGGCCACTTCTAGAAGCTCTCTAATGACTTTTCAGCTAACCCGAGACCACTTTAAACACTGTAAAATAACTCTTTGAATACTGTAAAATTGATTTTTTTTTTCAAAATTTTATGTTTTTTCAAATTTTAATTTTTTATATATGCATCTAAATCCTGTAAAAAAACATGATGGATACTGTAAAACCACAAGATGGATACTGTGAAACCACAAGATGGATACTGTCAAACAACAATGTCATTACTGTAATTTTTTTTTTCAAAATTTAATTTTTTATATCTACATCTATATCTTGTAAAATAACAAGATGGATACTTTAGAACAACAAGATTGATACTTTAAAACAACATGATGAATAATATAAAACAACAAGGTTAATACTGTAAAACAAAAGCATACACAAAAACATAAATGTCTTTCAACAAACATAACATTCCTTACAAATTAAAACAAACATACTGTTCACCAAACATATTGTTTCTAACCAACATACTATTCACCAATGACATATTACATCATTCATAAATAGAAAAATACATAAATATATTGCTCCGTCAGTAGAATAAAAAAGTTGTCACTTAAGAACCCTTTGATGCACATTATAAGGATGAGTCAGAAGTCACATCACTAGAACAAGACATTCCTTTGATATATCCATGGATGCTTAACAGGTGTCTCATATTGCATCAGCTGTAGTACTAACTCAACAATCTGCATGAATCAATCCAGATATGTAAAATAAAGAAAATAAAATTAATGCATAGATCCTGTAAACTATTGCATATATCATGTAAAACTGTTAGATAGATCCTGTAAAATACTGTATAGATCATGTAAACCTACTTGATAGATCTTGTAAAATATTGTATAGATCCTGTAAACATATTAGATAGATCATGTTAGTAGTGAGATCTCCAGAAGAAATCTTCCTTTTTGCTGTAAAAAGGTCTTGAGATTTCTGGAAAAGGCAGACGACGAATAAAAATTTAAATAGTTCAGAATCGTCCGATCTACGTACCTCAAGTAGCGACTCAAGAGATTGATGAATCCGATCTTCTTATTCTCGTTGATAAACAATAGAGTGAAATAAACAGATTAATTAAGATCACAACAGATACGATCATCGATTTAAGTCATATAACATATAATAAGAACTATCTAAATATATCTAAATATATCTAAATAGAAGGAAACAAATAAATGTAAAAGAACGATCTAAATAAATCTAAATATATAGAAGGAAACAACTAGAAGAAACGGCGGACCTGACCTGACCTGACCTGATCCTCCAGATCGCCTCTCTCTCATCTCTCTCATGCAGATCGTCTCTTCCTATCTCCGTGGTCGGAGTAGCGGCTGGGCCGGTGCCATGGAAAGAGAAGAAAATGAGGGAGAGAGAGAGAAGAGAACAGAGGAGAAAGAGAGATCTTCAGGGGGAGAGAACGGAGGAGAGAGAGATCTTCAGGGGAAGAGAACGAATGAGAGAGATAGAGACGCTGGAGGAGAAGAGAATAGTTTTTTGAGAAACAACGATAATTAGAGAAATTTTAAAAAGAGTAAGAGGAACAGTGTTGATGAATGGTTGAGGTGGTTAGAAGCCTTATCCAATTGGAGTGGATAAAAAGTGAGTACAGGAAGGTGGGTATAGAAACATTTTCTCTAAAAATTACGTAAACCTAATGCAGCAATTGCAATAAAATACAAATAATTGCAAGTTGCAATCAAATCTATAAATAACTAACTGAATACTAATCGTCACTGTAATCGTGTCAGGTCGTTACTGTAAACAAACCAGATCGTCACTGCAAGAGGTTTGAAAACCTAACAAATCGAGACTGTAAATCTACAAGATGTCACTAGACAATGTCCTCTAAGTAAAAAATCATGAATTCAAAATTAGAATGTCAAAAATCATCAACACCATATAATTATGCCTCAAACGTCTATCGTAAAATCAAA
The DNA here is from genome assembly GCA_025461125.1 of Carex kokanica. Classification (NCBI taxonomy): domain Eukaryota; kingdom Viridiplantae; phylum Streptophyta; class Magnoliopsida; order Poales; family Cyperaceae; genus Carex; species Carex kokanica. The sequence continues at coordinate 84,406 of JAJGRX010000025.1, forward strand.
ATTCAAATAGTCAATCATTCCGCAATTCAACAAGTTATACACCACACAATATTATAAATGTTTAGCTATAAAAATTTATTCAGTGTGAAATAGTTGATCCAATAGTCAATACGATGGTACATTGTGAACGCATGCCTTCAAAAAATAAGTATATTATTATTGAATTTTCTAAAACAAAATTATTATTATAAAAAAAATTAAATATCGGAATATCCAAACTCACAAACAAAAATGAGAATCCAGCAAATCACAATTAGGCCACACAGAAGATCAGTCTGCAACGGCCGCAGAGTACCAAAAGTTACTGAACTAAACCAACCTCGGACACGCGTTGGGCGCTACTGAGGGTGTGCAATCAACGGGAAACTCACACGAGTCCACGTGTCAGCACATTCGACTCGTTTCCATAAAATATAGTAAATAACTAATCAGTCTGTCATTGGTTAATGATTGATTTAAAAAAAACTTATAATACAAATATTACAACTAAATTATTTTTTTTTTTTGCAAAATAAATAAGAAGTTCGTAATGTTTACGGATAATATGATAAATAACGTACTTTTTTTATGATAAATAATGTATTTTTTTTTTTTTACAATTCATCAAATTTGATAATAGTTCGGGTAATAATTCAAAAAAGAGGAGGGATCCGATTACAACACTTTTGAGTTACCACAACTATTTTCTACATTTTCAAAGTCCAAATCGTCGATCCAAACCGTTTAACATGATCTCCACAATAAAATGTGTTTGCAGATCAAATTTTACATTTTTTTTGAATTTTTTTACTATTTATTAAGATGGGTACAAAATTCAATGGTTTGAATTTGACTAGTTTTTGTACCCATCTTAATAAATAGTAAAAAAATTCAGAAAAATGTAAAATTTGATCTTCAAGCACATTTTATTGTGGAGATCATGTTGAATGGTTTGGATCGACGATTTGGACTTTGAAAATTTAAAAAATAGTTGTGGCAACTAAAAAGTGTTGTAATCGGATCCATCCTCTTCAGAAAATTGTCCTTAAATGTCTCTTCATCCCAAATTATATTGTTCCGTCGATACCCTATCCCTCGAATTCACATTCGTGAGATATCTTAAATTTTGAGTTGATATGTAAACAATATAGACCGTTCAAATTATTTATGTATGAATCTCAAAGCAACAATAATATTGTAATATTGTTCCGTACATTCGGAATAGACACCGAATTAAATATTTTTTGGAATATTAGAATTCCATAGAATGTAATATTGGAATACCATTCATGATAACGTGTTGTTATTATGTTTGATTTGAATAGCTATTACTTTCGGCATTCACTTATGTTTTCATTACTTTGTTTTTACATAATTCGTTGAACCGATTTATAGAATTTAGTATTTCAGTTTACAGAATTCTAGTAAGAGGTTTATAAACATTTGGTTTGGAAAAAATTTGAAGATTGGCGTTTGGGGTAATTAGTCGACTCCTCTTTTGTTTTACAAGTTTGTAAATTTAAAATAGACAAAAATAATGTTAATAACGCTTTGATAGAAATTTTAAGACGCCAAAAAAAAGAATATGATATATCATACATAGCTTTTTTACAGTTCTTTTTCTAAGTCCCTGGAAAGAAAGTCTTGACAAATACAAAAGCAATATTTGTACCAACAAATTGGCGATCGCTTTTTTTTTTTTCTAGCAACTTGCAATTGGATGGGAGGTCTTTGATATGACCAAACCTATTCATGTGATTTTTTTTTTTAACGAAATATTCATGTGAAAATTTGACGCTGGCAAAAGATATTTTGTGACATTTAAGGGCCACAACATGGTGTGTTGAAACACTGACATCTTAAAATTTACATGAGATAGGAGTAGGTCCGATGGGCATCAGACCTACTTTTAGGTTCAATTAACTCTAGCACTGTACGATTAGCATTAAATCTATGTGCACGGAAATTGATATAGACCCTCACAGATTTGATGTAGAGTGCACAAATCTTGATGCTGATCAGATGGTCATCACACCCATCGAACCAAAGTAGGTCCGATGGGCATCGGACCTACTCTGAATTCAATTTACATACATTATGTTTGTTTTGATCTCAATTATTTTTTTTCAGCTTATCAGTTAATTCTTTTAAAATAAAAATGATCTAGTATGATTTTGTTTTGCGGAGGCGTTTCAGCTAATCAGTTAGTTAATTTATTGTTTTTGTTCTTAATTTATTATTTTAATTTGTTCTTATATTTATTTATTCCTCCTGTGGCAAGAATGAGAGAAGAAGTTTTTCTTTATAGAAATTCATTAAAGATAATATAGGAAAATAAATGGATAGTCACAGAATTTCAATCTCATATAAAGAATCAAATTATTCGTAGTTTTAAAGAAACCGAATCATTAATTCTATAGGGAAGATTTTTTGTGGCATGACATGTGCGTGTGGAGACAAGGGTGGATCTAAGGCTTAGTCAAAGGTGACAAAACTATCCTTATGATTTTAAAATTTTAATTATACGTATAGGAATTTAATTGAATTTTATCTTTTTTAAATTAGTAATTTATTATCTAAAATTTAAATATCAAAATATAACCGCTAATATGGTGCATACTACTTTTTCTATACATATGTAGAAGTTTATAAGATTTCAAATTTATTTTAATTGGCATTAGAACCTTGTAAAAGATTTACTGATATAAATTAACAGTCTCAAAATGTTGATTTCTGAAATTCTTGATTAATATAAAAATAAGGTCAAAATATCGTTATATGTTTTAGGTCAGTGTAGAAGAAATTATATATATCATGTATATATTACCATCTTTAATATGACTCAATTAAGTCCAAACTTAGGACTGCTATTTTGGCATTTATATTTGACAATCCAAAGATGACTAGCATTATTTCAAAGCTGACATGACATTTTTAAACTATGCTATTTTCATGCATACTGTTGCTAAGAGTATCTAAAATGGTAATTTTTTTTAAATTGTTAATATGATGTGTTAATTGCTAATATAATTGCTGGGTTGTAGGTCAATTTCTAAAAATGTAAATTTGCTTATAAAACAAACGATTCCTTTTGAACATGCTGGTACTCTCTCTCTTTCCTATTGGCTCTGACCCCTTCATTTTTTTTTCCTATTGTCTCTGATCCAATTTCTGAGATGGATGGATTAAAAAATTAAAAGAAACTTAATTTTTAAACAGTGCTTTACAACTATTTTTTTATTTTTTTACGGATTGTTAGGTTGGAGATGTTCTTATTCGTATGCAACGTCAGCTAATTAACAAAAGTATTTATATATGTCCAAGTGCGTATCTATCAATTCTTTTTGTCATTTTCTATGATAACTTATTGGAATAATTAAATTGAGCAGGAAAACAATTACACAAAGAAATAAAATGATCATCATCCATGACGACAAATTAAAAGAGGACATGTATGTATTGTCATTTGTCATCATCATTCTTTTTAATTTTTTTTTTTTATATAAACCTCCTTTTTAGGTACAGCCTACGAAATGAATAATAATATTGTCAGCATCATTCTTTTTAGGTTCAAGATAACTAATATTATTTGAATTTTCGATTATAAAATAATTCTTTATTATTTTTTTCAATTCAGTGTTTGATCAAATTCAATGCAAATGAAGCCTATGATACAGGTGATATTCAAAGCCTGTAAAATAAAAATAATACCATGTGAGAATCAGCCTTTGGTCTAGTGGCAAAAATAATTTTTTCTGTGTGAGAAGTCGCAGGTTCAAAATCTGCAAAAGGCAATTTTTTGTGGATATTAAATAGTTAGGTGACTTGATTTCCAACTTTTACTAAAAAAATTAATAATACTGTTAAGTATTAAATTACCTACCAACAATGGATTTACTTGTGGATAAGATTACCTTCTAAGTGATGATAGTAACAACATATCATCTCTCTAAAAATAATATTACCATGAAATTAAAGCATGCCAACATACGTAGCTTACTTGTGGATAGATTATTAAATTAATAAATGACAAAATTATTGATGCATAGCTCTAGATATGCTTAGGTGTGCTTCTCATTATCAACTATTTTATTCAATTATTGACAAAAAAATATTGACATTTGATACCGACAATTAGATTAAATTTTATAATTAGTAGTTTTTTTTTGTTCACTCATGACGCCCTTGTAAGCATAATTTTATGAAATTATGAATAATTAAGAGTAATTTATAAATTAATATTGACTAATGATGTGATGACATACTATTTCTATTTAAGGACAACCTTAAACCAATAATTGCAGAAATTTTCCTTATTTAAGTACCAATTAGACACAATTTTGTGTTGACTAGGAAATACCAAAATATTGGAATTCTTATCGCTTGCGGAAAACAGCACTGTATATAAATATGAACATATAATAAGCAACTGTTTCTATCATCTCCAATGAAACTGTGTAGTGTCTACCTAAAATGAAGGCAGCAAAGAATTAAAATAAAAAACCAGTGTTTTAAATAGCGCGCTATAGCGTGGTTATAGCGTTTTTGGACACCAAACGCTACGTTATGACATCAAAATGTGTTACATTTTTTATATGATTCGGACCAACTGTTTGGATTTTTGAGAATAAAAATACGGACAAGAAGAAAGAGCCAAAGTTATTATTAATATTTAAAAAATTGAAATGTATATCTAAGTCGTTCTAAATTTTATATACTCTCTGGTGAGAAAATGGGGGAAAGAGGAAAAGTTAGAAAGATGCCATGGCTAATAGTAATCAGACGATGTGTCATCAAGCGATTGGTTGTAAGGATGTATCATGTGTGTTCTAGAAAAGAACCGTCAGAAGGAGCCAACATGTGTTATCAATAAAGCAACTCCTTAAGGAAAAGGGAATATGCTTCCGTAATCCTTTGTGTGAGATGAATAAAGATTGATTTCCAAAGAAAAATTCATAAAAATTGCCCACTATAATTTCAATATTTTGTAAATCTGAGAATTTTGATTATGAAATATTCTTCCTCACTGGCAACAATCATTTTATACATAATTTTGTTTGCATTAGTATTTAGATCAGTTTACACCTCTTCTTCTGTAATTTGCATTGATATTTTGGAATTTTTTTTATAAATCATAATTAAAAAAAATATTTTTACGAAACCAATATGATTTTTTTTTTTTTTACAAATACATAAGAATCAAAATGCCATTTCAGTCCTTTTTTTTAATTTCCAGACCGAAATAGCATTTCAGTCTGGTCTCCTTTTTAGATTTTTTGTGGCAGCTCATATGAAAACTTGTGAAACAAGTACCATAGAAAATTCAAAAAGGAGACGAGATCGAAATGTCATTTCGGTCCGGAATAAAAAAAAAAAGTAAAGGACCGAAATGACATTTCGATTCTTATGATTTTTGTAAAAAAAATAATCATGTTACTTTCCTAAAAAAAAAAAAAAATTAATTATGATTTATAAAAAAAATTCGATATTTGGAGATCCCAAATTGGTCTTTTCCTCTTCCTCATCATCCATGATCCATTCATTTATTCAGCACTGGGATTTCTCTTTTGGGAATTGGGACCACCTAGTTGGCGACACGTCGTACAGATGACAAAACGAGACGGTGTCTGTTACTATACGGTCGTACGGTATTACACGTTGGTCAGAGGCAAATTTACGACGGTTGAGATTATTTTGACCTCAAACTGAAACAAACAATAAATGATACTAGTGACCCTGTGTTCTACAATATGAAAGTGATAGAAGATTGGAGTCATTGGACAAAGAGAGAACCGGGAACCTTCGAGAGACAATTGAAAAGAGAGAGTAATTCGCTGACACAGGGTACTACATGTAAATGTTACAGTAATATATCTGGGGATTACCTGTCTGTGTAACTATTCACCAAACTGTTCATTCATAAATCCCAAATTAAGTTACAAGATAGATTTGTCTGGACAAAATGTTAAGACTGATCACCTTTCCGTACAAGTGTAAATTCATGCAACTTTGACATTTAGATAAATATGTGCATATTTCCAAATAAATTAAATTTTTATAAAATAATCTTACAGTCAAGTAAATTTGTACATAATTTTTTTTTATCAAAACTCTGAAAACTTATATAATAAAAATAACATAATTTATGCATGAAAATTCATACAGAGAAATACAAACATATATAAATATGAACCCACCAATCACAATAAATTACGTGAGAGAATAGAATCGAATGGATGAGAATGTTCATGACTTGAGTTTGCTAGAGGAAATCAAAGTTGGAAATCAGAGTTAATAATGCTCAAGGCAGTTTCAAAGCACAAATAATAGTGTACCACCGTCCAATACCTATCACCAAATTGTAGTGTACCTGTTGCTGATTGTGAAGGCACCGTACATTTTATGAATACAAATGTACCACATGATGGTAGTCACTTCCTTTGTTGGCATCTTGCTATTGGATGGGTGGTTTACATAATGGCCCCAATCTATTCCTGTCAAGAAATCAAACCGAGTGGAGAAATTTCCCTTGTGAAATTTCTTAATTTTTTTTTTGTGGAGTCTAGGGGTGACAACGAGCTGGTTCGGTCCGAGCTAGGTCTTAGCTCAGCTTGTTAATTCTGAACCGAGCTACAGCTGAGCGAGCTGGACTTAGGGCATCAAAGCTAAAACTTCAGCTTAAAATCGTGACAAGCCAGCCCGAGCTAGCTCGCGAGCTGACAAGCTGGCTCACTGGGTCTGGCTAGATTTTGTTTTAAGAATAAAATAAATTCTACAAACTTTTTAGATCGAGCTGAACCGAGCTAGACATCATAAAATGCACACAAATTCATATAAATTCACAAATTGATGCCTGGCCGAGCTAGCTCGTGAGCTGGTGAGCAAGCTAAGCCCAGCTTGAACTCGTTAATTATGAACCGAGCTAGTGACGAGCTGGCTCGTTAACAGCTTGGTGCAGTAACGAACGAGTTGTTAGCGAAAAAGTCAGGTACGAGTCACGATCGACCCACGGGCTATGAGCTTTTTTGCCACTCCTATGTGTAGATAAGTTTTAATATTTCATTCTTTGAGATACGAGTCACGATCGAGCCACGGGCTACGAGCTTTTTTGCCACCCGTGTGTGGAGATAAGTTTTAATGTTTCATGAGTAGAACTAGGGTGCTCCTAAGCTCACCAAGCTCTTCCGTGAGCGCGACTCTAAAACCTATCGAATTGACTTCAAACGACATTTCCAAACCGTTAGATGTACAATCTATATTAAAATGTGCTTGGAGACCAAATTTTATATTTTTTGGAATTTTACTATTTATTAGGATGGTTTGAAAATCGCTGTTTTCCAATGGTGCAGAATTTTAATAAAAACAGCGATTTTCAAACCATCATAATAAATAGTAAAAAAAATTCAAAAAATATAAAATTTGGCCTCCAAGCATATTTTAATATAGATTGAACATCTAACGGTTTGAAAATATCGTTTGAAGTCAATTCGATAGGTTTTAGAGTCGCGCTCACGAAGGGCTTGGTGAGCTTAGGAGCACCCCAGTTCTACTCATGTTTCATTCTTTGAAAGGTTACTTATCACTTTATCAGGTACATGCTCCAATCTGAGTATGGATCCCCTGAAGTAACTCAAATTTTGAGTTTGGATCCAAGACCGTCCTATCAAAATTCGAGCTAATCCGGTTTGAAATTAAATACCAAGGATTTTTAATATTCGTACCAAAGCAGATTGAACGGGTCCGGATCTAAACTAAAATAATTGAGTTACTTAGGGGATCCAAATTCCTAATTTAAACTACTGTTGGATTCCTTTTTGTTTCTTCAATTCATTGAGGGGTATAACAGCAATAACAGTAAGAAAGAGAAAGACAGAAAATATCATGAGATATTGAGGTGTCGATATAGATTGGAAAAAATGTGCCATGCCGTGTCTTGCCGTGCTGTGACCAAATTAATTTTTCACGTGTCGTGCTGTGACCAAAATATCAAGAGGTGATCACAGCACGCGAATGGCCACGTCACGTGAGTTACGCTGTGCCTAACGTGCCGTGTCCATACGTGACTCACGTGACCATTTAATCATAATTTAAGTTAGTTTATTCAAGATTCACCATTAAATCAATATCTAATGGTCCTAATTACACATGACTCGTGTGACTACGTGCTGTGCTGTGTCATGACTAAATCTTTCACGTGCCGTGCCGTGCCAAAATTTTAAAAGATGAACACGGCATGGGACACGCGAATCACGACACGTAACTGACACGCGTGCCGTGCCGTTCCGTGACGGAGCTGGCTCCGCTTGCCATCCCACTCTACGTGAATATGTGGCAAGGAATGATGCTGATGTCTTCTGGCTCATGGGTTGAGAGATCCGACATGGCACTAGGAACAAAGCATTCATTTCTTTACTCGTTTAAAGGGCCTGCAACAAACGAGAAATTTGAAACTAATCAATGGGCCCAAATGATAAGTGTATAACAATAAATAAAATGTGAAATGATATATAAGCGGTTGAAAAAAAAGAAAGTTCATGAACATAATTCCCAATTTGGATTGTCAAATATAAATGCCAAAAAAGCATTCCGAGGTTTGTACTTAATTGAGTCAAATTATTAAAGATGATAATATATACATGATATCTATAGTTTGTTTCTACACTGACATAAAAAATATAACGATATTTTGACATTATTTTTAGGGGCAATTTCATGTATATCCCTCAAAAGTTTCAATATTACATATTTATCCCTCTAAAATAAGTAATTACATATTTATCCTTGAAAATTGTAGAAACTCACATATTTGTCCAATCTAACTCTATAACATATCAAATACCTCCAAAAATAATTAAATAATATTTTTTAAAACTTTAAAATTAATTTTTACAATATAAATTAATAATATATTGACCATTATGTCTTTCGTTTCTGTCTTTTTAGCCCGCTTGAGTTCTCTTTTTAGTCCGCTTGAGTTCATTTCTGTCTTTTTAGTCCGCCTGAGTTAGATTGGACAAATATGTGAGTTTGTACAATTTTCAAGGATAAATATGTAATTATTGATTTTGGAGGCATAAATACGTAATATTGAAACTTTTGAGGGATATACATGAAATTCCCCCTTATTTTTATATTAATCAAGAATTTCAGAAAGTAACATTTTGAAACTGTTTGTATCAGTAAATCTTTTACAAGGTCCTAATGCCAATTAAAATAAATTTGAAATCTTATAAACTTTTACATACCTGTAGAAAAAGTAACATAGACCATATTAACGGTTATATTTTGATATTTAAATTTTAGATTGTAAATTACTATTTTTTTAATTAATAGATTTTGTGAAATAATAAAAAATAAATCTTCAGAACCTTCACTCGTATATAATTATATATCATGAACATATCCATACAGACGAGAACTAACTTTTCATCTAACGGTAATAGGTAATATTCTTGGTGTAAGAGATTGTGAGCTCGAAATTCAAATGAAATTTTTTTTTGTGAATATTACATAGGTGGCTTAACCTCTAACCTTTATTTTTATTTTTTTTAAACAATCAAACCATGGCATATTTCAATGCATATCTACTTTACCATCAATAATGGTGTGATATACCATCAGCCATGACATCTTCCTATCTCTTTAGAGTAAAATAAATTATGGCTCCATCAATTAATTGGTAGAAGCACATCATGTGATATTTACTATCCACCATGAATCATGCCATCCTCCTTGACTCTCACAATCCAGAATTTTTTATTTATAGAAATTAATTAAAATAAATATAGAAAAGGGGATGATTATAGGTGTACCCATAGTCACAAGATTCGCGAATAATTTGTTTTTTTAGTGATGACAAACCGAACGCTGAATTATTCCCGAATAATTCGCAAATTTTACAAACTTTTTCCGAATTTTCCGAATTATTCGCGAAGTTTTCCCAAATTTTTCTCAGATCATTTTTTTTGGTTTTTTTTTTTGCTTCCTTGTAGGACTGAGATCTCTGATCCGGATAATTCCGAATCATTTCCGAATTATACCCGAATTATTCCTGAATCACGAATTTTTAACCTCGCCGAACCGAACCCGAATAATTCATTTGTCACTATGGGTGTACTGCCCCACCTGCACATACCATGCCACAAAAATTTGTCTCTGTAAAATTAATAATTTGGTTCAATCATAACTATCAAAAGAAATTGGATCATTTTCTTTCAAAATAAATTGAATTATTGATTCGGTTCTTTTAAACTATCTAAAGAGACCAAATTGATGATTCCGGTTTCTTCTATAGGATCCATCTGTGATAATCTATTTATTTTCATATATTATTTTTAATGAATTTCTACTAATAAAAACTTCTATTCTCAATTTCCCCCTTCCCCATCTTGCTACAGGAGAAATAAATAAATTTAAGAACAAAAATAATAAATTAATTAATTGATAAGCTGAAACGCCTCCGCAATAAAAAAAATCAAACTAGATCATTTTTTTTTAAATAATAATTAACTGATAAGCTGAATTAAAAAATAACTGAGATCAAAACAAACATAACGTATGTACCTTTCAAGATGTCAGTGATTCAACACACCATGTTGTGGCCCTTAAATGTCACAGCATATCTAGGCTCCAAAAAGTTGCATTTTTTCCGAGCGTCAATTTTTCACATGAATATTTCCTAAAAAATATATATATATTCACATGATCACATAAAAAAAAATGATCGCCAAGTTGTGGTATAAATATAAGAGAAACAATATTGCTTTTGTATTTGTCAAGACTTTCATTCCACTGGCTTGAAAAAGCAAGCCGTACACATTTTTTTTTAAAAACAAACTGTAATAAAGCTATGTATGAATTATGATATATCATATATGTTTTTTTTGGCGTCTTGAAATTTATATCAAAGCGTTATTAACATTATTTTTGTTTATTTTAAATTTACGAACTTGTAAAAAAAAAAAAAACGTAAAACTACGTGATATTCTATCCAGAGTCCAGACCGTCTCATCTATATCAAATAGTTAATTTTATAAGAATCAATCTTTAATTTAGTGGCAGAAAACAATATTTTCTAAGTAGGAGGTTAGACAGGAGCGGATTCAGGATTTTCGTCAGAGGGGCACAAAAAATATCGAATCGGATTTAAATATCTAATTGGATTTAAATCCATTAACTAATTGGGTACTCGATAAAAAACAATGCTTTAATTTATACTTTCCAATGCTCTGACTTGTAATTTTTGATGCTTTGACTTATAATTCTAATTACCAATCAAAATTCAGCAAATTTATTTCAATTTTAATCCTAAATTTAACCCAAATTACAAATCAAACGTCCAGAGGGGGGCAAAAAAAATTCCAGGGAGGGGCAAAGTCGGTCGGAACCACTAAATCTCCACTAAAATTCAAAATTCGGGGAGGGCAGCTGCCCCCCACCCCCCCCCCCCACTACAACAAAACCATTTTTCAGCGACCGGCATCAGCGACCGGTTTGGTCGCCGGTCGCTGAAAACCAAAAAAAAAAAATAATAATAAATAAATTATCTCTGGCGACGAACTCTTCAGCGACCGGCGACCACGGTTTTCAGCAACCGATTTTGGCCCGGTTGCTGAAGGGTGCACCTAAAAAATGGGCGCCAAGTTTTCCTTCTCTCTCAATCTGTCTGTCAACGCGGGTTTTTAGGTTTTAGCCAAAAAAAAAAACCCGCGCGACCCCGACTTTGCTCACCCCTGCCCGATCAACCCCAACTTCGCTTACCCCCGCGCGACCCTGACTTCGCTCACCCCCACGCGACCCCGACTTCGTTCACCCCCGCCCGATCGACCCCGCGCCCCACCGCCTGACCCCGACTTCGCTGATCCCCGCCCGACTTCGCCCTTGCTGGATTCTGACTTCTCCCTTGCTGGATTGCTCCCTCAGTTCCTCTCTACTTGATTAGGTATTTCAATTTTTCTGTTTTTGTGCTTGTGTTCTCTCTGGATGCTTCTACAAATTTTGTAATTTTCTTTTGCTTTTGCATTCGTTGACTCTGTAGAACTGTCAAAAATTGTAAGATACTGCAGTGGCAAAATTGATGAAGTCCAATTTGAATATTACCAATTTCGGTATTTCGGTAAGAAACTATATTGTCTAATTCAGCCTTTATTTTTATAATTCAGTTGTGTTCTCCAATTGTCAGTACATTTGATCTACACTGGTAATCACCCAGCATGTGAGCCATAAAAAAACTTGTTTTCATGTTTGTGTGCTAATTTGAACATCAAATGAGACAATTATGTTCATATCACCACTAGGAAAATAAATTCTTTGTTTAAGTAATAAGAGTGTTTCTGTTACCTTCGCGATTAGTTTAAAAAAATAGTTTTTCATTTGGGTATTCTCTTACATTTGGATAAATTGGACTTTTAATAAGCAGTGTCGCTAACCGGGGGCTTCTGGTATTTATTATTAGTTTAAAATATACATTAAATGTGAATATGTCTATCAATTTTATTTATTCTAAACAAAAAGCATCTATTAGTTTTGATCAAGACTAACCGGGGGCTTCTGGTATTTTTCTAGAAATTTCTTGAAGTTGAGACTAAGGCAGGATTTTTCTATTGGTTTTGTAATTCAAAGAATGATGCTTTGAATAAATAGGAGGGCTTTTCTACAAGTCAACCCAGACCAAGGTTCAAAAAACAAAAAGACCACAAATCCAAAGCCTTTCAGATTTAGAACGGATGTAAGTTCCATTTCAGATTTTATGATCACTATTCATATTTTGTCAAAAGAAAATGATGTATGTGATACTTGTGTTGAATATATTTGGTGTGTGCATAATTCAGGAAGATCAATTCATAAAATTCATATTGAGATTATTCTCAAAGAGAATATTGTCAATGGAAATTGGTATCATATCATTCTGTGTGTATAATTTAGGAAAGATGAATTCTGAAGGAAGCCAATTTGGAAAAGAAGAAGCCGGTTCAAACAGAGCCTGTAAAAAAAGAAAGCAAGGTGTGAAAAAGATTGCATGTCTTGGCAATACCAAAAGGTGTTAATGTAAAATAGATTAGACTTAAGAAATTTATTTTATGTATTGTGGTTCAATTATGTGTGATTGGTAATGTATTTATGTATTGTGATTCATTTTAGCAAAGTAATTGTATGTTTATATTGTTGTTTATGTTTATGTTGTATGTATCGATCGACAAATTATGTTTATGTTGTATGCTGGTACGTGTGGTACCAATTATATTAAATGGGAAAAAGTAAATAACAAAACGAACTCAGAAACCTGTCAGAAGATCTTCAGCGACCGGTTTTTGTCATCAGCGACCAGAATGAGGCATCAGCGACCGGCGCCTTAACTATCAGCGACCGGTCCACCGGTCGCTGATTCCCTTGTTTGCTGTAGTGCCCCCTGGATACACCTGGATCCGCCCCTGAGGTTAGAAGTTTAAAATCTGAATATGAGGAATCCTCAAGACCATCTATTATGCCTCAAATGTCTCTCATAAGATCAAAATCTACAATAATAAAAAAAAAAAATCAAAATTAAAATAGTCAATTATTCCGCAACACGTTGTACACTACACAATATTATAAAGATTTAATTAGCTATGAAAAATCATTCAGTGTGAAATAGTTGATCCAATACCAATAGTCAATACGGTGGTACAGTTTGAACGCATGCCTTATAAAATAAGTATGTTATTATCGATTTTTTACAGCAAAAATATTATTATCAACTTTTTTTTAGAATCGGAATAGACAAAAAGAATTCCCAAACAAAAAATGAGAATCCAGCTTCCAGCAAACCTCGGACACGCGTTACTGAATCGAACCAACCTCGGACACGCGTTGGGAGCTAATTGGAGTGTGCAATCAACGTGAAACCTACACGAGTCCACGTGTCAGCACAGTGGACTCGTGACCTGCCAGCGTGGAGGCATCCCGGCCATGTGTGGCGAGGTTACCGTAGTAAAGAAAGGCCGTTTTAAAAAAAATATATAGCAATAAAGGTGTTAGGTACAATAAGAGTCAGATGAAAGTTTTTATCTGTATTTTATTCTTATTCACTACGAATTATCTTATCTGTATTATATCCTTACTCGTTGTGGTTGTCGGATAACAAAATTGTAACGGGTAAATAACAGATAATGCTAATATAATAACTATTTTTATTATTTATTAAATAAAACAATAAAACACATTCATTCCCGCAAATATACATTATTAAAGATCTAACTTTATTGGAATTTGCTGGAATTTATTACGTGTTTTAATAATTAATTAAGTGTAACTCAATTACCAAAAGTAGTTGGAGAATGGGTATTCATTGCTAATTAATATAATTAATATATATAATTTTTTTATAATTACCCGATCGAATAACGGGTACGAAATAAGTTTTACCCGTACCCTATAAGTTTACGAAAAAAAATCTTATCCATATCCGTCTTATCAAATACAGTATGGGTCGGGTAAACTGATAAAAGGGTGCCATTGACATCCTAATATAATAACAAGTCTGTCATTGGTTAATTAATTAATGATTCGACAAGATTTCAAAAACTTATATATAATACAAATATTACACTGAATTATTAATATCTTTTCAAAATAAATAAAAAATTCGTAATGTTTACGAATAATATGAATACATAATAATTCAGTTCATCAAATTAGATAATAGTTGGGCAATAATTCGATAAGTTTGTCGTCCAAATGTCTCTTCATCCTATATGGATCCGAATCCTCCCAGGTACCTCACTGAACCTGACCGGAACGAACGGCCCAGATTTACTCTCAGCCGGTGATTACTCGGGATGACTTAGGGGGCAGTATTATTTGTGCTTTGAGATTCGTGTCAATTTAAAAATTTGGACTGAGAATAAATCTGGACCGTCCATTCCGGTCAGGTTCAGTGAGGTACCTAGGAGGATGTGAATTCATCCTAAATTACGTTGCTTCGCTGATATTCCCTTTTCCTCGAATTCGCATCTCTGAGATATCTCAAATTTTGTGATATATGTGAAAAATATGACCCTTCAAATTATTTCTCCACAATTATCAAAACAACGATAAAATTGTTTTGTGCATTTCAAATAGACACCAAATTAAATATTACTCGCTTTAGAAAAAACTGAAATCTTCAAATATATCAGAAGATGCAGAGGAAGAAGTATACGTACTCTAATTGATACTCTATAAAGTGTTTTGAGCCTTTAAGCTTTTCAATTATGCCACATCATCAATATTTTTGTCTATATAATTCAATTTTTCTCTTGACATACTTTAATCGGATGGATCCGACTCTGTTGTTTTTCTTAGAGAATTCTGCTTTTCCGATCCCAACCATTCAAAATTTTTCATTCACGTATCTCGATAAAGAAACTTTTTTATGCACATATCTCAACAAATTTGAATGGTTGGGATCGGAAAAGCAGGACTCTGCTTTTCACTAAGAAAAGCAGCAGAGTCCGTTCCTAATCGGATGGGGGCCGTAGTACAGTTGACCAGGAGAAAAATTCTAGGACTATGATTATCCAAAAATCCAGAGTTCAAGTCCCGCTCACGACTTCACAACCTCTGCGAAAATTAAGAAAAAAAAAGACATACTAAATTGATGACTCTTATATAATATTTCTCTCTTAAATATAACTCTCAAAATTGTGTTGTTTATCATTGCATGTCTTCAATTATTCGAAAATATATTTATTAGTGTACAAAATTTCTAAATTTCTATACCTATTATTTTATTGTAAAAAACTTACATTTTATTTAGTAAAAAAAATTTCTTCGGAACAAGCTCCAAAAATCAATCCTAGTTGCTTTAATTAGCTCAAAAAGAATTCTAGCTATAAATAATCCAAATTTTTCAAAGATATGTGAAGACTTCCAGTGGGCGATTTAAAAAGTGACCGAGGAGAAAACAAAAACCTGGCGCAACCGCCACAACCCTCCTCTCTCCTCCTTTTTCTAGTCCGCCCCTCCCACTCTCTTCTATGGCTTACCCTCGAAACAACAATACCTCTCCTCTCTTTTAGTTCTACCTTCTCGTCCGGAGAGGAGAATGAAGGAGAGGGAGTGGAGCGAAGCTAAAAGTGTGATATCAAGCTGCAGGGGCGGATCTAAAGCCATTCAAAGGGTGGCTAAGTCACCCCTATAATTTTAAAATTTTAGTTATGTGTACTAAAATTTAATTGAATTTTTTTTAGAATATATTATATACTCTAGCCCCCTATAAATATCACATGTCTACTTGTAGTCTAGTGGTTATAACTTATTTTATTTTGGTAGAGTACTTGGGTTTAATTTCTACCAACCACAATTTGTTCATTTTAAGTTTTAGCCCTTGTCTATCAAGATTATTTGTTGAATTCCCTCTATTTGTAAATACGTTTTTTATCAATTGAATTGTTAGTAAACATTAAAGCCACTAATTTAAAAAAAAAATCCAAATTTCCATTTCAAGTATAAACCTTCAAATATTGTTTTATATTATAATAATTCAAGTTTTTTTTTCTCTTGGCAATAATCTACCAAACTACCACTAAAATCTCTAGTGTTTAGAATGTAGTAGAATGCTTCTTTAAGTCAATATGCGATGTCTGATGTATTTCTAAATGCCACAATATTGGACTTTAAAGGCTTTATTCCACAGTCAATCTTTGAACAAAGAATCCACAAGAGAATTTTTCTCAAAAAAAAAAAAAGAATCCACAAGAGAATATTTGATAATAGGTGGTTGGATGATAAGGAAATTGCGCAGATCTGATAAGTGCCAATTTGGATTACTTAAATATGAAATATACAGATTTCAAACTTGTGCACCCACGTTGTTGGAATTGGATTCAGATAAGTTGAAATCCTTCGTTGATGAACAGTATCCTGAAATTTCTGAAATATGAGATTTAGTCGTTCAACTTTTTCTGTGCACGCAACTCGAAACAGATGATTTTTCTGTGTACGCATTTCGAAACAATTCAATAACTGAATTTGGAATTTTAGAAATTTCAGGGTTACTGTTGATGATATCGGATTTCAGCAGATTTGGATCTGTTGGAATTACCTACAAATCAAACAATTTTCTATGTTACGTGAAAGAAAATAAATCTTTACAAAATAAATTGTTTGTTTGTTGGAAAAAAATAATAATATCTACCAAATAGTCGGCGGAACATCGACATAAATAATTCCGATATATATATATAGAGGTTGGCTAATATCAAAACGTTTGTTCCTCGACCGTGGTGTAACCAATTGGTTTTCTGATTTTCAAAGTCCAAATGGTTGATCCAAACCGTTAGATGTGATCTCTATATTAAAATGTGCTAGGAGACCAAATTTTACATTTTTTGGAATTTTGTTACTATTTATTAAGTCAGTTTTAAAATCGCTGATTTTAGTAAACAGTGAAATATTTTTGGATCATTTAAAACAACGATTTTAAAATTGGCTTAATAATAGTAAAAAAATTCAAAAAAATGTCAAATTTGATATCCAAGCACATATTAATACAGCTTGAATGTTGAACGGTTTGGATCTACCGTTTGGACTTTGAAAATGTAAAAACCGAAATGTTTGTTCCACGACCTAGGAACAAACGTTTATATTAGCCAACCTCTATATATATATACACACACACACTTTTTTTTTAAAAGCACTGCTCAGCTGCTAGCATAAAAAAAATACATGATTTGAAAATTTTGATCCTCATTTTATGCTTAAAAAAAAATCCTACTATCATTAAAAATATGCTACCAGAAATATTAATTGACCAAACACTGCAAAATTATAGAGTCACCGATTATGATTTTATTATAATTATCATCAACATTTATGTATATATCAACTCTCAGTTTCAAATTTAGATTGACACATCTGATCAAATAAAAGAGATACTTTTAGTTTTCCTTTTGGAACCAACACCAATCATATGATTTCAGAATCAAATGCTATAAAATAGATCAATCAACATTTATGCTATAAAATACTTTTGAAACAAAATTGAGTACACATTAAACAATCAGCAAAATTTGTTCATGTAAACTTGTATATAAATTACACTTAGAACATAAATAAGATTAGTACTTGGTAACATTGCCGTTGAATAAATTCCTAACATGCATGTCAGTACTAAGAGAATTAGAGAAGAGATTGTTATCAATTCTCCTTAAAATATTATCCCTGGTCTAGAGAAGTTGAAAGTTGAAAGTTGAAAGCAACAGAAGGTCAAATCAACCCCAACATTTCCATTCCTGGCCGCTGGCCCAATGAAAACGTGCAAAATAATGGACGTAAGATTTCAGTTCACTTTTAATTTTAAAAATAATATTTTAATGAATTAGAAGGATGATGAATTTTTTTTATGATATGGAAGGCTGCTTTGAGAACTCATTCAGAAATTACATATTTGATGCATTTTTTTAGCGTGTCACAGCACACAAGGATCTTTTGTATTTTATGTAATTCACATGATTCTTTTAAGATTGGATTCAAACTCACTACCGTAATAGATTTATTTTCAATTTGTTGATTACATGTAAATTATGTCATTAAAGATAATCTATGTATATATATGATTGTGAATAATCGTTGAATCGCCTTGTGCGCTTGAGCGCTGCGGGTTGTCGGCCCTGTTATCGGGGTGTGACATGCGATGCGTCTTGTAATTAAAAATCATTATCTATAAAGTTTTTTAAAAACATAACTAAAACTATCGTTAAATCTTCTCTAATAGGAAAATATATCATTAAATTGTTTAATACCTTAAATGACATGAATTCCATCACATATGGGGTAAATTTAAACAAATGTTATTTAAGTTATAGCAGTGCAGCATTTTAAAGAACTGTATTCAATATGTTGTTATTTTAGCGAATTTGATGTGATTCCTTCCCATTATCATCTTTCAATTTTTTAAAAATATTTATTTCTTTTCTAATAATAAAATAAGGTAAGATGTCATGGTGGTCAAGGAAGCATCACATTTCGTTCCCACTCAGATCAGGTTGGTATTCAGGTGAGTTGGTAGGCGAGATACGCTCTTTTTATAGCGTTACGCCGTTGGCTGCTTCCGTTACAATTTCCAACGGCTATAAGATGCCGTTACTCAGAGCGCTACTTATGCACCACGTCAACTAGAAAACAAAAAGAAAAATATACAAGCTGTTCGGATTGTGGGCCCGGAACACATCTCTATCATTGAGGTGGTTTAATTCCAGTGAAATATATATATATATTTTTATTGTTTAATTTTTCCAAGGGAACATTAATATTTAATACTATGCAATATCAGTTTAGCATTAAAAACCATTCAGTTACCAAATCAAATATTACTTCTTTTTTTTTATTAATATGAGCTATAATTTAAAACTTAATATTTAATACTATACAATATCAGTTTATCATTAAAAAAAAATCATTCAGATACCAAATCAAATATTACTTTTTTTTAATATGAGCTAAAATTTAAAATTTTCAACTTGCTTAAATGAAAAATTGGAATAATATCTTAGCCACTGAATAAAATCGATGAATGACATACTTTAAATTGATAAAGTTAAAATCTTCAAATTTTAAACAACATAATTGATGACTGACGTACTTTAAATTATATGAATATGATATACATTAGGAGGAGGGATCCAATTACACCTTTTTTTTTGACACATCTTGACACTATTTTTTTATAGGTAAATTTTGCGATTTCAAAATTCAAACAGTCGATCCGAACCGTTCAATATGATCACCATATTACAATGTGCCTGGAGATCAAATTTTACATTTTTATGAATTTTTTTACTATTTATTAAGATGGTTACAAAATCGTTGTTTTTCAATAGTCTGAAAACAACGATTTTGTAACCATCTTAATAAATAGTAAAAAAATTCAAAAAAAGTAAAATTTGATCTCCAAGCACATTTTAATATATCCATCATGTTGAACGGTTTTGATAGACTATTTGGACTTTGAAATGGTAGGTGTCAAAATATGTCAAAAAAAAGGTGTAATCCGATTCCTCACACATTAATACATATACAATATTTTACGAGGATGGTAAACATCTTTATGATTTTATTGATAATAATTATTTTACTTTATATCACGGTTGTTCCGTTATACATAACCACCAACAATCGTTGCAACTTTCCGTGAAAAATAGTTGAGAGAACAGAGAAGCGGCCTCCACAAACTAATCTATCAGAGATTCAGAGGAGCAGTGGCATACTGGCATGCAAGATGCAACACCAAAGGTTCTAAACATTTGACCACGCAACGGCTCACAACTCACAACTCACAAGCAACAAAATCAAATTCAAAAAGAGACCATCAATCACACAATCACATGTCCTTATCGGGTAATCGGGTCCATACCCAAATCCAAAAGCACCATTCACAAGAATCTTACACCGCGTCTCAGAAATCTAAATACCTCAAAATTCATATTCCATATAGTGATGTCTTTAAATTTTATAGTCAAGTCAGAGAGAATTTTATCCGTTTTATTGGGTTTTTTTTTCTTTATATTTTTTAATCAAATGACTAATTTTATATGATGTTTCTATCTTCTAATTAAAAAAAATGCATTTGATGTGCATAAGATATAATAATTCTTAAAATAATATAATTATTTGTGTTCCTGTGTTGAATTACTGCATGATTAGTAACATTAATATAAAAAAATATTATTTTGTGTTATATGATTTTAATGTTTCAAAAAATATTATTTGCACTAAAAAAATTTAGGATAAAAAATAATTATCAATTGAAATTATTTTATTCTCAAAATTAACTTTTCATTTAGTATATATATTTCTTCGAGATGAAATCCAGAAAACAACCTAGTTAATAAAAGGGAACCAACACAGTCCATCTGTCCGTCCATTCATAATATGGACGTTCATGATTGGGAACCAAATCTCCTGCTCACATGTTAGCAGGAAAATCCTGCCCATTGGCTCATCCGTCCATCCATTTCATGCTTGCTCTAATCTAAATGATAATAATTAAAATATAAAAGGTATAAATTGTATCTTCTCAAAATTCAAATACTCTTCATACTTCAATTATGACCGTTTAGATCATGAATAAATGATTGGATGGACATATGACCATGTTGAAAGATACGAATTATTATAAATAGTTTGGTATATAAATACGGTCAATAATATAAATATCCTTCCATATCCGCGCACGAAAAATAAAAAAAATTGTATTAACTTACATAAATTTTTAACTGGGTATTTAATTTTTTATTATTTATATTTTTACGAAGTAAAATATTGGATATGCATGTATTTTTTTTTTTTTGCAACATATGTATTTTTTATCTGTTAAAAATAAAAAATTAAGTTATGTTCAATTTTTAAAAATTAAGTTATGTATTTTTTTTCAAGTGAGCTAATTTAAATTTGAGATAGTGAGCTACTCAATTTTTAGTTGGGTTAATAGAATAACATGTTAATCTACAGAAGACAAAAAAAAATAATAATAATTCCTTTTCGCTAACCCAAACACATCCAAACGAAAAATAGTAATTCAGAATAATCGTTAATATGAATTAGCATTATTCTTTACCTCATTCAAACGCACCAGCATATTAATATTGTATCGGATATGATATTCGAATCCGTACCCTGGTCATGGCATATACATGTTCTCTCCGAAATTCACAACACTGAATCTTTAAGCTTGTTGAATGCATAGTAACAAATGAATAATTCGGGTTCGGTTCGGCAGGGTCAAAAATTCGTGATTCGGGAATAATTCGGGTATAATTCGGGAATGATTCGGAATTACAGTACGAGAACCTCAGTGCATATTTAATTCATTACCGATGATTTACTATATGAGATACTGCTTGTATTTGCCATAGAAGATCAGCTGTGGTAATATATTAAAAAATAAAATAAAATGAAGAACTGTGTTGCTTTTTTCATTTCACGTGGGGTGAGTTGACTACTTTTTGAACAAAAGGCTTTGCACAGGGAAATGTGCCTTTTGCATCCTACGCGCGCGAGAAAGCAAATCCCAGCAGAATAAGTACTGTGCCGTGAAATTCAAATTTTTTTTTCCGAGAAAAATGCGTATTATTCGTAAAATTCGTTAAATTCGCGTTTTATTCGCGTTTTATTCGGTCAAAGGTTCGGTCAACGAATAATACGCCATTCGGTTCGGAAACACTCCAAAAACGAATTATTCGCGAATTAAACGCGAATAATTCGCGTACCTTGTTACTATGAATGTGCGTCCAATCTTTGAACTTCATTTTTGTATTTGTTTCTAGACCGTCAACACCAGTAGGTCAAAAATATTGGCAACATTTTTATTATTTTCTACGTTATATATTATTCATAACAAACTCACAGTTCATGCCTTTTTAATTACTAGAGATCCAAAATTTACAATTGCCTTCGAAAACAAGCAACTATTTCATAATCAAAGGTCATAGCTGACGTAAGAAAACACAATCATCCTAGCTGTCCGATGAAACCGACCATGGAAGAAAATAAGAAATAAGAAATAGAATATTCCTGTAGAATCTAAAATTGCTGAGCGCTCCTCTCCAGTGGGCTGTGGCGCTCTGCGTTTATTTATTTATACCCCCAATTCTTACCTCCTCAAACTAGCAACAACCCAAGAAAAAAGAAAAAAGAAAAAGAAACCACATCTCATGAGCGAGCAATTCAACAAACAATACGAGGTCGGACAAGAGATCGGCAGGGGCCGCTTTGGCACCGTCTACCGCTGCTTCTCGCGCCGCACCGGTGAATCTTTTGCTGTCAAATCCATCGACACAACCCTTCTTGCGGATTCCTACGACCGCGAGTGCGTTGAGCACGAATCAAAGTTGCATCGCATCGCCTCGGCTGGAAACCCGCATGTTGTTTCCTTACACGACTCCTTTGAAGATGAGTCGTCCATTTATCTAGTGCTTGACCTCTGCTCTGGTAACGACCTCCTTGACCGCATCTCCTCTGACGCGCCGCTCCCTGAACCTGAGGCGGCAGCTCTAGCTGCTGAATTGTTGGAAGCAATCGCCTCATGTCACCGTCGAGGGGTTGCGCATCGGGATGTGAAGCCCGACAATGTTATGTTCGACATGAACGGGAAGTTGAAATTGACCGATTTCGGCTCGGCTGCGTGGTTCGGTGGATTGGACGGAGATGAAAAGATGGAAGGGATTGTGGGTACCCCATACTATGTAGCTCCGGAGGTGATTGTGGGGAGGCGGTACAGTGAGAAAGTGGATGTGTGGAGTGCCGGTGTGGTGATATATATGATGTTGTCTGGTACGGCACCTTTTGATGGGGAGTCGGCCGGGGACATTTTTGAAGCCGTGTTACGTGCTAACCTCAGGTTTCCAACGAGGAAATTCGGGTGGGTTTCGCCAATGGCCAAGGATTTGCTCCGTCGGATGCTTTCGCGAGATGTCACCAGGAGGTTTTCCGCTGAGCAAGCTCTAAGTAAGTTCCATGAATTTAGTCTTTAATTCTCCTTATTATCTTATTTATCTATATAATTTGAGATAGGTGAATTTGGGTACTGATTTCTTGATTTCTTTTTTGTGTGCAGAGCATCCGTGGATTGTGAGCTGTGGAGGGTCCAAATTGATGGTGTGATTTGGGGAAATTCGGAGTGTGCCGAGAATAATTAGCTGATTTTGTTTCTTTGTTTATGTAAATATGAAGATGGTTTATGGGGATGTTTTGGTGTTTGGCATTTGTATGAGTTGAGAAATCCATGCGGATTTGGTTGTCATGCAGCCTTTTTTTTTTGGCAAGACTGTATTGTGCAGAGAGCTCAGAAACCTCTTTTTTTTTTTTTGATGTTTGAGGGAATGAATCAATAAAGGTGCCAAACTTTAGTGTCAAAACCCAAATGATTTATTGTTATATTAAGTTAATTTTGGTGAATCTGTGAAGATGAGTTTACTTTTTGGTTGAATCAGATGCGGAGTACCAATAATCATATGGCCGAGAAAATTTTAATGGAAATTGCTCCTTTTTGTTTGGTTTTAAATGTCAATTGAACCAAGTCTCAAACATTTGTGGATTCTTGCAATCATAAAGAAATGGTGCTGGTTAGTTGTTAGTTTGAATGAGCTGGTACAGTTGGGTATTAGTATTATTAAAAATTCAACCTAAAAAATGGTACTGCTGGTTTGTTGCTAGTTTGAATCAGTTGGTACATTACTGCTTTTGGTAGAGATTTCTGTTGTCATTTAATTTCTATTGGTATTCTTGAATAATTGCACTCTTATTAGGAATGAGTGTGCATGGTTAAGGTCACTAGTAGTAGATTGCATTCCACAACCCACATTGAATTGATGCAACGTTGGGCTCAACTTATTAAGAGACTAATTCAAGTTTAGCTTTTGTTTAATTATTTCATTTATTGGGGTAAAATTGTACATAAGCGAATTATGCTAATCAGGTATTTTCAGTGCTAAACAAAACACTGAAATCAAAGTGCCATTTTGCTTTGATGATATAAATAAATAAACCAACATCTAACCTTTGCACAGTTTCATTTCTCAACATAAATTAGGTATGACATCGACCAATTATTCAATTGCATTTATCAAATAGAAAGGCAATTGTCAATTGGCCATTATCTCGCTGATTTATTCATTTAGTATAGAGCCTTCATAGTCAGCATGAATAAATTACCATGTTGTCTACTCAGAAAACCCCTTTGTGTTCTCACTTTAATTTTTTTTTTGAAATCATGAGTTAGAAGTCTTCACCTTTCTCACCTCAATTATAATAAACAAAAACAATTTGTCTTCAAATATCCACTTGCTTTTTTTTTTTATTGAATAAATTAAGGTAAGTTAAACGATTCCACGCGAATGGGATGAGGTTAAATATTAATTTAAGTCAATCTAGATATTTTCGTAGATCTTTTTTAAATTACAGGAGTGCGTCTATTTTTCTATTAATTAGATGGAATTATTGTAGTGGAAATGTGACCTGGTCTTTTTTTTTTTTTTTTAAGGTACTACCGATTGACAATTTCAATCAAACATTGGGATATTATCATTGATATGTTCTAGAAGCTGCACAAAATTTTAGTTAAATTTAAAACAAAAATGAATTTTCGATTTTTTTTCCAGATCAAGGGATATTTTATACTTGTGTCTAATTTTTATTTAATTCACAATTCAGCAAAAGAAAATTGCGGATTAGAAAGAAAAAAAAAGACACGGTCTGGTCCGCTCATTGATTCGCCAGGAGAAAAAAAAGTCTGCTACTGAATCTGTATCCTCCCAGATATTTGACTGAGTACAATTAGCTCCCATTAACTTCCAGCTGAGCGATTAGAATTCAGTGCCTATTTAGATAAGGGGTTTGTTTTGAGATTCGTGCCAAGTTAAAACTGACGACTCGGATCTAATTGTGCTTAGTCAGTATTGCGCAGGATCCCATTAACTCCGGTGCGATTCGTCAGGTGAAAAAAAAATTAATTTGTGTCACTAGAAGAAAAAAAAGGTGATTTGCTTGTTGTGACGTCACTTCTCATTTCACCCAAACCGACTTTCCGTCCCAACTCTTCTCCTTTTTCCCTCATCGACTCCTTCCTTTCTCCAATTCTTCTTTGATAAGTGATCAGATCATTTTTTTTTCCAATATGTGAATTATGATTAATTTAATAATTTGATAACTAACTAAGGACTTTAGACTTTAATTTCATAATTTGGTAATATGTTAATTTAGTCAAGAACTTTAATTTGATAATTTGTTAATCCTTAAATTAGATGATTTGGTAATTTGATAATTTATGTTGATCTTGAATTCTATATTTTAGGGTATTGAAAATGTATAAATACTTTAAGAAGGAATCTAAACCTCCAATTAGTTCAACTTTACAACAACCAAGACAAATCGAGTCTAATTTAGGCTCTAATCCTCTCTCATGAGGTTCATAATTAAAATATTATATATGTAAAGATTTAAAAAAATGATGACTCGTAGAGGCAAGCTCGATTTACCGTCATCGACTTGACTTAACTAGCTAGGTGTTACTATATTTGTTGTTTTTCTCATATGTAAAAGGATACTATTCAATACAACTTTTAAATTTTGAATAAAATTTGTACTATTATTAATATTTTGTGTCTACTCTAATTAAAATTTTGAATAAAATATGGTATTGTCATCTTCATTCTTTTTTAATTTGTTATGCAAATAAAAATTACAGCTAATATTCAAAGCCTCTAAAATAAATAATAACACTATTAAATTACCTACCAATAATGGGTTTACATGTGGATAGATTACTTACCAAGTGATGACAGTAACAACATATATATCATCTCTCTAAAATAATTCCATGAAATTAAAGCATGACAATTAATAGATTATTGAATTAATAGATGACAAAATTATTGATGCATTAATATATAAATTATTTGCGACTCTCTTACTACTATATTGACTAATGATAACCTTAAACCATGATTAGCAGACACCTTCCTTATTTAAGTATCAATTAGACCTAATTTCTTGTTGATTAATAAATGCCAAAAATATTGGAATTCTTATCGCTTACGGAAAACAGCACTGTATTTAAATATTAAGCAACTGTTTCTATCATCTCCAATGAAACAGGGACTAATCGATCTATACCAAAAAAGGAGGAAAGAAAGAATTAAAAGAAAAAAACCTATCCACCACAAATATTATATATAAAGAAATGAAACCAGGGAAAGAGACGGATCTGTTTAGAGTTTGGATCTTCTGTGCCAAATCAGAGACCAACCAAATAGTATGGCGGATCATCAATGGCATGTATGCACACTGACAAATGAATTATTCGGATTCGGTTCAGCGAGGTCAAAAATTCGTGATTCGGAAATAATTCGGGTATAATTTGGGAATGATCCGGAATGATTCGGACCAGAGATCTCAGTCCTACAAGGAAGCAAAAAAAAAAAAAAAAAATTATTCTAGGAAAAAATTGGGAAAAATTCGTAAATAATTCGTAAAATTTGGGAAAAGTTCGTAAAATTCGTGAATTATTCAGAAATAATTCGGTCAAAGTTTGGTCAACCGAATAATTCGGCGTTCGGTTCGTTATCACAAAAAAACGAATAATTCGTGAATCTTGTGACTATGTACGTCATTTTATTTTTACCTTCCTTTTGGGATTTAGATAATAATTATATTTATCTGGGCGGGATATATTTACACTCATATTTATTTGAGAACCGTCACAATTGATGATAATGGCTTTGTAAAATAGTAAAATTATATATATGATCTCTATAATTCAAACTGACAATGTATCTAATTTGAAAATTATTTGGTCAATAATTAATTACCAATTAAATTAAACTGTTTATTTTCTCAATAGTTACTCGAATTGTACAATATTTGATACACAACATATCTAAACTATAACAAAAAAGATATCCCATCATATTTTTTTTTATTATGATAGTTATTTTATTGGTTTGGATTGGTTTGGCAACCTGAGTGTTTTTAGAATTCTCTCAAAATCATAGTTTTTTGGTTTATTTTTTTTGGAATATGGTATAAATAAAAATTTCGGATTAAAAAAATGGATTTAGACATAGAAGTTTTCTCTGTCCTATCAAAATTTGGCTTCCAAATCCATACATATGTAATTTATAAATTAATTTATTATTATTCTTTAAAAAATAAAAAATGTATACCTAGTGGTTCAAAATTTTATTCTCTGGT
The DNA here is from genome assembly GCA_025461125.1 of Carex kokanica. Taxonomy (NCBI): domain Eukaryota; kingdom Viridiplantae; phylum Streptophyta; class Magnoliopsida; order Poales; family Cyperaceae; genus Carex; species Carex kokanica. The sequence goes on from JAJGRX010000025.1 coordinate 112,090, forward strand.
GACAAAGAAGGGGAAATTTTAGGTGCATGTAATCCGTCACAGTTTACTGTAATTAAAAGACTTGTGAATAAGCGAAAGTCCACGGACAATTTGGTAAAAAGAAAACAAAGAAGAAAAGAAGAAGAGGGAAAGAGCCAAAGTTAGAAATAAGCAATTGGTTGTAAGGATGCATCATGTGTGTTCTTGTAAAGAAGCGTCAGAAGGAGCCAACATGTGTAGTCAATAAAGCAACTCCTCAAGGAAAAAAGGAATATGCTTCCTTAATTCTTAGTGTTGAACTGAGAATTCACATCGTCCTAAATTTCTCTAAGGGTAAAAATTGAGGATATGGCTCAAACTTGATTAAGGATCTTGTGATGGATGTCTAGTTTAGTTACTAAGTGATATGTATTATACTCTCTCTATTTATAATATAAACTCTATAGTTATATAAAGATTGATTTCCAAAGAAAAATTCATAGAAATTGCCCACTATAATTTCAATATTTTGTAAATCTGGGAATTTTGAGTATGAGGATCATTACAAAGTATTCTTCCTCACTGTCACTGGCAGTGGCAATCATCAGTTTACACCTCTTCTTCCTCACTATCACGGCCTGCTTTTTCGGTTAATTAGCGCGAACTTCATTTCGTTAATCTGGCCGCGATGGTCCATAACGTCCCCTGGACGTTATGAACTCTGAAGGAATTGTTATGTCTTGAATTTCCACGAAACTCTTATTCAATGTCGGTATTTATTTATTTTATTTTCTACTAATAAAAAATTCGGTCAGTTTACACCTCTTCTTCTTAATTGGCGTTGATATTTTGAGAGCCCAAATTGGTCTCTTCCTCTTCCTCATCATCCATTCATTTATTCAGCACTGGCCTTTCTCTTTGGGCCCACCTTGTTGGCGACACGTCGTACAAATGACAAAACACATGGTTTATGCTCCTAATCCTGTACGGTCGCGACACGTCGTACAAATGGCAAAACACATTCTAACATGAGGAGGAATCAAATTACACTTTTTTTTTTGACACACTTTGACATCTATTATTTTCAAAGTCCAAATAGTCGATCCAAACCGTTCAACATGATGGATATATTAAAATGTGCTTGGAGATCAAATTTTACATTTTTTTGAATTTTTTTTACTATTTATTAAGATGGTTACAAAATCGTTGTTTTCAGACCATTGAAAAACAGCGATTTTGTAACCATCTTAATAAATAGTAAAAAAATTCAAAAAAATATAAAATTTGATCTCCAAGCACATTTTAATATGGTGATCATGTTGAACGGTTCGGATCGACTGTTTGAATTTTAAAATTGCAAATTTAACCTATAAAAAAAACGGTATCATGATGTGTCACAAAAAAAGATGTAATTGGATCCCTCCTCTTCTATATGGATATTTCGGATGACAATATAATCAATCCATGCAACGTTTTAATTCACATTTTATTATATGTATTTATTACGATCATTGGGATAATAACTTGTTGCCTGGGTGGTACCACCGTGCCACACTGTTTAGTAATGTTGACTAGAAAATGATGTACCTGTTGCTGATTGTGAAGGCACCGTACATTTTATGAATACAAATGTACCACATAATGGTAGTCACTTTCTTTGTTGGCATCTTGCTATTGGATGGGTGGTTTACATATGGCCTAATCTATTCTTGTCAAGTGTCAAGAAATGAAACCGAGTGGAGAAATTTCCCTTGAAATTTTTTTAATTACTTTGTTTTTTTGTGGAGATTAGTTGTGTAATGTTTCATTCTTTGAAAGGTTACATATCAGGTATATGTTGCAATTTGGGTCCGGATCCCTAAAGTAACTCAATTTTTGAGTTTGGAACAGAGACCGTCCGATCAGAATTTCTGGTTAATTTGGTCCAAGATAGAATGCACAGAGATCCTTTAATATTCGTGCCAGACCAGATCGAGCAGTCCGAATGTAAACTCAAATTTGAGTTATTTTAGGGGATCCGAATTCCAACTTTATCCGACTCTTGGGTTCCTTTTTGTTTTCTTCAATTCATTGAGGGGTAATAACAGCAATAACAGCAATAACAGTAAGAAAGGGAAAGAGATTAAATATCATGAATTGTGAATATGTGATATGGAATGATGCTGCTGATGTCTATTGGCTATTATTGGTTGATTGATACGTCGTGGCATTATGAACAAGGATAATACTGAAACTAAATAATGGGCCCAAATATAATACTATATGTAATAAAAGAATAAAGTGATAAGAGTATAACAGCAAAGGAAGAATATAGCAGACTTAAAAAGGATATTGACTCAATTCAACATAAATTAGAAATAGTTTAATTAGAACAAATTAAGTCTAATAATGCCACAGTCATGCATTTCAGCTCGACCAATCCATTTTTTCAGAAATAAACCCTTTAATTTTACCAAATGCAGCATAATTCACCCATAATTGCAAAGAAAAAGAAGACCAGCAGAAGAAAATAAACAGGAAATTAATCAGCAGGTACTGGCACAAAGTACCTCTGAGCAAGATCACATTTAAGAGATCAAATTTGAGAGGATACATGATCTGCACCCAACTATAAGTCTATAAAAATTATAATAGTGTCAAACTGCATACCACTACGAAATTTGACCTAAAACTACATAAAACCACCTCGACTAGAAAACAAGAGAGATCTAGCTTCACAATAAAAGAGAAGTGAAGTTCTCAGTGGAATTAAGGAGAAAGGTGACAAACCAACTTTCAGGTAAAACACCACTAATCTAATGGCACAATCAACAACCTATAGTTGTTTTGTCAGAAGAGGTAACTTGATTTATAGTAGATATCAATGATTGTAGCATAACTAATTAGCTCGGTCCATGATAACTTGGAGGTCCATTTCAGAGGGCTCGGTTGCCTGAATTTCATAGTGCACACCATCAAGTTCGTGCCTAAATCTTTCCTTTGATGTTGCATAGAGCATCTTTGCACGAACCCTAGATATGGAAGGAGACCTGAGGATCCAAATGGCAATAAAATAATTACTAACTGTTAGTGTAGAATTATATAATATTAGATTGTTGTTTAGCAAATTATAAGAAATGGTTTACCACCTGCAATAACACTCAACACTAGTGATATTTGGAATGCTGACTTTCATAGGGCAACTGAATTCATGCAGACTTATAATCAATATATAAGAACAGTTGGCTGGATTTGGTTAAAATGGGTACATTAGGACATATAAACCACATGAGGTCAGGGGTAAATTTGTCAACATCAACAAATTCCAGTATTTCTGTCAGCTTTTCTTCTTTGTTTTATTCAATTGTTGATTCCATCATTTTTATGGCCGCATGCATCATATCACTTAGACCATAGACTTAAAAAGGTATTTTTGGCTATAAGCTCTCTAAAGCTTCCAATCTAAGCTAAAATGAGTATAATCTAACAAATATTATAGAGAGCCCCCAGCAATACATAAGTCATCTCTAGTTTTATCAAATTTCAATTGACCAAAAGTCAGACAGATATTGAATGAAAAAGTTAACTTAAGATATATGCTAAAACCAGATCTCGAATCTTGATATACATGAATCAGGTCCATACCAGAACTCCAGGTAGCCCCTGATCAAATATTCATCTCACTAATTCTATTTTCTCATGAAACCTAGTTTGAAATGTTGCTCTTAGGCCTGACTCAGTTGAGATGTCCACTTTTGAACTGAAAGTACAAGTCATTTAATTATTGTAAATTTGGTACTGCAAAAACCAATCAAGTAGGTTCCAAAAGGGAAGACGTGGTAAAAAAAAAAAATTAGCTTTCACCAATCTCAATTATTTTCCAAAACCAATGTTGCATATATAAATTACCAAGGAGACAAACCGAGAGGAAAAAGAGAACCAACCAGGCAATGAAAAAGATCTTGCTCTTCTGACAATTATCCTCAGTCACAAAATCATAGTCGTAAACCGCAAACCGGCAATCATCAGTAGGTAATGCAGCTGTGAAATCGTCGTAGCTTTCACATGGAGCCCCTTGCTTCTCTACAATTACCTCCTTTTCCTTGTCATCAATTCGAAATATCACATATCGATGTGCCTTTTTTCGCTTCAGGTCTAAAAAGGTATTCTTTGTGTCGTCTGCAACTCCCATCCCAGAAAAAGAGTTTGCCTGCACACAGAAAGGATATTAGCTTTAAAATGCAATTTGCAAATTACATCCAATGGTTATCATATTTGTAGTTACCACCCTTCTAATTTTGCAATTCGAAACCTCTTGGCTGGGAACTTTTTTCATGATTATGTTCAGCAAAAGGACCAAAATGCCAAAACTTAAGAATAGAAACCTAATATAAATTTAAGTACAACAATAAAATCTTTAACTAGATTTAGCCACAGTTTGCAGTTGGACCAACTGAAGCTTATCAGGAGAATATCAAATTGCTAAAATTACTAATATACTTCTCCTTTTCATTATAATACGTAACTGATATTTGTAATTTGCAAATAACCCAAAACAACAACATCAGATATTCGAATGTCCACTGAGAAATTTTGGTCGTCATTTGCCATTAAGGAAAACTGGAAAACTATTAGTGTTTGTTTGTCATTTGCAATCAAGGAAAACTGGAAAACTGTTAGTGTTTGTTGCCAAGAGAATCACTGGATTAATTTGTAATTAATTGAAGGGCACATAAAACAACAATTGTACCCATAAGCCTAAAATGTAAGACATTGCAAAAGGCAATTGTATCTTTAATACTCTTTGCATGCCTCTATCCCTCTAAATGCATGCAAGTCAATCACAACACAAAAGTCTATATATAAGGTGTGCTTTTGTCAATAGGAAAAATAGGATTCTGATTCCACTGAGCTGCATTTTCTTATCTAATAAAAATTTATCTCAACAAGAAACTAAAAAATGATCTCTAAAGTTGCATCATGCCCTAACTGCAAGTAATTACATCGAATAGGTTAATACAACACCTAATTCAATTATCAGTAGGTTGATAAACAATTCTTTCTGTAGTATTCACAATCAGAGATGCATACCACTAAAACCCTAGCCAAAAACAATTTTACTTTATTAGAATAGTGAAACCAAACTATTCTTCTATAATCAAACTCGACACTATAGCAAACAAAAATTTGCTTATTCCATCCTTTGCAAAACTTAATCCAAGGGGATTTGTGTGTCGGAGATTTGTGTGGGTGGGCACCTTTCAATTAGAGTAACAATTTGTATAGGCGCAAACAACGCACAACATATCAATTAAATTAAATCAAACAAATCATAACTACAAGTGAGTTCGTTTAAGTTTAATCACTTGAAAAGAAGTGGGATGTACTATAGAATTAACCAAGAACCATTCCATCAGCTTTCCAAGGAAAAAAAATGAATATCTGAGTTAAAAAAACTAAAAAATAAAAAAAATCGTACAGACCAATCAGAATCAACGATTGAATAAACAAAGATCACAACTCACCCTTTGGAAAGACATCTTTAATCGGCCTCAGCCACAATCGAAATCGTGAGAGAGTGCGAGAAAGCGACAGCGGAGGGACGAAGGGACGAAGAGACGAAGAGACGAAGAGAAGACTTAAATCAATGATTATTGGTTAATGAAATGAAATGAGTCGCGGCTATTGTTTATTGAAGGCGACTTTTATTCGAAATTAAAGCGACTCATGAGATGGGGTCCACTTTCTCAGTTTGGTTTAGGTCTCTCGAATTTTACATTTTCATTGGACCATCCTAAGCAATCAGGACCGTTTATTTCGGACAGGTCGTTCTGGATCAACTCTTTGTACCTTCTCTTATTAGTTAAGGAACGTCCAATCTAAAATGGACGGTGAGGATATGTTCCATGCGACCAAACCAAATTTGTTCCAAAGGAGAAGATCCGAATCTTACTTTCTCTATTTTCGTGAATCAATGTTCAGCGCCGCGTCCCATTGGATCCGCTGTTGAGATCAAAACAGCAGACACGAAAACTTTCCAATAGTTTCATGCCACTAAGGGTACTACGATTTAATTTATCCCAAGGTGAGGATCCCAAAGTTTTATAGACCGTTGGATATTTATCGACGCCGACAAATTCTTGTGGGATCCTCTTTCATGCTGCACTATGCCATCGTAATTTTGACCGTTTGATTTATGATTTGTTTAGCACAAAATGCATCAAAATTTATTCAGCATGAAGAGGGTAATATGCATCCCTTATCCTTTTGACCTTTTCTGGGAATGATTATTTGGGAAAAGTTTTATTTATGTGATTTTTGTTCGGGAATGGCTTCTGAATTATCAAGAAATAATGAATAGAGGAAACGAATTATGTTACTTTTGTTTGCAAATGTTGAGTATTTAAACTAACAAGGTAAATGATGAAATAAAAAATGAGGGTTCAAATGCCTTCATTTTTTGTGCCCCTACCATGCCTCCATTTTTAAAAACTTTAATAACTCAAAATTTAAAATTTAAAAATTAAAATTAAATCGTTAGATGTGATTTATGTTATTTTCTCTATGGGCTCATAAAAAAAATATCACATTTCAATTTTGTTTTTATGTGAATCAATAAGTTGAAAAATCAACGTCTAGAAATTATCCACATTAGCACGTTTTTTACAAGCTCTTGATGACAACCAAAATAAAATTGAAATGTCATAATTTTTTATACGTGCATGGATAAAATGATGTAGATCATATCCAACGGTTTTATTTTGACTTTTAAATTTTAAATTTTGAGTTATTAAAGTTTTTAAAAATAGAGGTATGGTGGAGGCACAAAAAATGAAGGCATTTGAACCCTCCTCATATAAAATATATGGATTTAAGCTCCAAGATACGAACAACTTGCCTTTGGTCTAGTGGCAAAAACACATGACTCCTATATGAGAGGTCATGGATTCGAAACCCACAAAGTGAAAAAATTCTCTATATTAATACATAGGAGTTTGAAATGTGTTGGGTGGCTTGACCCCCAACTCATATTTCAAAAAGTTCCAAGACACACTCAGTATAGACGAGACGTGAGACTGTCTTTTCAATTTAACCAAAAAAATAAAATAAAATAAAGATCATTTTTATACTTACGTAATTGAGGGATGCTTCTACGGACATAAGGACCTATTTGTAAAATGAACATATTTTCATTTTCAAAGTTCAAACAGCTGATCCGACCGTTCATTTTACAAAAACTAGTCAAATTCAGACCATTGAATTTTGTAAAATACTTAATAAATAGTAAAAAAATTCAAAAAAAATGTAAAATTTGACCTCCAAGTACATTTTAATATGGAGATAATGTTGAACGGTCGGATCGACTGTTTGAACTTTGAAAATGAAAATATGTTCATTTTACAAATAGGTCCTTATGTCCATAGAAGAATTTGCCTATTTTAAATGCTTAACATTACACTAAATAAAATAAAATATAAAAAATTTAGTGCACAAACATAATACTCACTAAGTAGATCAATTTCAACTATTTGAATTATAATTTGAGCTAATTCAATAAATTTTGAATTTAAACTCACAAACCATCTTAATAAGTTCAAGCGCATCTTCACTCATAATTTAAACTCACAATTCAAATTTAAAGCGTATACTAGCTTCACTCATAAGTTGTAAAATTTACAAATTTTTATTTTAATTTCAGTGCTTTGTCACCAAAACAATACATGCTTCGTGCATTTTTTTTTCAGACACTTCCTTGAAGTTGGAAAAGAAGTTAAGAATCTTAAAATAAGTACAAATTATATGCTTTGTGGCGCACATGGAGGTTAAGATGTAAATCAAATTTGCACATGTTAAAGATCTAATAAAACAAAAATTCATCATATTTGCACATGTTAAAGATCTAATAAAACAAAAATTAAAAATTAAAGCCATCGCAAGTCATAGAAACTTGGTGTACTGAGTGTAGGGCTGTCAACGAGCTGGGCCCTAACTCAACTTGTTAATTCTGGACCGAGCTCTTACCGAGCGAGCTGAACCTAGGGCATCCGAGCTAAAACTTCAGCTTGAAATCGTGACGAGCCAGCTCGGGTTAGCTCGCGAGCTGACGAGCTGGCGGGATCTTGTTTTAACCAAGCTGAACTGAGCTGGACCGAGCTAGACAGTATAAAATGCACACAAATTCATACAAATTCACAAATTAATGCCTAGCCGAGCTAGCTCGCGAGTTGGCGAGCAATCTAGGCCCCAGTTTGAACTCGTTAATTCTGGACCGAGCTAGTGGCCAGCTGGCTCGTTAACAGCTCGGTCCAGTAACGAGCGAGTCATATGCGAGTCACGATTGAGTCACGAGCTACGAGCTTTTTTGCCACCTCTAGCTGAGTGTCGTCACAGAGCTTTGCTTGTGAGAGAAGTATCAACTCTCTTATTTTATATTTTTATCGAGAGTAGAGTTCAAATTCAAATGTCTCATGTTTTTCATGTTTTATTTGTGTCTCATGTCATTTTCTTAATTTTTAAAATTCAAACAATCGATCTAAACCGCTCAATATGATCTTCATATTAAAATGTATTTGGAAACCAAATTTTATATCCATTTAGAATTTTTTTACTATTTTTTTAGATAGGAATAAAATCACAATTTTTAGAAGATTCTGAAAAACAGTAATTTTGTACATATCTAAAAAATTAGTAAATTGTTTTTCAAAGTATATAAAATTTGGTCTCCAAGCACATTTTAATACATAAATCATGTTGAACGGTTCAGATTGATTGTATGGACTTTTAAAATGGAGATAGGAATGTGAGGAACAAAGAAGGCTCCTAAATGCTCAACAACGGAATCATCTGAAACATCTCTCTCTCCAGCGACTCCAAAGGAAAAAAAAAAGAAATCTTAAACCCTAGATCGACTTAGCTGCCGTCTCTCACTCCACACCTCTCATCTTCGAGCTTTCACCTCCGACACAACAATACCCTCCCCACTCTCTCGTTTCTACTTCCTTGAGCGGAGAGGAGAATGAGGGAGAGGGGAGGGAGCCAAGCCGAGCGAAGCCGACCGGAGTTGAGAGCGCGGTATCATCAGAGCTCGGAGAGTAGAGTCCTCATCTCAATCGGAGTACGACAGTGAGTAGATCCGGTTGTCGAAGTGCAGGAGTCAAAAGAGTGGATCTGGTCATGAAGCGAGATGAGGATTAAGGTGTTAGAGTGATTATGAGTATATATAAGTAGGATTAAAATAGTAGATCTAGTAAAAGAGTAGATCTTGAAATTGAGAAGGTGATTAAGGGTGATTAAAGTAATTTAGAAGATTTCGTGAGAATAAAATAGTAGATCTAGAAATTAAAGTCACTTGATTCGTGAATATTTTTTTTATCAATCAAATTTTTAGTAGGCATAAATGTTACTAACTTATAAAAAAAGAATGTGAGACACAAATAAGACATATGAGCCCTACTCTTTTATTAATACTAGTCATGTACAAACTACAAATTGAAAGTTAAGTTTTACACGGACATGTACGGTTGGAGAGGAAAATAGAATCGATTGAAATAGTTTCAATTCCAACTGAATAAGAATGAATTTAAGTGGATATGGAGTGAAATTGAGTTTGAACTTTTGAAATCAAATTTCTATTTATACAAATTGTTCTCTCCTCTATTCCGTGTGGATGATAAAATACATAATTGACCATTGTCAAGAGATAAAATTAACTCATTGAGTTTTTTACTCTTTTATTATTCCACTATTCCACCTTCAATAAAACACAACATAAATATTGCTGAATAGAAGTCTAAATTCTACCTTTTCTCTGTTTTTTAACTATTAAACTTATAGCTCAACAAGAATTGATAGGAGAAGTAGTAATTGAAAGAATGATATAATATTATTATTTGGAATTAGTAGAGATTGAGCTGCATGATGGCAAGGTGGGATACTTATTTCCTGTCCAAAATATTTATAAAAATATACACGTCAAAATATTAGGGTGAAAACGGTATGGATAATATCCAATCCGTATTCGATCCGTATTCGAAAAATTAGATGTAGATATCTAATATCCGAATATCTGTGTGGATATGGATACTGATATGATTTTACGTTTCAATTATCCGTATCCGAATAGGAGATATATATCATATATTTTAATATATATTATGAAAAAAATATTGTTATTCACCATTAAAATTAGATAAATATTATGAACTTTAGTATTTTTTAATATTATTTTAATAAATATCCAATTCGATCCGTATTTGTATCTGTATCTGGCTGATATCCAATCCGTATCTGTATCCGAAAAATTAAAAAAGAATATGGATATGGTTTTACCACTATCCGCTCTGTTTTCACCCCTACAAAATATGCTTTATTTTCAAAATAGTTATAAATTTACTTTGTTTTCAAATTATTAGGAATTATTCTGATCTTAAACTTCTGTCTCACCAAAGTTTTTTTAAACTTTGTTTTCAAATTATTAGGAGATTTGCTTTTCAAATCTAGTACAACTCGTGTTCAAACGAAAACCTAAGCTATATAGATTTAAGCATAACTAAAACAAATCAAATCAAAACTCAAACCAAATAATGTCCCACCAAACACATCATCAAAGGCTATACCAAAATCACGTCAGTAAAAATATTGATATTAGCTCGACTCCTTTGAACACTCAGTTAGTCTTGTGCAGGAGCGGAGAAAAGAAGAGAGATTTTTTTTATATTTATGTATAATTTTCTATATAATTTAGAGTAAAGTGACATGATATTATAAAATTTATTTTCATTTTTCGTAGAAATTTTTTTTATATGATTTCTCTCATGTGTGTGTGATACTCATATATAATTCAAAAATTTGATTCCGCCTTATAATCTTGTGTCTCAAAATTGTTTTGACTCTCGAGTAATTAATCGGTTCGAACCAAATTAAATCATGCTAAACCCATGTTGAACATATGCATCCGGTTAATACCTAAATCCAGTGACCGGGGATACACACTCGGTTAAGATCAAAACCCAATGATCAAATCCCTTCAAAAATGAAAGAGTCAGTTGGGTGACTTGGGTCCAATATTCCAACCCAACTCGGTTTACATGTTATTAGTGTCTGCAGGTTTGATAAAAGTGGAATTTCTATTGGATTTGGCATTGTAGATGCCATTCAAGGGCGGATCCAGGTGGTTTCAGGGGAGCAACTGTTTTTTTTCTGGATTTTGAGTTTATTGGAGATTTATCGATCCCGATCGACTTTGCTCCCCTGAAATTTTTTTTGCTCCTCTCTGGACGTTTGATTTGTAATTCGGATCAAATTTAGGGTTAAAATTAAAATAAATTTGTTAAATTTTGATTAGTAATTAGAATTATAAGTCAAAGCATCAGAAATTACAAGTCACAACATTGAAAATATAAGTTAAAGTATTGTCTTTTATATCTAATTGGTTAATGAATTTGAATCCGATTGGATATTTTTTTGTCCCCAGATGAAAATTCTAGATCTGCTCCTGATGCCATTTATGTGAAACATGTGAATGTGAGGATGCGGTGCATTTACTGTTTGAGTGTTCTGCGCTGTTCTAGGTTGCCGGGTGAATCGATGCAACAGATTTGGGAGAAATCGAGAGAAAATGCTGCTAATTTGAGTAACATGCTAAGGAAGGAATGGGCTACCCTTTGCACAAATCAATCTAATCAAGTGATACAAATGAGACCAAGACATGGAGAAGGCTCAAGTTCACAGAATCGGGTTCTGTTAGATACAGGAGGACTCTTTTTTGGGGACATCAATCTAATCATTCAGCTGATGAATATTAATTTTATAATATTTCCAAATTTTAAGTACCTATTGAATAATTTTGTCATTAACTAAACTCCGATTCAAAATTACTCGCTAGTATTGATCCGGATCTTAATGTCTGAACTGTACGGCTAGATCTGCCTTAGACGTATTTCCGTATAATCCGTGCGCTGCCTGAAGCCGAAGCTACTCTGTTAAAATATTTACCGCATCTAGGCCCTACCGCCCTGAAATAAATCTGCTGTTATTCCTTGGAATAACAGGAACCTGTGATGCAGATCTCAACCGTTGATATTTGTTGAGATTCGTGTATGGAAAAAGTTACTTCTTTCAGATTCGCGTACGAAAAAAATTGAACGGTTGCAGATCGGAATAACAGATTCCTGGGGTCCACCAATCCACTCTAGTAAGTATAGCGCGCGCGAGCCCTCTCCCTCTCCCTCTTTCCTTCCTGAATTCCCTGTTCCCTCCCTCCCTCTCCGTCATACACTAGCTCGGTCCCACCGGCGCATTGTGTCAATCGTTCCGATGGAGGCTCTGTGCAAGGTCTCATCCTGGTTTCCTCCCTTGAACTCCATTCTCACAAATTCCTCCTCTTCCTTCCATCTCCACAGAGCGCCTAAAACCTTCTGCCTACGGTACATTTTTCTCTTTTTTATTTCTCGTCTATTGATTTTTTTTTCTCTTTCTTCGTTTTATTTTGTATTATCACAAAGACTGCATAGCTTGTAGCTGAGTTTTTTTTTTTTTTTTTCTCCTCTTGCAATTCTAGGATCGAGGGGAGGGAAAAAGTCCTTTCTGAGGTACTGCAATTACATAGGCATGTAACTTCTCTTTGTTTCTTTTTGGAGCATCTTATCCATTAATTTTTAACCCCCCTTAAAAAATTTCATATTTTAGGAATCCAATGCACGTACCAAGAAATCGGACATGCCTGATTCTGATGTCGGGAAACTGTTTGCCGTTGCTAAGAGGAGTATGTGTAGTTCTATCATTATTTTCCTTGTTAACTTCTATTGAGAATAGTTATAAAACATGAATTATTGGTCAAGAGTTTATCTGTAGTAGCTAAGGTACTTTAATTTTTTATCTGCCATTTACTAAATATTTTCTTTGCTGTTCCAGACATCATGCACATTAACAAACAGCGTCTTCTTGCAATGGAGGAGGCCAATAGATTAAAATTGGAAAATGAGTCACTTTTGGAGAAACTGGAGCAATTAGAGACTGAAATGAAAACGACCCTAATTGAACTTGAAGGTGGGCTAATCCGCTGGATTTCATTTCTCAGATTAAAATGGAGATCACCAAATTCATTTTCTGATGGCCGCCAATTTTTTTAAATCTCAAGGATTGGTCATAATTAGAATGTGATTATCCTCATTTTTAATTTTTTTCTTTAATTTGTAGATTTGTGTTGTTTATGCTGTTGTTGTTTGTCCGCTAAAATTTATATATGTCAGGTAAAAACAGTGTACTGGACTCATCTCTGAGTTTGAGTGAGTTACTTCTGCGCATAGATTCAATGGTTCTTTCTGGCTTGCTCAGTAAAGGAGAGGCATTGGAGCTTAGAAAGAAGTGGATGGAGAGCAAAGTTGCAATACATGATGCCCTTGGTGACATACATCACAAAACTGATGAACAGTTGCTGTCTGAGCTTCGCACAATTTCAGAGAAAATCACAAGGTGCGTCCACAACCAATATTGCTTATTACTCTAAGCTTGTGTAATTTTGTGACTTCTGTTAGTATGTATTATGGATTGTAATCATGTAACTCGTCCTTTTTGTTGGTTTACATAAATTTCTTGGAACTGAAATACGTTATCTATTTGAGGTAGACCCAGGTTGATCAGACATGTCAACATCTTAAATTGTCAAATGCAGTACACAGGTAGTGAGTTTTGCAGGCACATTATTTACCTATTTGGCTTTAGTTTCATGTTCTCTATTATTCAGTGAAATTTTTTCAGCTGATTGATGGTCCTTCATCACTTTATTGTAAGAAATATTAAAATGACATACTAAACCCGGGACAGCTATTATGATGTGCTAATAGGTTGTTAGTTTAAACCAGGTCTGGTGTAATTGAGTTTGACTCTGCACCCTATTGGATCTTGAATTTTACTATTTAGTTAAAACTTGTGTGTTTTGTAGGATTCCGTTGCACATTGTGCATATTTGTACTGAGATGGAGCCGGTTGCATCATATGGGTCCTTGGCAGCATATGTAACAGGCTTATCGGCTGCACTGCAAAGAAAGGGAAATTTGGTAGAGGTCATTTTACCCAAGTAATTAACTCGTGGACATATAATTAATGTTGTATTAATATTTGGTATGAATAGAAATGACCTCCTTTTTCTGAATTCTGTTCAGAAACTATTACTTTGTTCTGTCAGATTAGTTCTTTTCTTCTATTGTTCCCCAATGGTGGTACCAAAGTGTTAACACCAGTAATAAGGTGTTGTATTGAACAAAATCACGAGTTATTGTGTGTTTAAGGTTGTGTTATAATGGAATTTTAAAAAATCAGAGCTATTTAATGTTTTATTCCATCATTATTGTTTAGCTAGCCCATTATACGGAATTCGCATCCTCTGAGATATCTCATATTTTGTGTGACTTTTTGGAAAATCTCAACCGTTCAAATACATTCTGCATGAATCTCAAAGCTCAAATAATACTCCCCCCCTGCTCTATCCCCGAGTAGGCACCGGATATGTCGGTCACGCAAAAATATGAGATATCTCAGAGTATACGCACTCCATTATACGTTACCTGCTATGGTCGATTTTTAATATTGTTTTGTTTGTTCTGTTGGTATGATTCTGACAGGTACTCAAATCTAAATCTTGATATGATACAAGGCCTCAGCAGAATGAAAGCAGAGTTTAAATCTTATTTTGATGGCCAATGGCATAACAATGGAGTGTGGTTCGGGTAATTGACATGATGAGATTCTGTGTCTATCAGCAGTTTTAGTTGTAGAACTCCAAGTTTAGTAGTATCATATTGCAAAATTTGATGCAAATCAAAAGTGAGATATAACTGCACACAACAGGGTTGCTCTAAAAAAAGGCCAAAACTATTTATCCTTGGATAAATGAATGAGAAATGAGTAATCAATGTCTATCTTCATTTTTCGTATTTTATTCAAATGGTATTCATGTTCCAAAACTTGTGGGTTATGTCGGGTATTGTGGAATATACTGGGCTTTATATAGGGTTTTCTTTAGTTGATAGTTTCGTGCACAATATTGCAAGAGGATACAATTAATTAAGCATGCTATTAGATAGTGGCCCTTCATTTTTTTTTTCTTTTTGTTTTTTTTTTCCAATCTTTTTCCTTTTACTGATTGACTTTACTTATTTTCTGCTGAAGTGCATACAAAGGTATAGGTATTATACTGATTGAACCGCTTCAGTACTCCACATTTTTCAGCCGTGAGAGTTTCTATGGATACTCTGATGACATTGAACGGTAAGTCACCTTACTTGCCCAATATGTTGATAGTGCTCCTTTTCTTGTGATCATTTATTTTTTACAAGAGTAATAATTTTTGTATAATTTCATTTGTGACTCTCCAAACACCGACAATTGGTTTGTGTGATGGCAGACAAAATATATCTCTCATGCCCCTATAAAACATGAAAAACATCATCCGTGACCTTCCTCTTGTAATTCTCCTTAATAATGTACAGTGCAAAACTACCAGTATTATATCCTCGTGTAGAGAAGCAGGGTCGGAGGAGATGTGCCGAATTTATACTGAAAATGTGATATTTCTTATATTTGAAGGGGTTATATATGATATTTCTCATATATCAGGGGTGGATGTGATTTTTTTGACATTATGAAGGTGTACTTAATGCTGCTCATTAACTTTGTATGCTTTAGAGTCAGTTTTTGTGTTTCTCATTTTGCTCCTTATCTTATTATATCTTCAGTGCTAATAACTAATATTAGAAAATGCTAAGATGCTCAAAAGAATGCTCTCCTTTTAACTTCCAAAAAGAAATAAAGGGGAATGTTTGCTCTTATATGACATCATCTATCTTCTAATTAGATTCTGACAGTAGTGCAGATTCTTATATTTCTCCTGTGCTTCAATGGATTACATTGTAAAAAGTGGAAAGCAACCAGATGTTTTGCATATACATAATTGGCAAACTGCTATTGTTGGACCTCTCTTCTGGGATAAATTTGTTCATCAGGCATGCATATTTATCATTTGCTTGATTAACAATTTTACCAGTCATAAGAAATTCAATTTGTCAAAATAAATGGAAGACAAGATATTGTCCTTTGTTTGTTAAAGCCAACTCAAGTTTTCTTATTTGATTTGTTGTTAGCACAAAGAATTCAATCTGTATAATATCATATATGAAATGCTTTCTAACTTGATGTAGTTTTTTTGCTTTTTCATCACTTCAGGGACTTGGTAATACTCGAATCTTACTGACGTGCCAAGACTTTGAGTCACAGGTAAAAAATATTCCTTGTAATTACCTCAGGTAAAATATTTTATGGTTGCATTTTTTCTCTTTGAAAGGAAACAATACTTGTGCACTCTTGCAAAATCCCAAAACTCTCTAGTATATATTCACCATATAATTGTAAATATTTATGCAACCCCGGATAAATTATTGCTCCCCTCCATATACCAAACCTTCTTTTAGTGCTTATGGTGAAAAGGAAGTACTAGATTGGACATTTTGTTAACAAATGAGAAACCATGAGGATATTTACTTGATTGTTCTCATTTCCTCATTACATAGAACTGAAAAGCAACTGATTCTTTGTCTAATACTTTATATAAATACAGTGTCTTGAACAACCAAATAAGCTAGAATTATGTGGACTTGATTGTTCTCTTTTGCTCATTTACATAGTATAGATAAGTAACCAACTTTTTGTCTACTACTATATATATATGCAGTGTCTTGAATCACCAAATAAGCTAGAACTGTGTGGACTTGATCCCCTTGAGCTTCACCGCCCTGATCGGTTGCAGGATAATAATGAGACAAATCTTATCAACATTTTGAAGGTTATGCCATTTCGAGTATCTTTGATTTAATGTGACAATAATTTGATTGTTAGGCTGCTACTTGAGCAGTCAAATGGTAAAAATGAAATTGATATATCTTCAGTTTCAAATTTGATTACTATATTTCTTTATGCTTTCAGGGAGGAATTGTTTACTCAAACAGAGTGGTTGTGATGTCAACAATTCACTCGGGAGGAAGCCTGAGCTGTGGGTTGGAACCAACTTTAGCAATCCATAAGTACATGCTCTTCACTATTTTACATTTGTCACACTTTGAAAATATAGTTTATCATATTTGTCAACAGCACCCTTATTTTGGGTTCTTTGGAAATGATTCAGACTGTTAAAACCAAGGTCAATTCTGTGGAAAATAAACTCAAATAAAAAACGGACAGATTTTAAGGCAGTATTGAATGAGGAATTGAAGGGGCAATTCCAGATCATTGTGAGCAAATGAAGAGTCTACTTCGTGTGTTTTTAAGTCTAGTTTTTAATGGTGAAGGTTTCAGGTCATTTGGAATTACCTACAATAAGCTATGGCAGTTTTAGCAAGGAAGGGTCAAAATTTACTGTTCTGTTTTAAAGCTGTTTTTTTTTAATACGAATTTTAAGAGTCTTAATGGTGAAGGTTTCAGTAGCTTGTTTAGGACTATAAATAGAGTACTATTCTGTTGTAAGAATGTGTGGTGAGAAATAAAAAGAAAGAACTTGTTTTGTCTCTCTTCCCTCCACCAAAATAGTTATCAAATATCAACAAATTGGTATCAGAGCCGATGGAAAATTCCGGGAGGATGTCGGTAGGAAGCATGCCACTGCCTCGACTTACCAAGTCGAACTATGAAAATTGGAGTATTCAGATGCGAGCATTGCTCGGTGTGCAAGATGTATGGGAAGTAGTCGAAAAGGGCTATGAAGAGCCGGCTGCAAACACAAACCAGACGGCAAATCAGTTAAAGGCGTTGAAAGAAACGCGTATGAAAGACAAGACGGCGCTCTATTTACTGTACCAAGCAGTGGATGAGTCGGGCTTCGAGAAGATTGCCGGTGCAGCAACTTCGAAGGAAGCATGGGACACTATGGAAAAGGTGTTCAAGGGCGCCGACCGAGTAAAGCAAGTAAGACTCCAAACTCTACGCGGCGAGTTGGAGAGTATGAAGATGAAGATGTCAGAAGGTGTATCCGACTACATCTCGCGTGTGCAAACAGTGGTGAATCAACTAAAACGAAATGGAGAAATTATAACTGATGCAAGAGTGCTGGAGAAAATTTTGCGGTCATTAACCGAGAATTTTGAGAATGTCGTTTGTGCAATTGAGGAGTCGAAAAATTTGGAAGAGATGACCCTTGATGACCTCGCTGGTTCTCTTGAGGCGCATGAACAGCGGAAGAAGAAGAAGAACGAGTCGCTTGAGGAAGCACTGCAAGCCAAGGTATCTATCAAAGATGAAAAGGTACTCTATACTCAAAACTTTCGTGGTAGAGGGCGCGGCTGTGGAGGTCGCAGCAATGGTCGCGGTGGTGGAGGTCGCGGTCGAGGTGGATACTATGAGGAGAAGGGGCAGTCAAGCCAACAAAATTCGCGAGGTAGAGGACGTGGTCATGGGAGAGGCGGCCGGTCAAATCATTCAAATGTTGAGTGCTACAACTGTGGCAAGCATGGGCACTACGCAAAAGAGTGCAAATCAAATGTCGAGTGCTATAATTGTGGCAAGCATGGGCACTATGCAAAGGAGTGTTATTCTGAGAAAAAAGTAGAAGAAAACGCGAATCTAGTCGCGGAAGAGGAGACAAGAGAAGATGGTGTTCTCATGATGGCCTACAAAAATACCATTCCTGACAGCGACACAGTGTGGTATCTCGATACCGGCGCTAGTAATCATATGTGCGGGCACAAACACCTCTTTGTGGAGATGCAAGAGATAGAGGATGGGCACGTGTCATTTGGAGATGCGTCGAAGATCCAAGTGAAAGGTCAAGGTACAATATCGTATTTGCAAAAGAATGGTTTAAAGGGATTAATTGAGAATGTTTATTATGTACCTGATCTCAAGAGCAACATCCTGAGCATGGGACAACTCATGGAGAAAGGATACTCGGTGTTTATGAAAAATCGAGTATTACAACTGAAAGACAAGAAAGAGCGAGTAATAGCACGAGTTGAGATGGCGAAGAATCGAATGTACAAAATCAACCTATGTTATGTGCGAGAAAGGTGTTTGCGAGTTAATGTAGAAGACAAGGCGTTCCTATGGCATTTGCGATATGGTCATTTGCATTATGGTGGTTTACAAAAATTGTCGAAGAAAGGAATGGTACATGGGTTACCCGAGATTGACTACATCGAGAAGTTTTGCGAGGAGTGTGTACTCGGGAAGCACTCGAGACACTCATTTCAGAAGAAGGCAGAATACCGAACAACAGATCATCTCGCATTAATACATACCGACATTTGTGGGCCAATCACTCCTGAGTCATTCAGCGGTAAAAAATATTTCATTACTTTTATCGATGACTATTCCAGAAAGACTTGGGTTTATTTCCTAAAAGAAAAATCTGAAGCATTCGAAGTGTTTAAAAAGTTCAAAGTAATGGTAGAGAAGGCAACTGGCAAGTTTATTAGAGCTCTACGTTCTGATCGACGTGGCGAATACAACTCGACAGAATTTGTGAGATACTGCGCAGAACATGGAATAAGAAGGTTCCTAACCGCATCGTACTCTCCTCAACAAAATGGTGTGGCAGAGAGAAAGAATCGGACCATTCTCGACATGGTTCGATCAATGCTGAAAAGTAAGAAGTTGCCAAAAGAATTTTGGGCGGAAGCTGTGCAATGCGCAATTTATGTGCAAAACCGATGTCCACATGCGAGTTTAGAAGATAAAACTCCACAAGAAAATTGGAGTGGTAGAAAGCCAACAGTCTCACACTTCAGAATATTCGGCAGTGTGGCTTATGCACACGTACCGGATCAGCGAAGAACAAAGCTAGAGGATAAGAGCAAGAAATTTGTGTTCATTGGTTATGACGAGAAGACTAAAGGTTTCAAGCTTCTCGATCCAATAAACAAGAAGGTAATGATAAGCCGAGATGTTAAGGTGAATGAAGCAAGCGAGTGGGACTGGAAAAACTCTTCTGAGGTGATAGTAGAAAGGGGAGAATCATCAACCACATCAACAACAAGCCCCGAGATCGAGATAGCAGGAAGCCCTCAAACAACTGATAATGAGGAAGAACCTCGACAACCGAAAATGCGAAGTCTGCGAGATCTGTATGACTCGACAAGCGAGGTACATCTCATATGTCTCCTTGTAGATGCTGAGAACATAAGTTTTGAAGAAGCAGTAAAGAACAAGAAATGGCAAGCAGCCATGGACGATGAGATCAAGTCGATCGAGAAAAATGATACATGGGAACTCACAAAACTACCTAGAGATAGTCGGTCCATTGGAGTAAAGTGGGTATTCAAGAAAAAGATGAATGCTCAAGGCGAATTAGAGAAGTACAAGGCACGACTTGTTGCAAAAGGGTACAAACAAAAAGCCGGGATTGACTATGATGAAGTTTTTGCCCCGGTTGCAAGAATGGAAACAATTCGACTTCTCATCTCGCATGCAGCACAATTCGGATGGCCAATATACCAGATGGATGTGAAGTCAGCATTCTTGAATGGAGTGCTAGAAGAAGAAGTATATCTCGAACAACCACCCGGTTACATGAAAGTCAGGAAAGAACATGAGGTGCTAAAGTTAAAGAAAGCACTTTATGGGTTGAAGCAGGCACCTCGAGCATGGAATACTCGCATCGACAAGTATTTCAAGGAGAACGGGTTCATACAGTGCCCATATGAACATGCATTGTATGTAAAGAGAAAGGAAGATAAAATGCTGGTTGTCGCTATCTATGTTGATGACCTTATTTTCATGGGAAATAATCTCGGGATGGTTGAAAAGTTCAAAGAAGAAATGAAGAGAGAATTCGAGATGACAGATTTGGGTTTGATGAAGTCATTTCTTGGTCTCGAGGTCCGACAAGGATTATCGGGAATATTTGTGTCACAAGAAGCATACTCGAAAGATATCCTGAAGAAAAACAAGATGAGAGATTGCAACTCGGTTTCGACACCGATGGAACCAGGTGCGAAGCTCTCGAGATATGATGGTGGAAATCAAGTTGATCCGACAAAATACCGAAGTTTGGTGGGAAGTCTGCGTTATCTCACATGCACGAGACCAGACATATCTTACAGTGTTGGAGTGATAAGTCGGTTCATGGAAGAACCAGTCTATACACATTGGAAAGCGTTGAAGAGAATTCTGCGATATATCCGAGGTACAGAATCACTCGGGTTATTTTTCTCGAGAACAGAAGAGTATAAACTGGTGGGATACTCCGACAGTGACTGGTGTGGAGACATAGATGATCGAAAGAGTACATCGGGATACGTATTCTTTATGGGAGACACAGCGTTCACATGGATGTCGAAAAAACAACCCATCGTAACACTCTCGACATGCGAAGCAGAATATGTGGCAGCATCATGGTGTGTGCGACATGCAGTTTGGCTAAGGAAACTTTTAAGCGAGTTGAATCTCGGACAAGAAGAAGCAACCGAGATCCGAGTTGATAGCAAGTCGGCAATTGAACTCGCAAATAATCCAGTACATCACGAAAGGAGCAAGCATATTGATGTTAAGTTTCATTTCATTCGAGAACAAATCCGGGAAGGGAGTGTGAAGTTGAATCATGTAGCGAGTCATGATCAAGTAGCCGACATGTTCACAAAGCCGTTACCCACGGTTTTGCTGGATAAATGCAAGATGGCAGTAGGCATGAAGAATGGAAGAAATTTGAGTTTAAGGGAGGAATTTGTGGAAAATAAACTCAAATAAAAAACGGACAGATTTTAAGGCAGTATTGAATGAGGAATTGAAGGGGCAATTCCAGATCATTGTGAGCAAATGAAGAGTCTACTTCGTGTGTTTTTAAGTCTAGTTTTTAATGGTGAAGGTTTCAGGTCATTTGGAATTACCTACAATAAGCTATGGCAGTTTTAGCAAGGAAGGGTCAAAATTTACTGTTCTGTTTTAAAGCTGTTTTTTTTTAATACGAATTTTAAGAGTCTTAATGGTGAAGGTTTCAGTAGCTTGTTTAGGACTATAAATAGAGTACTATTCTGTTGTAAGAATGTGTGGTGAGAAATAAAAAGAAAGAACTTGTTTTGTCTCTCTTCCCTCCACCAAAATAGTTATCAAATATCAACAAATTCAAGCAAGGAGGATTGAATTGCAGTCTTTCTTATCAATATAACCAAATGTCTTCACAAGAACTTTAAATAAACTTCAAATCAATATTCAGATATGCTCAGCTAGACTTTAGTTCAAATTAGGGCTGTTCAAATGGTCGGTTCGGTTGAAACTGAAGTAAAATATAGAACAGAACCGAACTGATCAAACCTATCAACCAATTAAGGACTGAATGGAGCAAACCGAAGTAAGGCCCAGGATCTCAAGATTGGTAAAATACAAAAGGTAGCACCACTATTGGTACCATTTTTAACGATAAGTATATATTTTCATACACAACAGCTGAAGTTCTATGCAAGAATACACATATAAAAACCGAACCGATCCAATTTCAGAGTCAAACCATTATAAACTGGTCGGTTTGGTTTAGTTGGGTTTGAGAAATCTAAACCAAACCTATCCATTGAAATGGAATAATTCAAAAATTTAGCCAAACTGATCCATTTAAACCGAAATTTTCCGGTTCGGTTAAAAACTAGACAAACTGAACCGTTTGAACACCCCTAGTTCAAATTGAGCTTAGAATTAAAATATTCATTGTACTTTGGTTGACAGCTGTTGCCTGTTGATATTGAAGAGTATATTAATATTTACTGTCATTTTAATCCAAGGTATTGTTATTTTTCGTCAATGTTGGACGTTTTGTCCTAAGTATGTAAAAAATGTTGGCTGTTGCTGTAAAATTGATTAATATGATATTTAGTGGGTCCTTTATTATAATAGCAGGGAAGATGTAGTACAGAAAAGGATTTTTACTAGGATAATTCAAGTTAGAAGAATACTGTAAACCTTAGGCGAAGAACAAAATAATAATTACTGGACATATGACTCCAGAATGATTGCAATGTACAGGGAAAAGCTAGCGGTTGCTCCCCATGGGTTTGATGTTCAGCAGTGGGACCCGTCAAGGGATAAGTACCTCCCTAGAACTTACTCTGCCCATGATATGGAAGGCAAAAAATCTTGTAAAGAGGCACTAATACGCCGTCTCAGTCTCTCCAGACGCGTCTCTGTTGTTGTATGCAACTAATTATTGTGTAACATCAAATTTTTATAGTATAGTAATTAAGGGCTTGTTGTTTAGGTTTTCTGGGCAATTAATAAACAGAAGTATAAATACTTCAAATTAACCAAGTGCAGAGCTAAACTTTTTCCATCTTGTTACCTATCTTTCTTGTTTCTCAGATTTTCACTTGTATTGTACTATTTCCAGGTTGGCTGCATCTTCCATGGACAGTCAGAAATAGATGTTCCACAATTAAAAATAGCTGTACAGAATGTCACAAGACAGGATGCACAGGTTCTCTGTTTTGATTTTTTACTATTATTATTTATTTTTCCTCGAAAGTACACTGAAACTGTAGATATATGGTTCAGTGGTTTATAATATTAGAGAGGGGATAAAGGACCCACTTAAACTGTTGGGCGGCTTGACGCCCAACTTTGCTAAAAAAAGAAAATAATAATTGCTTCTATTATTTATTTACTTTTTTGAATTTATAGACTGACTACCTTTAAATATGCAGTTTGTCTTGATGGACTATAATTCTGTACTGAACTCATTGCAAGATGAATTGAAGGTACTACCTCTTTCTGTATATGGTTTACATTAGTGATGGCCTAATGGGAGCCAGATTTCTCCATTAAATAATTCACTGTTACTTTTTGCTCGATGACATGAATTAGGACCATGGATCTGAATTGATGAATCTTGGCTGGAATTGGCTGGCTTGGGCAGAAAAGATGTTTCATAAAAAATATTTTTATGCTAAAATAATTAAGAAAAAAAATAGTTCAAATAATGTTGGAACTAAAAGATTTGTGTTATTGCATTAGTATAATTTGATGTAAACATACAGAAAATAAAGTGAAAAGCCGAACACAATTATTTTACAATTGATGAGTCAAAGACATTGCATAAATTGAAATTTGAATCAAATTCTTTAACAACACCAAGTTTTACATTTATTCTTCATCGTCTGTTTTGGAAGTAACACTCTGTCTACTCACATTTGTAGATGCAAGGTGTAAAATTTATGCCGGGATATGATGAACCCCTGGCACATTTGATTATTGCTGGCTGTGACATCATGTTATGTCCTTCCTTGGATGATCCCTTATTTCAAGTGCCGGTATGTACATCTTAATAAAAATTGTCACCCTTGTTTTTTTGCATGAGA
The DNA here is from genome assembly GCA_025461125.1 of Carex kokanica. Classification (NCBI taxonomy): domain Eukaryota; kingdom Viridiplantae; phylum Streptophyta; class Magnoliopsida; order Poales; family Cyperaceae; genus Carex; species Carex kokanica. The sequence goes on from JAJGRX010000025.1 coordinate 136,347, forward strand.
TATGCACGAGTTACTTGAGGATATTGGCATATTCATTTAATTATTGATTGGTTGAATATTGTTGATTATAGTTGATGATATTCCACACTGTGTTGCAGATGTAGTATACACCCAGCAGTTATGAGTTGACTTGTTTCTTGCAAACTTTTTGTTGTACTTTGCCTATATGTATTTAATTTTTGTTCTTAAGCTGTCATGGTGCAGAAAGGGGGAGGTTGTTTAATTGTACATTGCAGTGTGAAAGTTTGAATGGAGGTTGTCATTTTAACAGATGTGCTTGACTTGGTAGTATAAAAGATGTTTAAGGGACAATTTTGTCATTCTCATTTATTGTGTTCATACTAGATCATTTGATTAGACTTAAATCACATGTGCAGCTGAAGGCAATCAAGTATGGATCTGCTCCTATATCTCTAAGCTCAATAACTGATCATGTTAGGTAATCAAACAATTTTCTTCTTTATGCTCCAACTTTTTGAGCCTGCTTATATTTCCTCTCAATTTTTAGTTGTTTCTTTTTTGGGGGTTGGATGGGTGGATCTAAATAGGCAATCTGAATCGCATGATCAAGGAAGCACAAGTGTGTCACGGTACATGCTCTCAACATATGGACAGATGTCTCTCTCCCATGCCCTCACTGAAATTGTAAGTCAGCAGAAATGCACTCTCTTGGTGTCATATATAGTTTTATCTTATGTGCTGATGAAACATTCAATTCTTTTTGGTGATTTGTTACCACATTGATTATGTCAGATAATGATATATTCATTCTCTTTCTCGTGTGCTTGAATTGCAGTATTCTAGATCTTGCAAAATCTGCTATCACTTGTATATCTTACTCAAACCCTATTTGACTGAACACAATCGGAGTTTCAAAAATTGGTATGTTAACTCAAATTAGTACATTGGGACTAGCCAGAAACCCGAGATGACTAAGCAACTAGACCTCAAGTAACCCCAACATGGCCTTATTGTTTTATATGGTGTCAACTCAAAAGATATTTTATAATGTGGGACCTTGCGTGAGTGCTGACATTTTGGTCTATAAGTATGTTAATACATAATTTGCAAGAACCATGTGATCAATTGCATACAAAATAAGATTGAGGAGGATTGCTTTTGCAGAGGAATGATCCTGGAACGTGGGAGAAGAGAATGAAGGATGGAATGACAAAGGATTTTTCATGGGATGCCGAGTGCCTTGACGTACATATCTCTGCATATTCCTTTATTAAGAACCTGTGATTTCTCTAATGGACCCTCGGAACTTTCGGCAATGTAGTAAGGCACTTTTGTTTTCTAACCCTATATCATAACCCCTTGAACCCTAAATTCCTTTGGAGGTCCACTTTATATAAGTTTCGGAGATCCAGTATAGAATATGTGTATGGTATGTATATTGTGTGATAAACAAGAGGTCTAATAGAATGATTAGAAGTTGAATAATATTTGGCTGTTGTTTCTGTAATGGAGAGGTACTTGTGATGATATGACCATATGAGTTGTATTGGCGGCATATCTAAGTACTTAATAATGATGCTAGTCTCTCTGTTTAGGTTTAATGCCTGTATGTGTAATACATATCTTCGAGTGCATGCAATTGTTCTAATATCTGGTATTAAATATGTGATGCAAATATTGTAACTTGGATGGTATCGATATAGTATATGTGCGAAGACAGCAATGTCAGGGCAATTTGATTTTATTGTTAAAAAAAAAGGTAGTACAACAACCATACATCCTTCCTGATTGAACTTATTCTACTACACGAGTGAGACACCATGTGTGTTCTACTTAAGACCATACTGAGACGAGCCCTCTGGTTGCTCATACGAGAACGGTGCCCAGTTTATTCATATTATATCTCTCTGTGAGACTGAAACAGGGGTGTGAAGATTGCCACCTCTTCTCTTCTGCTATTCTTGAGCCTTCTAACCTCTTCTCTTGTTGCGCGGTACTAGCTTACAATTATATCTAAAGGGAAAGACTGCAAGGTTGAGAGCTTTCCTTTCTGCCATGTACTATTCAGTGACAATCCAGAAGGAAGTAAACATGGAATGCTATCTAAAAGAAGAATCAATTAGTTTTTTATTTATTTTTTGAACAAATATTTGATGTTTCATCTGATTTTGAGGAGACAAAATAACTAGAAGCCCCCTCTGCACATGTTTGAACTTTGGGGGAATTTCATGTATCCCCCTCAAATATTACAAATTCCCCCTTAAATAAAGAAATATTTTTTTTTCTTCATATATATATGGACATTCAAATGAAAGCTTTAAGTAACCATGCATTAGGATTAACTGAACAAAAGAATTTGGACTAATAGTTCTACTCATTAATAGAACAAGAGCTTTCTTCTTATCTCTACTTTATCCACTTCCAAAAATAATTAACGAGTAATTATATGAATATTAGTTGAGTGCCTTCATTAAAAAAAATGGAAAAGCTATAAATTTTTTTTTGAGAATCGCCTTTGGTTTACTGAATGAAGTTAAAAAATTATTTGATTTAAATTAAAGTTTAATTGAAAGACCGTTAGGATATATTAATGATGGAAAGTGGAGCGATTGATACCTCATTTTGGCAAGAAAAAGGAACTTTTTTTAAACCGTTTATGATGAAGTGAATTATATATGAGCTTAATATTATTAACAGATACTTAAATAATATAAAACTTTAAAACCAAAAAGATTATGTATGAATTTTTATCATAAGAAGGTATACAGATCCGTGAGAAGCAATTAATTTAACAATTTTGACAAAAGTTCCCAAATCAAATAAAATATTTCTGAAAATAAAATAATATTTGATCCTCAGTTGCAGTGTATTAAGTTTCATAATATTTGATCCTCAGTTACTTGCTGAAGCTCTTGGAGTGAATGTGTCAGGATACAATATTCTAAATGGATTTGATCCTCAGTTACTTGCTGAAGCTCTTGGAATGAATGTGGAATTGGCAAGGCAACTAAAAAGAGCAGCAGCTGTGGCAACAACAACAAGAAGAAGTTTATGAGGGAGGGGAGAAGATATGATGAGAGCAGGGGATATACGGGATATGAACCACACAATGGTTTAGATCGATGAATTGTTTTTCACCATGAAAACAAGGGAGAATATTGACGATCCATCACACGCAGATGCTTTCAACCCGCAAGGAGGGAGGGTTACCTTTGTCAACAGCCAGAAGCTCCCAATTCTTAATCATGTCCAGATGAGCGCCTTGAGAGGTGTTCTCCACAGGGTATTTAACAAGAAATCAACTCAATCTAGGTGATATAATAATTCTTATGAGGTAAAAATATTCTCCTTTTGTTTTCATGTAGAATGCTATGCTTACACCAGTGTGGACGATCAATGCACACAGCTTGATTTATGTTACACAAGGGCGTAGCCAACTTCAAGTTGTCGGAAGCAACGGGAGAAGTGCCTTTGATGGACAACTGCATCAGGGGCAGCTACTCCTTGTGCCACAGAACTACGCGGTTTTGAAACGAGCACTATCTGAGGGCTGTGAATGGGTGTCTTTCAAGACAAATCCTAATGCCATGCTCAGCCTTAATGACATTGCGGGCCATGCCAATTGAGGTTCTTATGAACTCATACCGTCTCTCGAGGGAACAGGCCAGGAGGCTCAAGAATAACAGGAGAGAGCAGACAAGCATTATTAGCAGCCGTGCCAGCAGAGGGTTTTGGTCTTTTACTGATTTTGTAAATGGGTTGCTGCTCTGAATTTCATATAGCTATATTGGCTAGGCTAATAAAAAATGAATAATCAAGTTGCTAGTATTGTGTGTTATTATTAAATGCAAAAAAGGAATTAATTTATAATAATAATAATAATAAAGTTCTTTTTCTGAATTTTAATTCAAATCTTCGACATTTCATTACATTATGATGTATTTTTTAAGTTGTCAACAATTTATCAAACACTTTTTGTGCACCATAATTCAAGAGAGAACTCACTATTCTGATTTTGAATGGTTTAGCTAGCTCTTAGAAGAATGGTTCTGAAACTTGCAATAGCAATCAGGATAGGCACATAACCGGTTAGATCGGAATTTGGCCTACTCCGACTGACTTCTTTTAGAAAATTGATGACATGTTGCTCCCTCGTTGATCATGTTCTATTTACTATAGATGGTGCTTCCTTCCATAATTTCTTGACATTTCTAGTTCACTTGTCTGAACTTCCATTATTTTTGCATGAGCAAATTCCTGTTTTTTTTTTTGATGAAAATTTGATGCAAATTTTAACATAGGTTAGTTAAACTACTTGGAACCCTTTAGACACTTAATTAATACATCACCATAATTTTTAGGGACAAACTTCATAACACAATTTTGCCATCCATAATTAGCTAATATTAAGAACATACAGCTAAAATACATTCCTACTTGGCTAAAGTACACAAGTAAAAAGTGGCAAGTACATTTTACTGCAGGTCATTCTATAAAGAATCCATGGCTAGCTTGCTCATAATTAAGGTAGCAGTACTGCTCAAATAAACCCTACTTGAGCTTAAATCAAACTTATTTAATAATTAGCACTGTACTTAAGGACAATATTAATGGTAGCTAGTAGCCTTGCTACCACTAAGCCTAATCCATTTGGCTACTTGAGCATCCTGGCCTGTTCTTCTGTGATGCGGTATGTGCTCATAAGCACACCTAGTGGCAAGGACCCAAAGATCGAAAACTTTCCAGCAATGTTGTTTACAATTGCATTGCTCTTGGTCTTGAAGGAGACCCACTTGAATCCTTGCTGCCCCACACTCTGTAACACTGCAAAGAATTGCGGGATGAGTAGTATTTTCCCCTGACTGAGTTGACCGTCAAAAACGGTGCTACCATTGTTGTCTACAACTTGAACACGTCCCTGTCCTCCTGTCACGTACATCACACTGTGCGCGTTGACGTCCCAGAAGAGACTCAGTCCCACATTCTGTTGAAAAGCAATCAATATATATGTTAATTATTTGCGTATCTTGTTTTTGTATGTATAAAATTTTGTTTGTTGCTTGCCTGTTCGAGAACTCCTATTTCGGCTCTTATTTGAATGGAGTTCAGTATCGGAAAGTCATTGCCATTAAGGCTGAAGATATCAACCGAAGAATGATCGAGGTTTGCTATGAATTTTTTTTTACAGAATTTTTCGTCCAAACGGTTAGACACATCCTCTTCTTCCTGTTTCTGGTACTGATCTTGGTTTGTCAAGGATACAAGATCATGGTTTCCATTCTGCACTTTAACTATCATGCCCCTATGGTCATTTTGATTCTGAAGCATTCTTGTTAGTTTCATGCTAACTCCAAGAGGTTTGGTCATCAATTGTGTGTCAAACCCAATTAAGATGTTTCTACCGGAGTAACCGGGATACGCAAAGTAACCGGAGTAACCAGCGGAGTAACCGGCGTTTGCAAAAACTCGAACGGCAACAATGTCGGTGTCACCATTATTGTACATCCACATGCTTGAACCACGAACCAGAAATGCAATGTTTTCAATAGTGAAATCAACATTAAGCAATGTTTTTTTTTATAAGCTTGGTGGTGATGCGCAAATTATTTTCAATCGATTGGAAACGGCCTTGAACGATCTGAATAGCTTGGTGATGTCAGCAATGGCGGATCAAACTGGAACGGGCCCAAAAACTTATTGACAAGCCTTGTTACACACAGACCTTGTTATCACTAGTAAGTTGAGGTCTTTGAGGTCGAGGGAAAGTAAAAAAGAAAAGGGAAATCATATCCAGTGCAATATCTGACCGTGCAGAATGAGACCTGAGCCCACTACAACAAATTATGCAATTAACGGCGCTGTGAGGCTCGGCGCGAATTGAAACGCCGGGATACGGTATAGATCGGGCGGCGTTGAAGGGCTCGGCGCGATAGGAAACGCCGGGATATGGTATGCGGTTTTCTCGGCGCGATCGAAACCGCCGGGATTCGGTATGCAGTTTTCTCGGTGCGATCGAAACCGCCGGGTGAATCTCTCCGCGCGCGCACAATATATAACTGTTTCGATCTCTCTGGCTCAAGTTTGCGCGCTTCTCTCTCTTCTTCGTCTGTCTCAAGTCCGCCGGGTGAATCTCTCTTCTCCGTCGTTCGCGCGCTTCACTCTTTCTCCGTCTCAATTTTCTTCGTTTCTCCGTCTCCTCAACTTTCACGGTATGAAAAATTGGAATTCTTTACTGAAAGAAAATTTGAGATTCGTAATTTTAGTTCTCCTAATTGAGATTCTTGATATAGTAATTAAACTATGCTTTCTTTATTTCTTAATTGAGCAATTTCGTGAGTTTTATACCAAAAAATTGAGGTGAATTTTGTACAATTTTTTACCAATTTCGTGACTTTGCTTTCCTTAATTCGATTTTGTGTTTTCCTTTGAGAAAGATATACTCTTCGGTGAGGTCCTTGCAACTACATCTTCCGAACAAAAAGGCATTTCGCTATAGGAAGAATGAGAACTTTACAGAGGTCGCTCAGAGAGAGAGAGCACTGCACTGGTTAAGGTTAAATTAGTTACCTTTCCTGGAAACAATAAACCTTTGTTAATTTTACTAGATTTTATTAATTACTAGAAACATTTTCTTATTTATTGCTTTCCAAAATAACCCACTGAGATTCCTACTAAATAACACTTTCGTAGTAGAGGGCATTATAATTGTTTGTCAAACTCTCAATAGAACAACTAATTCCAAGTTTTTCTTGAAATTAGCATCACAAATCCGGGCTAAATTTATTTTCTTTTGGGAACAGATAAATTTCTCATAAAATTAAGAACTTTTGACCGGAGTGCATTTATAGAGCTGATTTTCAGATTTCCCATGCATTTGTATTCATACCAGATTCATTTTAACAACTTGTGACTTACTGACTTACTGAATTTCACCACTGTATTTAAATGACCACTGATCCATGGCTGGTAAATGCCCACTGATCCATGACTTACTGAATTTCTTTTAGTTCTAAATAACCTACTTCTGTTTCAGAATTCTGTTTTATAGATGAACTTACTGCATTTCATGGATAGTAAATGCCCACTGTACCGGTGGTTCCTGAAAAGTAAGAGTATTTTTCTCATAAGCTTTTATTCACTTTACTATCCACGGGTTGCAATCTGGCTTGAGATTATTGTGAGTAATTAGCCTATGGCCTTTTTTGTTTGATGTTATTGGCCATTTCACACTAGATAGATTTCTAGAACAAGAGTTTTGACCTATAATTTCTGTAGGCTAGTCTTTTGTATCTTATTATTATTTAAAGCCAAAATATCAGATAAACTATGTGGTAATAGTTAGTCGAACCACCTTAGTTCTAAATAACCTAATGGATGGAAATGAGGATGCTATGGATCAAGATTATGGGTTAAAAACCTTAATTTTTAGTGCATTCTGTGAATTTCTGTGAATTTCTGGAAGGTCAAGGTCATATGTGCAAATTTCTGTGAATAAATTGTGTCAAGCATTCAATGCAGTGATCAAGAAGGATCGAAATCAATTGTGTCAAGCAATCAATGCAGGTACAGTTGAATAAATTTACTGCAACTTGTCATTTCAGTTTTGCTGGTACAATTGAATAATTTTTTTTTAATTATTTGCTCTTTCAGAGATGATGATGCTGAGAAATTGAGAATGGTAGAGTGCTTAAGGGGGAGATTACAATCTGAGAGGGTGGCATCTAAAGAAGCTGAGGAGGTAACTCAAGTAATAGGCAAAAAGGTTAGTACCGGATCAGAAAATGAAAGCTGGTGCTCAATTGGTTCAGAATTGTCTCAAGTGAAGGATGATAATTGTGGGAATCCATCGATTCAAAATTGCCGGTCAGAAGAGGAATTTCATGCAGATTTGAGGTATTATATTTCTGGGCTAATAAAATTTGAGTAATTTTATAAGAAGTAAAGATTGTTCTAGAAAGGTTTCTCCAGACATATTAATTAGATTTTGCTCGAAGGTCAAACTTGAGTGAAAAATTTAGCAAAATTTATAATTTTCTTTCATTTTAGCACATAAGATGTAGCAAAAGAGGTTTTTTTGGTTGATTTTATTTGTAGTATCAATACAAGTACACTTATCTGGGACCAGACTGCTTTTGGAGCTGAACTGATTAATATTTAGAACTAATGCTTAAAATACCACACCACTTTACATTTTAAAGCCAGAACCTCTGCTTAATTACTAATTATACCCAGAATGTCTCCCTTATTCAATACCATGATGTTGGGATCTAATTTGCCTAATCCATTTTATGGTTAACTCAGGCAATCATCTATCTCTACAAATGCAGTAACAATCACAAAGGATTGCAGAAACGAATCAGAAATGAAAGAGAATAATGTGCACGCAGTTTTACTTGCAAGACAGGTCAGAGAGCAACTTAAATACTCTATTGAGAGACGATCCCCAGTCACTGCGATCTGAATTTTGAGGCCTTATTATATTAGGTTCAATGTTGTTATTAGTCTTGTAATTTTCTGATAAATATATAGTGTAAAAATAGCTGCATAAAGTTGGCCTTTGGTTTGGATGGCTATCTTTTCCTTGGCTACGTTTGTGTTATATCAATGTTTCTTTAATTGATGTTATTTTCAATAAGAAAAGTTTTGATTTCTTGCTTCAGTTCTTTATATTTTCAATCTCAAGTCTGAAAACTTTACCAGAAAAAAATACTTAAATATTGGAAGATACTTAAATATTTGCTTGAAAAAATATTTACCACAAAATTAATTATGTATATATGTCAATATTGGAAGATACTTAAATATTTGCTTGATAAAATAAAATTAAAAATAATTTAATTAACTACTTTATAAAAATATAATAAAGTTGCATAATAATTAATTAATATTAATTGCGCGTTAATTTAGAATAGGTTTTAGATTTTACTCCGTCAATACAAAAGTATTAAAAATATCATACACCTGTTTCATAGTTTTTTCCGTAATAAATGTTTCTGCAATAGCGGGCCCTTCTGTCAGGATCTCACGGTCTATAACTGAAACCCTACTCCTGGTTTGTGAAAAATAGACTATGGGCCGCAAAACTTCATTTTTTTCGCGAAAAATCCTGTCTCCCGCACGAAAAAGGCTATTTCGCCCTCTTCCCCGCGCGAAAAGGGTATTTCGCCATCTTTCTCCCTCTTTACTCCCGTCAAAATTTTCTCGACCGAACTCGTACTCTTCTGCGACTCCCCGGCTCTTCTCCGCAACTCCGCCCCTGCCGCTCGTCTCCGCGACTCCGCCCCTGCAGCTCGTCTCCGCGACTTCGCCCCGCCACTGTAAGTCTTGCTGCTAAAAACCTCACCACTAAGTAAATTGTCTTTTTTATTAATTAGTATTTTGTTGAAAGCCCTCAACATATATAGTAGTTTTTATTATCAATTATTCAAGCATCGTACTACATAAATATGTTAATACGATATTTTATTTTTTAATACTTTCTAATGTATTTTTTTGTAAACAGGCTCGTAAAAGGGAGAGACCTGTTGTGAAGCAAGTTAGGCACACTTTGGTTTTACTTTTCATTTTTCTCTATTAAAGAGTTGGACATTATTCTACTTTGTTTTGTTTGAAGGTGGATTGACAAGAGCAACATGGTGATGCTCACCAAAACAATCGTCTTCCTGTTTCTAGGATTGACAAAGGAGAGGTACAATCAACCTTTAAAAAAAAAGGAGAGGTACAATTATACTCCAGTAATTCGTGTTTGCATTTTAATTAATCTTCGATGTCACCGTCACTCACCTCCCCCCCCCTTTGATTTTTAAGGACCTATATTAGAAACTAGTAACTCATCCAATATAACCAATAGGGATTCATATCTGATCACATAATTACAATAAAATAGTTGTATGCCAAACTATAAGCAGAGAGTCACATTTTTTCCTATGTCACACTTTACTAATTACCTCTACTTTGTTTTATTTTGCGAAGGTGGATCGACAAGAGAAGCATCGTGATGCTCACCAAAACAACCACCCTAATGTTCCCATGACTGAAAAAAGAGAGGTACAATCATACTCTTGTGATTCATGTTTGCATTTTCATATAAATTTGTGAATACAATATATTTTTTTTTTCAATACTTTCTATTTTTTTTTCTGAAACAGGCTCATAAAAGGGAGACACATGTGGGGAAGCTGGATGCTGGTAAAAGAGAGAAACATGTTGTGAAGCAGGTTAGGCACGCATTGGTCTAAATTGCAATTAAAATAAAAAAAACACCAAGGTCTAAATTGCACTTTTGAACATGAGTTATGATATGGAATTGAACCCTCATCCTTTATTTTGAACATGAGTTTTGCCAGGAAATTTAACCTAGTTACTGGTCATGGAATCATTTGATATTGCATACACAGTGAGAACATGACCTAACAAGTGCTCATGTACCAAATTTATCATTTTTAGGATTTTAATGATTTTAAATCAATTGTTGAATCTCAGCTAACAGAAAATAAAAAAAAAGGGTGAAATAGCAAACTGGTATAGGATCTGTTCCTCACAAATCAGAGAATCCAACATAACTCCTGACCTTTATAAGTTTTGAAACTTTTTCAGCATATACTACATGAGCTGACCATGATTTCCATGTAAAGAACCAAAATTTTGGTTAAGCCAACTGCCCACAATAATTTTTTGAAAGTCAGCTGTTTGGAGTGGGCAAAACTGTCAAAAGAATTTGTACAAAATTCTGACTAAATAAGATACCAATATATGTTTTGAATAGTCTTTATAGTGTGTATATTGCATTTCAAAATTGTGTAGTAGTAATATACATCTGCAATTGATTTCTGAATTGATAGGATTTGGCAAGGCACAGCCTATGTTAGATTGTGAGGAAGTGTGTTGTCGCTGAAGGATTTATTATTTTGGATAATCCAGACTTTATAGTTGTTGGATAAAAACTTGGGACACAATACATTGAAGTTTATGTTGATAAAGTGATAGATCCAGACGAACCATTGATACACCCCTATGGAACGTACGAAGTTATGCATCAGGTTGATGGGAAATATATTGCATGGCCTAAATCATTGGTAAGTTTAAAATTATGTAGAAGTTATCTTTTTATCTCCTTTTTGGAACAATTTCTATGAGATCTTCTTCAGTTATCTTGTCAATTAGGTTGATTCTAGTGTACTTAACAAGTCATGGTCGTCAATTTTGGGCATGGACTTTGTCTCAGAGGAATTTGGAGTTTGAGGTGGCTTTAAAAGCTGCTGACTTGGGGTTCTTTTCTTTTGAGTATTTTTACATGAAAATCCTTGTTTTTCCATCTATTTACATATTTATTGTTTTATTTTCAGTTAAAGGGTTATTTTGTTTGGCTTATTGAATTTGACGAATTCTTCATACTAATTTAATTGTTGCTTGCAGTTAAAGAAGATTTAAATGCTATTAGTTGGGACAAGCGAATGAAGATGAGGTGTTGATGTTGAATTAAGAAATCAGTTGTATACTAAACTTGAGTAGCTACAAACTCTTCTTAATTAAGTTCAGAATGCTTTAAGAGTTTTTAATATTTTGTAGGTGCTATATATGTAACCTTTAGAATTCTTTTAAGTAAAATTTAGAGTCATTTAATTGTGTTTTTATAATTCTTTATTTTTAGATTAGTATGGTGTTTATATATATCTGAAGTTGTATTAAATTAGCTCACTATTTGAGTATTGTCTGAAGAAACGCCTCCCAAAAAAATGTCGCTAATTAAATACAAACAAACGTCTGTAAACAAATTACAGGCATCTCCAAAGTGCCGACAAAACTCACAAAATCCTGAAAAATAGTATTTTAGTGGCGTTGCCCTAATGCCGGCAAAGGGCCTATAAAAAAGCTGGTAAACTCAAAATATGAGCGGATCCTATTATGAGCGGACCCGTTAAGGGGCGATTCCCAGGCGACTTTGGCGATTCAAAAGCGATTTCCAGTTTCTCCCATGACAATCAACACAGCAATTCCACAAGACAACGGCTGGTTTCAGGTAGTCAACCGCCGACACTACCAAGCTCAAAAAAAGCAACTTGGAAGAGGAGGGAATGTAAACCGCAGGAGTTACCAAGCTGGGCGTCACCAATGGAGAGGATCTCGAAACTTCCATGGGAGAAATAACAGGCCACACTTAAGCTACAAAGGTACACACATTGTACAAAGGTACAACTTCAGTAATTATTCTCCAGCTGTACACAGTTCAAATGCAGCTAGTGGGCCCCTTTCACAACTATTCACGTACTACAACGCCCACAAAACATACAATCTCATTAAGGATCACCACAGTAGTAGCTGGCCTAAGACCTCAAATCAAATTAATGAGGAGCACCATCTCATTAATGATACTAAAGCAAATACACGCCATACACCCATTACAAAAGACATTCCCCCTCCCCAGCTGAATTTCTCCACCATTAATTCCCCTCAACAACCATCAAGAGCTCATTTAATGAAAAATAAAATGAACTCTACCCCCATCCCCACCCCTAAACGTAACAACACCAGCCAGACCCCACCACAAATAATCAAACCCCCCCACTACCACTCCAACACAACCCCACCATGTTACCCAACTACACTAAAAAACACGAACCCCAACCACACTTCTCCACTCCAATCCCAATCTTATGCCCAAGCCACTGTTGCACCAAACTACTATCACAAAGCACAGAGATATCTAAGCCCCCCTTGGCAAAACTTCTTAGACCAGAGTCCCTGGCAGCTACCCTCTCTAGAACCCAAAAAATCAAATGAACAATGCCCAGATCCATTACCACTGCCACCTGAAGCGGTCACCGTCTGTGGAGAGGCCGGTGCTACAAATGCTTGGAATTTGGGCACAATCAAAGCGGCTGTAAAAGCAAGGAGAGAGTATGCGCAAACTGCTGGACAAAAGGGCATCAAGCAAAATATTGCCCGGTGCTCAACCCATGCAACCCGCTCAACCGTTTTGACCCCATGAAACCCCAAGGTAACATGGGGGAATCCCACCTGCCACCAAACCGACCCCATTTTGTCATGGCTTTCATACCTGAAACACCTCAAATGAAACATGACTCCCTTGAACTAAACCGAGGCCTTGTCATTGATGCCCGACTACGCCCCCAACACACTCTGAGCAGCGTACAATCTGTCCTTATGACTGCTTGCAAAACTGAAATCCCATTTCCACTAACCCATATGGAAGGTTCCCAATATTTGCTCCTTCTCCCAGCAGGTTCTGACCGACACCACTTCACCCTCAATCATGAAAAAAGCCTTCTAGACTTAGGCTATGTCATGTATCCTTGGACACCGGCAATAAACGGTTTTGCGCTACGTCTCAGATTTAAAATCTGGATAGCGCTAACTAAACTTTCACCCATGGCATGGACAATAGATCACCTGGTCTCGGGCATGAGTTCCTTTGGGGTCATGCTTGATCATGCCCCAATGAATAAAGTCAACTCCCTGGAAGAGATGTATGCGGTAGTAGCGGTAACAGACCTGGAGCTGATTCCCAAGTCTATTATCATGTGCATTCGGGGTATAGGGAGACCCGTTGGCGTTAAAGTGTTGAGCTGGCTCGAGGAGACGCTGCCCTTTAACCCACCGCTCGACACAACCCCGACTGAAGCCTTCTTCGACAAAGTGCGCACTGACAACCTCAAAGCAGTAACGGGGTACGAAGGCTCAGTAGATGGTAAAGGTTTGGTGGCTATCAATTTTGAAGACCTAATCAGTCTTTGGGAAAGCCTAGAGGGGCCACATAAAGAAAAATTAGAAAAGACCCTCAAGTTGAGTCCCCTGTTTGGACCATACATGAAAACTAAGGAAAAAAATGCTGGCAGATACGAACCAGAGTCACAACTCCAAAACAAAGTGCTAAGGGAAGAGGAGTTAGAGAGACTCAGAAAAGAAAAGGCAAAGGATAATTCTGAACTGGAGACTCCATTTATAGACCAAACTGGAGGGGGGAAACGTCTCTGCATCAAGGAGGGACCTGAAAAAGTAGCCTTTGGTGGGGCCGAACTTATCCAAAATCCCATTCAAACTCTAAAGGATCTAGAGAAATACCTTTTTAAGAGCCCACCTAAAGACATGCCCAAAACAAAAAATACTCTGGACCTCAACATTGATTACAACCAAAATACCACTCCATTTCAACTACCACCCACCTATAACCAATCCCATCTAACTAAAGACACGGCCCACTCTCCAACCCCCATAACAGACCATGCCTTAGGCTTAGACAAGAAGCCTTTCACTGCTACACCAAATACTAAACCCCTCAGCCCTAAAACCGAATACAGCCCCATTCCAATATCCCTATCTTCCCAAGTCAAAAATAGAACTGGAGATGCACCTCACAACCCAATTATCTTAGAAACTTCTAACCAGGATACTAATGGGGTAACGGAGTCAGAACCTACAGAGGATACGGAACCGATAGAAGTTGAGGATGATCCGATGGAAGAGGAGGAGCCTATTGAAATCGAAGATGAAACAGAGGTGACACCTGCAGCAGCACCTGTTGAGATGGAGTTCGATAATGCCTTCCATGAGCTTGATTTCAACAACCGGAGCCTCCACCCGGTAGCAGACCCCGCTGACCTTGATCAATGTGATTCAAACTCTGAAGTCAACTGCACCTATCCGGTCGAACTGGGCTTCCCTCCGGGGTTTGAGTCCTATTTAGCGAGGCGAGAATTTGTAGATGAACTGGCAGCAATGGAAAGGGAGATAGAACTGCTGGACCAGCTGGATGCGATCGAATCAGCACGCGAAGAAGAGGAAGCAATTCTGGCAGCAAAGGCGGCTGTAGCAGAAACACAAAAGACCATGGCAGGGTCCGAACCTGTGGAGATAGAGGAGCCAAGCAAGACAGCGGAGGAAGCTGTGAATAAGCCTACCGAAAATCAGGGGCTGCCACTCCCACCTCCTCAAGCTATGTCGCCTCCACCTCCTCCCGTACGAAGAAGCGCCCGTTTACAAGAGAAGAGTCCAGTTAAGACCTACTCAACCAAGAGGAAGAAGAACAACAAAGAAGAGGATGCGGGAGGGCCCTCAATCAATGAGCTTTTGGCCGAATCAGACCTTGTTAAATCTCTTGAAGCTGAATTATTGCATAGCAGCCCAATTAATGAGGAAAAGGCAGCAAGAGTAGACAAATACTGTGGCACTATGAGCAAACCGACTGGGGCTGCTGCTGTTAGGTCAGAAGCTAGTGCGCAAGGTGACAAGGCCAGTGAAACAGTGATCATAGAGGATGAGGGAGATTCAGTACTCCATGGAATCAATTTGGACTCTGATGATGAACTAACTGATGAAGATGAAGGTGCCGAGTAGGATCTAGGCTTACTATATGCATCTTTAGTTTATGGTTGTTTACTTTACTCGTATTTTGTATAGCACAACCGTGTGCCTTTTGTAATCCACTGTTTTAATGAATCACAACTTTACTTTAAATGTGTTAAATTGGAATGTGAGGGGCCTTGGTGACTTGCAAAAATGTGCGGTAATTAAGGACTTGGCCGCAGAGGCAAAACCAGACCTAATATGTTATCAAGAGACCAAATGGAGTGAGTGTTCTATATTTAGAGTAAGGCATGTATGCCCCTCGAAATTTAGACACTTCATTACTTTAGATGCTGAAGGGTCCAGAGGTGGAATACTACTCGCGTGGAGTTCGGGATTCCATCTTGTGGACTCCTTGAATAATAATTCTGTAACAGTGGTGCTTAGGAAAGCACAATTTACTTTCATGTTCACGAGTGTTTATGGGTCTCAGGAAGACAGAGATAAAATTGTTTTTTTGCAAGAACTCACTAACATCCGCCAAAGGAATGACCTTCCTTGGATCATTGCAGGTGATTTCAACATCATTAGAGAAGTCACAGACACAACAGGACACTCCATAAACCTAGGCATCATGCAGGCTTTCAACAACCTAATTAATAACCTTGGGTTAATCGATGTTCCGTTGCATGGCCGATGATACGCTTGGTCAAACAAGAGGCTAAATCCAACATTTTCTAGATTGGATAGGACCCTAATTTCGCTACACTGGGAAGCCAGCGGTAGCTCCTACTCGTTGAGAGACCTGCCGGCTACGGCCTCTGACCATACGTCGCTTTTCCTATAGATTAAGCCACATGCCCAGCCAAGAAAGAGATCATTTAGATTTGAGCTCTTTTGGCTCCATTATCCTGAAATTCACCAGGTGGTCTCTAATGCATGGATGTCAGGCAACCCTACAACAAGTTCTCTGGCCAGCAAATGGAGGAAAAAAATCACCGTAACCCAGAATGAGCTCAATTCTTGGGCTCAACAAAAATTTCAAAGAGGAGAAACATACCTAACCAGACCCAAATGGGTCCTACAGCAATTAGACAGAGTCGAGGAAACTAGACAGCTGAATATGGTGGAGTTCAACTTAAGGATTTGCCTTAGGGAGAATATCTTTAGATTGGCACGGGACAAGAAAACTCGGTGGAAACAAAGATCGGGGGCAACTTGGCTGAAGTTAGGTGATAAAAATACGAAATATTTCCATGCTATCGCGAATGGTAGGAAAAATGGGAACTCGATAATCAGGTTACAATCTGACCAGGGTCGGCAGATAGGTGACGGAGAATTAAATAGTATATCTACCATCACTTCGAAGCATTACTTGGACACCAGGTGCCGCATGACATACCATTCAACTTGACAAGCAAAGTGGGGCCAGCATTTTCAGAACTTCTGCAAAATTTGGACACTCAGGTTACTGGAGAGGAAATTCTTTCAGCAATTAAGGAGATGCCTAAGGATAAGGCGAGTGGCCTAGATGGCATGCTGATTGAATTTTACAGGGCATTTTGGGCAATAATAAAAGGAGACTTATTGCCACTAATAACACATTTCTTTGACCATGGTGGCATTGTGCGAGGCATTAACAGGGCAACCATCACACTCATTCCCAAAAAATTAACTCCCACAACAATTGCGGACTACCGACCGATCAGCGTCATTAACACGGTAGTTAAAATTGCAACAAAAATTCTCAGCTCTAGACTACAGCCATACTTAACAACCTTGGTGATGAGCAGTCAGACGGCATTTATCAAAGGCACATCCCTAATGGAATCATTTCTGGTTACACGCGAGTTGCTCACATTTTGTTCTAAACAGAAACTGTCGTCGGTTCTGTATAAGGTGGATTTTGAGAAAGCTTTTGATACAGTGGATTGGTCCTTTATGATAAACCTATTGATAGAAAGGGGCTTCCCCCCAAAATGGTTGGCTGCCGTTATTGGTGTGATGCACTCTTCAACGTCAGCGGTGCGAGTAAATGGCTCACTAACCCATTACTTCTCGCACAGGAGGGGACTGAGACAGGGGGATCCTTTATCCCCCTATGCTATTCATACTGGTGGCAGACTCACTCAATAGATTCCTGAGGAATGCAACTCATGAAATGGGACCAAGGGTGTTTCTTCCAACAAAGGCAATTCAGTTTGCCGATGA
This sequence comes from Carex kokanica, assembly GCA_025461125.1. Lineage (NCBI taxonomy): Eukaryota > Viridiplantae > Streptophyta > Magnoliopsida > Poales > Cyperaceae > Carex > Carex kokanica. The sequence goes on from JAJGRX010000025.1 coordinate 153,822, forward strand.
CACGGTAATTATCACGGAGGCACACCCGACAACCTTGAAAGTGATCGCACATATCCTAAAGTTATATGAGAGTCTTTCGGGTCTCAAAATAAACAGGGCAAAAAGCGCTTTCATCCCAATAGCAGTAAAACCAAGAATGGTACAAATCATATCTTCAATTCTGTCAGCGCCAATGGCGCAATTACCGCTAAAATATCTGGGCTTGCCGCTTACAATCAGGAAGCCCGGCAAGATTCATTACCAATCTATGATTCAGACAGTAAGAGGGAGAATTGAAGGATGGCAAGCAAATCTCTTATCCTACGGGGGCAGGTTAACGCTGGTAAAATCTGTACTCTTGGCTTTGCCATTACACTTCATGCAGGCGTTGAAACTACCGAGGGGAGTCATTAAGCAAATTGACCGTATGAGGAGATCATTCCTATGGAAGGGAACGCAAACATGTAAGGGTATAAAATGTTTGGTAAATTGGAATAAAACATGTGCGTTACAGAAGAATGGAGGTTTGGGAATCTTAGACCTTGAACAACAGAATGATGCGCTCCTGGTCAAATGGTTATGGTGGTTCCAGAATAAACCAGAGGGGCAGTGGGCATAGACCATAAGAATGCTATATCGAGTGACATCTCCAATCACATGGCAAGCAAACCCACCAACTAGCTTCTTCCTCAGAGAATTTGCATTACTATTACCACTGTACACATGCTCTGTCGAACCAATCAACGGAGAACTAACATGGAAATGGAACGCCAATGGCAGATTCTCCTGCTCATCAGCCTACCGACTGATACATGACACAGGGGTAGAAATTGAATACCACTGTTGCCTCTGGAAACTAAAAATACCGATGAAGGTAAAAATCTTCGTATGGCTATTAATGGATAACAAGCTACTTACGCAGCAAATTTTGCACATACGAGCTTGCCCGGTTGATACTGGGTGTCAGTTTTGCGGCAGCACAGAGCTAGAAACCCGGGACCATATCTTGTGGGATTGTGGCTATGCAAGAGCATTTTGGAGGGGGTTATACTCACGTTCGAATATGCGTAGGTCAAGAGCAGACAACATTTGCGATGCTTGGCTTAGGGGTAGATTGAGTGTAGGGCCAACAGTGAGGAAATTGTGGGATACATTTTGGGCGGCGGGAGCCTGGGGGCTGTGGAAAGAAAGAAACAGACGTACTTTCTCGAGGGCCACAAAAACTACGGCCATCCTAATCAGTGAGGTGAGGACTGACATCCATAACTGGAACCTTTTTGCTTAAATAAAGTGTATATAGAGCTATGGAGGTTTATTCATTGAGGTTGGTCAGTTAGAGATGGCAATGTATAAAGCTTTACAACTATTTTAGGAACTTGTAAATTTTTTTTTATCAATACAAATGTTACCGGCAATTGCCGTTAACCATAAAAAAAAAAGCTGGTAAAACAATTGGCGGCGCTTCCCAAACGCTGGTAAAAGTGTCTGTAAACGCCGAGAAAACTTCTCAAACGCCGGGAAAAAATATTTCAAGCGGCATTTGCCAAGTGCCGGTAAAGGGTCTATGGACGCTGACAAAAGTATTGCAGGCGCCTTCAAACGCCGGGAAAAGCTACTTCGGGCGGCGTTTGCCAAACGCCGGTAAAAGCCTTTTGAAGCGCCGGTAAAGGCATTTGCCGACGGAAGTATTCCTGGCACTTGGCCAAGTGCCGGTAAAGATGTTTAGTGGCGTTTTGTAGTGTATTTAGCGGCATTTGGAAGCGCCAGGAAAAGTTGTTTTTCTTGTAGTGGCCGTCCGTTTTAATCTGGTACGAACTTTAAAACGAACCTCTCTATATTCTAAATAGATATCAATTTTATTTTGATTCGGCTGAGAGTATTATATCTTCTCAGGTATCTGATTTCTGAGGGTATGGTATCAAGAAAAATCTAGGATAAAGAAAAGATTGGGAAACAAATAGAGGGAAATATGGGCTATATATAAAAATGTGTAAATTAATCAACTAGGTCTAAATAGGGACAAGGCCCATTATTTCCAGGTAGAGTGGGAAAAATGGCACGGCGGAGCCGGTTCTATCCCGGAACGACACAGTTACGGTACGGAACGGCACGACACGCGTGTCAGTTACGTGCCGTGACTCGCGTGTCCCGTGCCGTGTTTATCTTTTGAAACTTTGGCACGGCACGGCACGTAGTCACGCAAGTCATGTGTAATTAGGATCATTAGATATTGATTTAATGGTGAATCTTGAATAAACTAACCTAAATTATAATTAAATGGTCACGCGAGTCACGTATGGTCACGGCACGTTTAGACACGGCGTGACTCACGTGGCGTGACCATTCGCGTGCCGTGACCACCCCTTGACATTTTGGTCGTGGCACGTGAAAAATTAACTTGGTCACGACACAGCACGGCAAGAGATCAAAGTCATGGCGTGTTAATCATATCACGGCATGGCACGACACGTTTTTTCCACTCTATTTCCATATCATCAACTAACTTTTTGGCGATTTGACCCAAAAAAAAATATTGCTTGATGATGACTTAGAATTATAAAGACCTAAATTAATTATTTTCAGGTCCAGATTTTAACTCAAAATTTGAGTTAATGCATAGGATACGAACCGACATTTTTATTTATACCCAAAGTTAATTACAAATTAATAAAAATATCTAGACCCGGCAACTTTTATTAAAAATATCCAAACCGGCCATTAAATGGCCGGTCCTTGATTTAAATTTTTTTAGACCCCATTAAATGACCGGTCCCGTATTCTGTCGAATCTCGTGTTATTTTCATTAGTCTCGTATTTTTTCTTTTGATAATACAAGCACGAGAAAGAATTCAGAGTCACAATTAAATTCACAGACGTATCATTCAATTCAGTAAAGTCCACACAAAATGTGTTATTAAAAAATCCACACAAATTGCAAATAAAGTCCACACAAATTGGAAATAAGAAAAGTTCACAACATATAAATAAACATGTGTATATAATAGGGATAAATCACCTTCTATTACTACTACTACGTCTAAAACTAAATCCGCAAAAGAAACTGCTTCCTGCAGATGGCCTACTAGATGGCGCTGCTTGGGTTTCAGACGGTCCTGCTTGGCTTCCTGGCGGCTCTGCTTGGCTTCCAAACGGCCCTGCTTGGCTTCCAGATGCCCTTGTTATACGCCTACTAGTTGACATCCTCGGTTGGCTTCCAGATGCCTCCTCTTGCACTCCAACCGTCTCACCTCCTAAAATAATTGTCTCTCTCATTGCTTCTGCAAACATAACAGAAGCATCTAAATGAATTGTAGCAGGAGAACGCCGTGACCCTCCGGACACACTTGCCCTTGCCCTAGCTGGCTCATTCTCGTACTCATTGGTTGCGTTTCTTGCCTCTGCATTTGTATATATTACTTAGTAAGTTGGTGCAAATTGAAAGTAAATATAATTTTTGATAAATGTTACGTACCTCTTCGTTGCCTATCGGTAGTGGAACGTCGAGGTTGATGCCCCCTTCGCCTACCTTTCAGTTCATCCATGGTTATTACATGACGGATGTGTTTTCACCGCCCATGCCTAATCTAGTCTTGTGCGGGAAGAATTTTTGGTTCAGTATTAGGAGGCCAATCTGTCATATTGCCAATGGGAGCAAACACCCCACTCCAAATACTCTGAAGGTAGTCCACAGTGTACCAGCGTGCAACAAAGTCGTCATCGCACCAGTTTTGGTCACGACAAACCGCTAACACATAAGCGCATGGAATAGAGGTTTACTGGATACCTCTACAAGTACATTCTATTTGGTTGTCGGGACCGCGTTTCACAATGTACATGAACTCCCTTCGAACAAACTCCATAATTCCCATGTCGCTGCGATTGCAAGGAACATACTCATTTGGAGATGAAACTTGGTAATGACCTTGGCCGTGCGTATAACACACCAAACGCATTGTTCCAGCTTTCGCCCATTTTCTCCTCAACTTCTCCAAAACCCGGTCGGAAAACATCTGGCTCTTGTCTTTTAATTCCATGGCTCGCTGTCGCCGCTCAACAAATCATTGGTTGCACTTGTAGAATTTATCCTCCACTATGGCAGCAACGGGTAGTCTACGGCTATCCCGGAAGACATTGTTGAGGCACTCAGACCAGTTTGTTGTCATGATACCAAATCGGTATCCTCCATCAAAGATTTGGAAAATCTTCTCATAATTAGACGGCTCCGTCAAATCATTTGGACGAACTTTGCCAACCTTTCGTAAATATGCATTGCACCTTGGATTTAGCTGCACAAAACAAACATATGTTATTTTATTTTCAGAATAGAGTTACAAAAAATTAAACGAAATGTTATACATTAGAAATACCTTAGCAAACTCTTCGAACATATCTTTCAACTTTCTTGACTTCTTCTTCTTGGCTCCTAGTCTGAACCTTTGTCTGTACCACTTTTCCTTTCCACAGTTCTAGACCAGGTTGTCAGCAACATGCTGAATACAAAACCTGTGCACAAAAAGCTCTAGAGACCATCCGTATTCTACTGTCAGTGCAGCATTGATCCCCTTGTGTTGGTCTGATATAACACAGATGAATCCAAGCACTTCATTCCTCAACCATTGCAAGAAGAAACCCCAATTCTTGGCATCCTCTTTATGCACGATTGCAAATACAAGAGGCAACAATTAGTTCTCGGCATCATAGTCACAAGCTATCAAAAACCTCCCCTTGTACTGCCCTGATAAGAAGCATGTATCTATGCTGATCATTGGTCTCAAGAACCAAAACGCTGCAATGCATGGACCAAAAGTCCAGGCGACGACCCTGAACTAAACTACATCTCTCAATATTTCTCCTGTTTCTTTATCTCGTATCGGATTGGTTAGAAATTGGTATTTCGAGTTGGGATTTTTGTCGCAAATTGCCATCATGAGTGGTCTCAGCAAGCCATACGAAGCCTCCTAACTCCCAAATTGTCGGGCTATTGCAAGCTCACGACCCCTCCACAGTCGGTTGTATTTCGGGGTTACTTTGTCATACACCGTTATAACACAGTTTGTCACTGACTGGATGCTCATATAGGGGTCAGTCTTAATGCTTTTCTCAATGATATCGGCAATGATTGATGCCGTCAGATATTCATTGTCGATCATTGTATACTCAGTCTTGCATGTGTGAGGCTTGTCTTGCTTCGTTATAACCCAGGCATCTCCATATCCCGATGGTTTTCTCCTAAGTTCGTAATCACAACGCCGGTCCTTGCACACCACATGAATCCAGTCCTTGTCACTTCTCTTCATTCTAATCTCCTAAATTTTATGAACGTGGTGCTCTCTAATTTTCTTAATTAATTCATCTTTGCTTCTAAAAAATTGGCTCGATGTCAGCTCACCTTTGTACTCAATCCATTGCCCATAGTAACCAATATTTGCTTCTCTAAACTCAGATACATCATTGAAGCCTGGGAACGGGTGCGTATCACTCCGCCCACTAAGCGGCATTGAGGCAGAGTTGCTTCGAATGGGCCCTTCAGCTGTTTCAACTGGACCATCTCCACCACATCCCTCTAGGTGATCAGAGTCCCAGTTTTCTCCATCATATTCATCGTATACTAGTGCTGGTATGGGGTAAGGTTCTAGTCGCGGGAATGGTAAAGGTGTCTTATGTATGGGTCTAGGTGGGGATGAAATTTGGAGTATTGGTTGAGCTCGTGATTGGAGGGCAGGTGGATAGTAGGTTTCTGGGTCAGTATATGGTGCTCGTTGTGTTATAGGAACGACGGGAGTTTTCATTGCAACTGACAATTGGCTGGAACTTTCAACCCTTGCCTCTATCGGAACTCTTCTGACATAGATATCTATTACAAAATCTCCATTGGCCTTAAAATGGTCGTACAACCCTCTCCAGGTATTTTCATCTGCCAGTTTCGCAAGTGCATATTTCCCGGTGTTTCCATTGCAAACTTGGGTCCCCAATTCTAGGTTGCACCTTTCTGGGTTATAACCGGTGAATGTGTAAATCATGACTTTCAAGTCCTATAGGGATATATCATCGGGAATCATCAATGAAGTAATTGATTCTTTGCTGTAATAAGTCATGTTTACATTACTAAGAACCTTACCACCACAGTGTAATGAAATCAAGGTTATTGCAATCAGACTACATTTTGAAAATGGTAAACAATTATCAGGTTACTAATTTACACAGTTACTGAAAAATAAAAAATAATAATTAAAAAAAATAAAAAATAAAAAAAATAATTTAAATTAAATAAAAAAATAAAAAAATACCTATAAAATTCAGCTCAGAAGATGGGAATTGCGAGGGGAGAGAGAGAAAAGTGGATATTTATAGGATCTAAAAAAAAATAATGAGAAATCGGTCATTTAATGGTCAGTTTGAATATTTTTAATAAATGATACAGATATTTTTAATAAAAGCTGGTGTAATTAACTTTGGCTATAAATAAAAATGTCGGGGATACGAATTATACTTTATGTCATTTGCAACAAAAATTTCCAGGTCGTTCAGAATGCGCGTATGTTGAAAAGAAAAAGTTCCTTTTTGGGAAAGATGGACGTAAAAGAGATTGAGGTTTGACCGCTGAATCAGCAGAGGTCGTAGTCAGGTGCATTAAAGTGTCTTTATTCGTGCTGTGCCGTACTGGAATTAACGCGTCATGATTTTTTTAAGTTAATTTTTTACGTGTTGTGTTGTATCGTGATCAAAATATTAAAACGTAGTCACGGCATGTAAATTGTCACACCACGTGAGTCACGCCGTGCTTAAATATGCCGTGATCATTTAATTATAATTTAAGTTAGTTTATCTGAGATTCACCATTTGATTAAAGATCTAATAAAGGTCTTAATAACACGTGACTTGCGTGACTACGTGCCATGCTGTGATTAGATTTTTCGCATAACATGTCATGTCAAATTTTTTTTTTTCCGGTGGAGACAATAAGATGCCTGATATATTACAAATAAAGTGCATAAGAGGCCCATTTTTATTTTTTGAAAAATTGGCAGCAGTAAAGGGGCATTCTAACATTTTAATTAAGTAAAGGTACATTTATTTGGAAAAAAAAAACTTTTTTTTCATAGGTAGAAAAACATGGCGCAAATGAGATAGAACAGGTCAGTACCTAAACGAATCTGTTGAACTATCTGAAAGAAAACTGGGTAAATATATCGACAGAGCTGTTCAAAGATATCGACAGAGCTGTTCTTTGAACAGCTGTATACATCTGCTAGCCACTATCAGGTTTTCAAAATTTTTTTTTTTTTTCTAATCAGATTTAATGTAATAGCGTAAACAAGTCAATTTGACGGGGTTGCAACATGTATACACACAGACCACAGTCAAAAAAGAAGGATCCAACCCCTTTCACACTGGCACAAATTTCTTATTTTATTTCATATCTAACAAACCGCGTCAAACTTGATCCTATTCTTTTATTACAAATTCACTAATCAAGCTACTTCATTTCATACCATATATCAATGGCTCCTCCTTACTTCCTACTACACTTTCTTCTTCCTCTACTCACTGTTGTACCGTTCACGCGAGCCGCATCACAGATTTCTCCACCGATTTCTTTACCGGGTTGCAGAAACAAATGCGGGAACATTACAGTACCATACCCGTTCGGCTTTGAGCCTAACTGCTTCAGAGAAGATTTCAGCCTCGTGTGCAATGAATCCTATAACCCGCCTCGGCTCTTTATTTTCGGCTACAGCTATGAAATCACAGACATTTCACCAAGAGGTGAGATGCATGTATCAGTTATGGCAAAACGTGCTTGTTACAACTCTAGTGGCAGTTATATATCAGGTACTAGCGCCTCTACGTACATAGCTCTCGGTACTAGCCCGTACCTCCTTTCTGTCAGTAACAGCTTCTTTGCTGTTGGATGTCCCAACCAAGGATTTTTTGTGGATGGTAATGGTTATTACGTTAGTGGATGCGTTTCGGCTTGTCGGCCGCCTCAATATTCATTGGGTAGCACCAACGGCTCGTGCACTGGAGTTGGGTGCTGTCAGAGCTCTATTCCAAATGGACTTAATTTCTATGAAGCATCTTTACAGAATTTTGAGAGTTCTAGACAAGGCACTGACCAAATAATATTTGTCAATCCCACAAATTGTTCGTATGTTTTTCTCGCGGATTCAAATTGGTTCCATTTTGACAACTCATACCTAACAAGGACCAGTGATTTCAAGGTCAAGGTAGGGATGGATTGGGCTATAAGAAACGTGGGAAATTGTAGTCACGCAAGGCGTAACATGACCGATTTTGCTTGTCGGAGTTTGAATCATGATTGCTACGATTCTGATAATGGTGCTGGTTATCTTTGCAATTGTTCAAAGGGATACCAGGGCAATCCGTACATTACTGGAGGATGTCAAGGTAATATTATTATTTTATCCTTCTGATTACATTGTCAGATTGAAATTGAAGTTAATTGCTCTTTTACTGTTAAATTAGTTGAGTACAAAACCAATTGATAACTAAATTTATACTATTTGCAATCTGAACCCTAAAATTAAAAAAATTCGCATTGTTCTTATGATAAACTTTTATAAGTCTATATACCAATAGGTGGACCAAGAACTTTGATTTGTGCAATTCAGTATCTGAACTTCAATAAGAAACAGATTCGGTCATATATATGTACAAAATGTTGTACAATTTGTTGGCTTAACAAAATTGGGAGATGTACGAAACAATGGCCAATTCTTAATATCCTCTAATTAGTTGGAACACTCAGCAGTATCTTGTTCGAGTGAATTGTTTTTACCTTTTTTATGAGAATAATTCTTTATGTGCATTGTGCTGGTTGTTGAATTTTTTCTGTGTCCTTTTGTTTAATTATCTTGATTTTGCTTCACAGATATAAATGAGTGTGAATTGAAAAACGAATATCCATGCTACGGTGATTGTACAAACACGATTGGGGGCTACAACTGTACCTGTCCACATGGGACTGAAGGTGACGCCCTTACGAAGGATGGTTGTCACAAAAAAGACAATTTCACATTAGCACTTAAAATAGTTACTGGTATGTTCTTTTAGTTTTATACACCGGCTTTAATCTTAGAAATAGTTTAGACAAATTTTTCCTTTACCAAATTACTTTCCATTATGACTAATGATGTACCAGTACATGGTTTCACATTTGGTACTCAATTTTACTCTGTCATGTATGACCTCCATTACAATCTGTATATTTGCATAAATTCTATTAATTTTGGATGCAATCTGTATAAATCCAGCTAGTTGTGAATATGTAGTTTCTTTCTAAATAAAAAATTCTTTGTTATGAGGTACAACAATATAAAATAAAAAACAAAATTTGTATGGAAACTAACAGAGCTTATGCTGAAAATTTTCAGGTGCAAGTGTGGGTGTTTTCTTAGTTGCATTTGCCATTTTCTGGCTGTATCTTGGAATGCAAAAGAGGAGGCTCATGAGGACAAGACAACAGTTTTTTGAGAAGAATAGAGGCGTTCTACTGCAACAGCAGATGAGTTCTTTCAAAACAACCACATTCAGAATTTATACAAAAGAAGAGCTTGAGAAGGCAACCAACAAGTTCTCAGAAGATCGGGTGCTGGGACGTGGGGGCCACGGAATCGTCTACAAAGGCATTTTCGAGGATGGCACTGTCGCGGCAATAAAAAGGTCAAAATTAATGGAAGAACAAGAGACCAAAGAGTTTGCAAAAGAGATGCTGATCCTGTCCCAAATCAACCACAAAAATGTTGTCAAGCTCTTGGGTTGTTGTTTGGAGGTTGAAGTCCCAATGCTCGTTTATGAATACATCTCTAATGGAACTCTTTATCACTACATCAATAAAAATAATTTTAATGCTCCTATTCCTTTACATGAACGACTCAGAATTGCTGCTGAGTCGGCAGATGCGCTTGCCTACATGCACTCCTCTGCTTCACCCCCTATTCTTCACGGCGACGTGAAAACTGCTAATATTTTGCTCGATGATAATTTCGTAGCAAAGGTTTCTGATTTTGGTGCATCAAAACTTGCACCAAATGATGAAGCCGAAATTGCTACCTTGGTGCAGGGGAACTGTGGTTACTTGGATCCTGAGTATTTGTTAACTTGTCAGCTGACTGACAAAAGTGATGTCTATAGCTTTTCTGTTATTATATTAGAGCTTCTTACAAGAAAGAAAGCACTTTATTTTGAAGGACCAGAGGAGGATAGGAGTTTGGCATCAAGTTTTTGTGTGGCCAAGAAGGAGGGGAGGTTCATAGAAATTTTGGATGGTCAAGTAAGGGATGAAATTAAACTCGAGGTGCTTGAAGAGATTGGAGATTTAGTCATGCATTGTCTGAACATGAACAGAGAAGAAAGACCTAGAATGAGAGAAGTTGCTGACACTTTAGAAAAGGCAAGAAGATTTCAAAAGCAATCATCAAATGAAGAGAACCATGTAGAGGAGACTGAGAGCTTGCTTGGCGATTCAGTCGATATTTATACAAGAGATAGTAGCATGTCATATAGTTTTGCGCAACAAGCTATCTTTGATATGGAATCAGGGAGGCAACGGCTTTAATTAGTTCTGGTATTTAATTTTCAGAATGAAGAGTTTCTAATTCTTGGATTTGTTTCATGATAGGTTAGGTATATTTCAATACTGCTCTGTGCTCAATTTTTTAATTCTTTTTATCTTTGGTAAACTGTAAATGCTAATAGCCTACTACTGTACTATATATATATGCAAAGCTCCACGATTTTCTCGCATGTTATGTCGGAAATATAAGATTTAATGAATAATTACATTGTTCATTTTCATTTCAGTATAATAGGATTGGAAAAAATGGCTGTTGCTTGCTAGAATCATTTGAAGTAAAATGTATATGGCCTTATATATTGCACATTTTTACTCGTTTTTTAACTCTTGTAGTCTGATCTTAGATTTGAATTTATACAGAATTTGCCGTTGAAAACTTTAATTTGTGTAGGGTTCATATTTAACGAAACAAACTTGTACAGAATTATCATTTGTCAGAAAAAATCCTGCTTATTTGACAATTGATAGAGCTGAATTTATATACATTTTACACTTAATAGAGCAAGTATAAATTTTATACTAAAATTCCTCCTTAAATACTTAGAGCATCTACATCCCTGAAACTCTTAGAGTTTTTAATCTGATGTGGCAGTTGCTAAACCATTTTCAGGGATGTAGATGAATTTCTTATTTAGCAACTTTGCTCAATAATTTCTTAATAAGAAATCGTTTATAAACTGTGACGTGGCGAAATGATTCGCTGAGATTCCTTTCTCTTGCAGATATATCTTAATAAGAAATTTTATAAGCTGTGACGTGGCAATTAGGAAACTCTAATTTTAGTTTCAGGGATGTGGAGGCTTAAAAATTAAGAGGGGTTTAATTTCTAAAAAACAGTTAACAGTTATTTAAAAACTCTAATAGTTTCAGGGATGTAGATGCTCTTAGTACCTGTTTTTCACCTGTCCCTATGCTATCTCATTCTGGAATGGTGTTGCCAGAATAATAGGGGTTACACTCATGACCCCTAGTGATACAGTGCAGAGCACATATGTCCAATCAAAATTGACTAGAGGCAGAATACGCAAGAAGACATGGGAGGTAATTTTTTGGGCTGCTTGCTGGATTCTGTGGAAAGAACGCAACGTCAGGATATTTGAAGGAAAAGAGAAGCATTCGGTTCTGGTATCGCAGAGAGCGGTACAGGAGGCATTTCTATGGCTGAAGCATTGCTAGATGTCTAGTTATTCTCGGATGAGTAGTGATTCTAGGAATAGAAATGTTACTTTGTAACTACACTGTTGTACCTCTGATAGCCTCTATCAGAATCTCAAAAAAAAAAAAAAAATACTTAGTACCTGTTCGGCACCCCAACTTTAGCTTCCTTAAGGCTCCTTAACATCTTAATCAGGCCAAACATCTATGTCTTAGACGGGCTTAAGGCCTCCTCCTTAACCATCCTTAGAGCTGAATTTTAAGCTGGGTATTTCGCTTCGTTAGCGCACTGACCTCCTTAGAGTCAAAAAAAGATGTTTCTTTTTTACTTTATTACCCCCAACTTAAGTTTCGTTTTCTTATTTTAATATTTTCTAGCATTTCTCCCCAAGTCTGCCTGAGCGCTTCCCAAGGCATTGGAAAATAAAAACTCATTTTCTCCTAACCTCTGTCATGAGCTCGCCGGCAACAAACTCGTGGATTCGATGGCATAATAGGGTTCACATCAAGAAACTCTACCAATCGAGATCCAATTTAGTAGGATTTTGTCGCCTCATTTTGATTAAAATTCTCTCATAACCTCTTTTTGTTCTTTGATTTCTAAAATATTGCATCAGACATATGATTCAAACCTTTTATAAAATCCATTTCTGTTGTTCTCGGAGTTTTCTCTAGCTTTCTTGTTCTCAGTTTTTTAATTTGTTCGAAGAGCTTCAGTGTTCTCAGTTTTCTAAATTTTCTCAGCTGTCTTGTTCTCAGAATTTTCTGTATATAATCGCTTTTGTAATTTATTTTGCATTGGTATGTACTTAACCATATTTGGGTCTATTTTGACACTGGTACCAGTGCCTACTGGTACCAGTGCCTACTGGTACCAGTGCCTACTGGTACCAGTGCCTACTGGTACGAGTTCAACTTTTATTTTTGTAATTTATTTTGCACTGGTAAGCTGAATTCAAGGCCCCTGTGTGTAAAATCAGGATTCATTGGTACCTACATATGTTATTTTGATTAATTGATTCAGGTTGTATGTGTGTAAAATCTAAAATAATGGTTTATGCTAATGAATAAAACATGTGTACAACAAAACATTGACTTGCGAAATCTGGCATCAAAATGCTAAGATGAAATTAATGCAATGTGAAACAAACGAGCACCAGTCAGCACCCTTCGGATCAAGCAAAAAAAAAAAAACCTTAACTTTAGTTTAGCACATTTTAAGAAGAAAAAAGTATAAGGGTATTAAGGTCTTTACAGACTATAATATATATTTTATATATATTAAGCCTTCATTCTTAAGCTTGTTGTTCAAATGAACAAATGCTCCTTAGACAAGATTAATTTTTTAATCCTTCAACCCTAAGGAGGCAGTGCCCAACAGCCCCTTAGTGTTTAACTTGGGACATCTTTAATTTTTTTTTCTTTTCTACCAAAAGGTCTGACATCTCACTACATCTACTTCCTTTTCTCCTTAGTTCTCTCTCAACAAAAATACCATTTTCCAATTCCAGCCAACTTTCTACATTAGTTTCTTGATACTTTTTTCATTCATAGCTGCATATCTTAGGACAGAATTTGACTCGCTTTATTGATCTACAATTTACATCAGACAATAGTAGATCAAATTGCAGATAGCAGGACAAAGAGAGCTGCTATGTGTGTGGTGTCATCTTTACTATCAATATTTAAAAAAAAATTACTAATTAATATTTATTTTAGCAGCTAAATTCTGCCTCAAAAAAACCATGACCCAATCATCTGGCTCAAGAACTCTTTGTAGTTTGTACTCCTTTTTATATGGTTGATGAAAATTAGTAAGTCCTCCAGTTACTGATTTAAAAAAGAATTCAGATTCCCTCTTCATACCATATGTTGAGTATTAAACTAACTTCTATAAATGGAGAGAGTACAAAGAGTAATATATATTTCTCACACTCATTCATACATGTCTCTCACTCTATTACATATGAACCTCTAACCTATTTATACTAAAGACCATGTCGGTTATAGAATACTCTAGAATATTTTACATAATAGAAGATTAACATAGAATTTTCTAGTAGTGAAAACTTTGAGTAGCTTCTAGATCAATCTTGATTTAATTATCTAATTGGGCTTGGGCCTTTACGGTGCTGACTTCAACACTCCCCCTCAGCACCGACTTGGTGTCGTCTTGATCTTCGGTACTCCACGTTTATCTGGATCGTCATGCTTTGTTGCTTCTTTTAATATTCTGAGCTTGAAGTTGCTCAGACGTCTGCGGTCGATTTTCCAGAATATTCTTCTTCAGACAAGAAGGTTCTGGAATCTTCTTCTCACACTGACTTGGCACAAGTCGTCGTCGAGCTTTCTTCTGTCGACTGATCATCAGACGAGCTGCATCTTCTTGCACAAACTCTCGTCCTGTAGTTTTCTCCACAACGGCGACACTCCTCTGTGTCCTTGCGTCATCATCACCCTCCTTGGTGATGGTCTCCAGCTTAGTGCTCTCTTGTGGCTTCTCTTCATCAGCCACCGCACACCTCACAACTCCGGTCTCCTTCTTGACCGGTTCATCAACTGGTTCCTCAAAGAACCATGACTCGAAGTCGATCTCCTCATCCACAGGCTCCTCAGCCTCTTCGACGTCCTCTACGTCGGCCACCGACTGCATCGCAACAGCCGCCACTGCGTCCCACTCTTCTTCACTTAGGACCTCCTCCGGTGCCTTCTTCTTCGTGGTCACCACGAAGCTTCCTTCATTCTTCCTGAACTGGCACTCTCTCGCATAGTGCCCTCGTCGTCCACAATTGTAGTACTCCACTCTTCTACTCCGGTATTCACCACTTTCGTCTCCTTTGCCCTCTTGGCCTCTAGGAGCTCCCCCTGAACACGAGCACCTCTTGCATTGTTCATGGCATACCTTCTTCGTCTCAGGTTGTCGTCGATACCGGTTCCTGCTCGACTCTCCGCGTCGACCACTATACAGGGCCTTCTCATCTTCGTGCTTCACCGTCAAACCTGCCAGCTGCTTGGCAAGAGCTTCTTGACTGGCCAACAAATTCTCCAGTTCCAGCAAGGTTGGTTGTGTTGCCCATCCTTGAATTGCTGTGATGAAGGCGCTGTACTCCGGTCTCATGCCATTTAGGATTATCCGCCGCATTCTATCCTCGCCAATTTTTGCATTGGCGTCTAGCTGCTGAATCTCCCTACACAAATTCTTTACTTTAAGAAAATACTCACTTACAGCCATGTCACCTTGAGAGATATTCATCAGCTCCCTCTCAAGCAGTTGCAGCCGGCTTGTATTCTTCCTTGAAAACAACGCGGCGAAGACATCCCATGCCTCTTTTGGTGTCTCCACATCTTCAATGTGAGATAGTAGGCTCTTATCCACTGTAGCCTTCAACACGAATAACGCTCGGCCCGCCTTCACCTTCCACTTCTTATAAGCTCGGATCGAATTCGGTGGAGGCTCGATCTCATCACCACCCACGATCTCCCACAAATCCTGACCCTGCAAATATGACTTAATGCAAGTACGCCAGTCTCTATAATTATAATTATTCAACTTCTCAATCAGACCACTCATGCCACTCAAGTCTGACATTCCGACACAACGAAAGACTCGGGTTACACAAACCTCCTAGCCAACAGGACCTTCGACGCAACGACAGACTAACGGGTTATACGAACCTTCTAACCAACAGAACCTAACCCGCTCTGATACCACTTGTTGAGTATTAAACTAACTTCTATAAATGGAGAGAGTACAAAGAGTAATATATATTTCTCACACTCATTCATACATGTCTCTCACTCTATTACATATGAACCTCTAACCTATTTATACTAAAGACCATGTCGGTTATAGAATACTCTAGAATATTTTACATGATAGAAGATTAACATAGAATTTTCTAGTAGTGAAAACTTTGAGTAGCTTCTAGATCAATCTTGATTTAATTATCTAATTGGGCTTGGGCCTTTACGGTGCTGACTTCAACACCATATTGTAGATGCAGCTATAAATTAAAAAAGTATCAAGAAATAAAATATAAAATGTTGTCTTGTCTGGGATCTGAAAATGATATTTTTGTTGAGAGAGAACTAAGAAGGATGATCTTGGCAGCCACCGCCAAGCCTTTCGAAAAAGAGAACTTAAGGGAAGTAGGTGGAGTGAGATATCAAACCTTTTGGTGGAAAAAAAAAAAATGCCCCTAAGCATTTAAACATAAATTTTGTAAATAATCCATACTTGTACTAATAGTGTCAACTATAAACTCTACACAAAATTATTTTTTCAAGAGAGCAACTTAATCTGACTGCAAGAAGTTAGAAACAAAGAGTAAAATGTGCAAGATAGAAGGCCACATAATTTTGAGAGAGAAAGAAGCAAAGAAAGGAACAATGATAAACAGCCTTTCTTGCCCAATTCTATTATACGCTGACATGAAGATGAACAATTAAATTATTCCTTAAAATCTTATATTGCCCACATAACATGCAAGGGAACTGGGTAGCCTTCATATATATATGATGGATTTATTTTATGCAAAATCATACCGCAATTCATAAACCCTAGATTTGCCATGATCCTCTAGTGAATCCTAATTTGAAATTTTAAGTTACCTTGGTCCATAGCCATGATCTTCCAGAGAGACACAAGCACCGTTGATCACCGGAAGCTTTTAGATTTTCAAGTAATCCCTCTCAAGTCCGATAGAGAGAGCGAGAGAGGCGGCAGCGGCAACACTTTGTTCTGCACAAGGAGAGATACCCGAATCGAAAGTTCTATACTGAAAATCCTCTTCTCTTCCACTCAATATCAATCTCTATTTCAGATTTTTGGTAGAGAGAGAAATTAGAGAGAGAGATATAGATCCGTATATCTTCTGTATTTTTTTCTCAAAGGAGACAGATACTTAATTTAATAGGCACCACATAATTCAAGGAGATAAAGAGCCGTGTATCAATTTCCAATTGAATAGGCGCCTCTGCAATTAATTAATTAATATTGTTTCTCTTGTTGGATCTGTAGCCTATATCTTATTGGATCCTTAGCGGGTCTTGATTCAGAACTTGTCTTATTGGGTATTTCCTTATTTACAGAACATTGCCGTATTTAATTGTGTTCTCCAGGGACCAATAGCATAATTGTATTATTACCAAACTTTATATAATTTAGACAATCACTAAATCATAAAGTTATTAATACGCATTCTACACATTAAAGGCCCCACTTCTCATGACACATATTGAACCCGATAAATAATACTTAATTTGATCACTTCATAACGGGTCTAATTAGATATTTGACAGTCTATTATTCAATATATATTTATATCACATATAAGCCCACATATGTTGTAATTAATTGAAATTAATTCCAACAATCTCCCACTTGGGCTATATGTATATCCACATAATATATATATTGATAAAACCGAATTGAGTACTCAAACTGTGCTGTCATAGCCTTTTGCGTCATCAACCAATTCCGTCCATCAATCATATTCACAAGGACTTAAGCAGTATTCGTCTCATGAATCGAAACTAAACCAACATAAATCACTGTGTAAACATAACTGAATAACATGAATCATGAAGGGGATGTGTAGTTTGGAAATTACATGCAATGTGATCCACATGCCTATCTCCAATTTGGTCACTTTATCTTAATTTGATTTTGAGGTCAATCATAAATTCAGAGTGCATAATAAACTAAATAACTGAAAGCTGAATATCTGAAGTCTGAATAACTGTATGATACATACAAATAACAGAATATCATATAAAAGTTAATTGCTTGATATCTGTAAAAGTATATCATATAAAACATAAACATGATACATAAAATACAAACTCCCACTAAATCTGACAATCCTCTTTAACACAGATACCCATATGAGCGACATGCTCGTGAAACTGTTTGGGTACCAATCCCTTAGTAAGTGGATCTGCCAGCATGGAAGCTGTACCAATATGCTCAATACTTATAAGTCCACTCTGAACTCTTTCCTTCACAACAAGAAACTTAATGTCGATATGTTTGGATTTCGACGAGTTTCTGTTGTTGTTGGAATACAGTACTGCTGAATTATTGTCACAATATATCTTAAGTGACAACTTAATAGTATCCACAATACGCAGCCAAGTGACAAAATTCCTTAGCCATATTCCATTGTTCGATGCCTCGAAACACGCAATGAATTCGGCTGCTATGGTGGAAGAAGCAATCATGGTTTGCTTTGTACTCCTCCAAGAAATAGCTCCTTCAGCCAACATAAAAATATAACCAGATGTTGACTTCATGCTATCCACACAGCCCGCAAAATCGGAATCAGTATATCTAGTGACCTCAAAGCTTATCTGATCTCCGATATGTCAGCATATGATCCTTCGTTCTTTGCAAGTACCTAAGTACCCTCTTGGCTACTTTCCAGTGATCCATACCAGGATTATTGAGATATCAGCCTAACATTCCTGTGATGTACGCAATATCCGGACGCGTACACACCTGAGCATACATCAGACTTCCTACTACCGAAGCATATGGAATCTGATGCATTTCTGATTTCTCAAGTTCTGTCTTTGGACACTAATTGAGACTAAATTTGTCTCCTTTTGCAACAGGGGTATTTCTTGGTTTATAGTGTTCCATGCTATATCGCTTGAGAATTTTTTCGATATATGCCTTTTGTGAAAGCCCCAAAATACCCTTATTTCGATCTCTTTGTATTTTAAGGCCTAACACATATGATGCTTCACTAAGATCTTTCATGTCAAAATGCATGAAAAGAAATTTCTTAGTTTCACACATCATGTTTATATCGTTACTGGCAAGCAATATGTCATCAACATATAAAACCAGAAACATAAACTTACTCCCACTGAACTTGTGATATATGCATTCGTCCACCAAATTAGGCTCAAATCCAAATGAGACAATTACTTGATGAAATTTAAAATACCACTGTCGAGACCCTTACTTAAGTCCATAGATGGATTTCTTTAATTTGCAAACCATTTGCTTTGAGTCATTAGACTCA
This sequence comes from Carex kokanica, assembly GCA_025461125.1. Lineage (NCBI taxonomy): Eukaryota > Viridiplantae > Streptophyta > Magnoliopsida > Poales > Cyperaceae > Carex > Carex kokanica. Next base: position 172,584 of record JAJGRX010000025.1, read on the forward strand.
AAGTTAGGTGGTTGCACCATATAAATGGATTCATCAATGTCGTCATTGAGAAACGCAGTCTTAACATGCATCTGGTGTAACTCAATATCAAAATGTGCCACTAAAGCCATGATAATTCTAAAGGAATCTTTCATAGACACAGGTGAGAAAGTTTCCGTAAAGTCAATGCCTTCTTTCTGTGTAAATTCCTTAGCAACAAGTCGTGTTTTATATCTTTCCACATTACCTTCTGAATCCCTCTTGGTCTTAAATATCCATTTCCAACCAACAGGCTTCACACCTTCAGGTAATGAGACGATATCCCAGACTTTGTTGTCATACATTGACTTCATTTCCTCATTCATGGCCTCGATCCATTTCTGAGAATTCGCACTTTCCAAAGCCTGACAGAGACTGAGAGGGTCATCCTCCATCATGCCAATGTCGAATTCATGTTCTTGAAGGAACACAACATAATCGTTAGATATTGCGTTTCTTGTTTCTCTCGTGGACCGCCTTAAAGGCACTGTTTCTTGAAGTTCTTGAGATGGTATAGGTTCCTCTTCAGCATCAACATTGTCTTATACATGATTCTCTTCCATTTCTGGAGGTTCATTTACTGTAGATTCATTCACTATACGATCCTGAACCAATGAGTCTCCATATATTCTTATTACAATTGGTACCGTTGTTGGCACCCCTTGTACATAGGAGAATCCTGTTTCTCTTCAAAGACAATTTGATTTGTATTTCCCCCTTGAACCATAACATCTTCAAAGAACTTAACTGTATTTGTCTCGAAAATTGTTCTGTTTGTGGGATCATAAAACTTATACCCCCGGGATCTTTCTCGAAAATTGTTCTGTTTGCTTAAAAATATTCACAAAGAACGAATCAAATAATAAATCAAAATAAGGCATATTCCATCAACTAAGTATCTTCGAACAATAAGTGCTCTTTGGAGTCAGTTATTACTCTAAGATAAATAGGTGTAGTAATTGAATATAACAGTCCATTTGATGTCAATTAGTCAACCTTCCTTTGGGCCGATTAACTAATTACGTCCAAAACTTAATGACTATTACCCATTCATTACCACAAGCATACACATACAATACTTGATTATTGTCTTTCCTTTGGGCCAGTCCAATAACCAAACATCATATGTATATTCACTGTGTATAAATTGTCAAATGATCAACGCCAGTATGAGAGCTTACTTTGGCAAGATGATACCTTGATCAATCATTTTCCAAAATATATCTTAATAATAACATGAGCCCAAATCATAAGTGAGATAGTATGATCCAAGGCACGATGCTCTCCATTGTAAGAATCCACTTGATAATAGCCATTATCCATCCGTCATGTAATTTTCTTTATTCTAACCAAATTACTACTCTAATAGCAATAAAGAAATTACATTAAAGTCCTAAGGATAACGGCTCGCAGACCGCATAAATGATACATTTAAGCGACATGCAAGTCACTTTTAATTATAAAATTAATTAATTCACAGGACACCTTAGGCTGCTTTTACACACATCATTCATTCATTCATTACAACATATCACACAAGGCAACAGGATCATACAATTCACATATTTCATAACTGCAAAAAAGAGTTAGGAATAGAAACCAAAATAGGCTTCCTAATAGCGGCAGTCCCTTATAATCAAATATAGTAAACAAAAGTTTACTTGATCAAATAATTAAATTACTGATCTGTTATGGTTCGGAAATAATTACAGCGGAATACAGATCAGAAATTTGCACCATAAATTTTCGTCATATAATTAATTGCCTTGAATACAAAAAATAATTGCACTTTTAATTTGAATCTGAAATGGTCCGTTATCATAAATAACAGTCCATTAAGGCAATTAATTAATACAAATCAGAATTCATTAAGGGAATACACAGAGGCGCATTTCAAGCAAGCTAATTAATTAGCGAAAATTTCCTTCTTGATAATTAATTGGCCCAGATGAAAATTTCCTTAAAAATATATTATGAAAATTTCCTAAATATACAAATTTGCTCAGATGAACCGTGTGGGCATATCAAAATTTCCTAAATAGCATAATCCAATTAAATTGTTCGGCCATCAAAATTTCCTAAATAGCATAATCCAATTGAATTGTTCGGCCATCAAAATATATTCATAATAATAATGTAAATTGCCGTATATTTAGGAAATTTTGTTTTAACAGATTAATCAAATTAACTCCAAGCAGAATATTTTAGCGCATAAATCAAATTAACGAAAATCAGATTTCCAAAAATTGAATCAGAAGATATTAGCGCTATTAACAAATAATCAGAACGTAAAGATCCGAACCATAAATGATTTCCGAACCATAATCAGAATTTAACGATTCAACTAGAGTAGGCTCTGATACCAATTGATGGATTTATTTCATGCAAAATCATACCGCAATTCATAAACCCTAGATTTGCCATGATCCTCTAGTGAACCCTAACTTGAAATTTTAAGTTACCTTGGTCCATAGCCATGATCTTCCAGAGAGACACAAGCACCGTTGATCACCGGAAGCCTTTAGATTTTCAAGTAATCCCTCTCAAGTCCGATGGAGAGAGCGAGAGAGGCGGCAGCGGCAACACTTTGTTCTGCACAAGGAGAGGTATGCTACGAGAATCTATCTCAGAAGCTAAGAACACAATCGAATTTTTTTGAGAACAAGAATTGAAACAGAATTGTGAAGAAAAAAGATAAGCAGAACTGAACTGAAAGGTAACAAGAACTCCAAATTGTCTGATTTTATTGATAAATTTTCATAGTCTGAAATGGTACAACTGAAGCCTATTTATAGGCGATATTAAAGCAGAAACAAAATACAATTTGGGTTAACGGGTCCTTCCAACTCGACCCAATAAACCCACACTCTTAACCAAAATCTGAATTGGGTCGCTGCACTCCTCCCCCTTTAACCCGATTCGTGTCCTCACGAATAAACTCAGGAAATTGCTGCGCTATCTGATCATAATCTTCCCATGACGCGTCCTCTTGAGGTTGATTCAGTCATTGTACCAGGATTTGCGTCACTGCTGCATTGTCACATTTCACCATGCGGCGTGCTAAGATTGACTGAGGTTCCAAGCTCGAATTGACCTCTGGCCCTTGCACTGGCAGCATTGGTGTCGGCACCTGATCATCTCCTATCTTCGCCTTCAGTTGAGATACATGGAATACGGGATGGATGATTGAATTGGGTGGTAGGCTAAGCTTGTATGCGACGTGGCCTATTTTCTGAATTACCTCAAACGGACCATAGTACTTCGGACTCAACTTCTGATTTCGCTTACCAGCAACTGTAATCTGTCGGTAAGGCTGTAATTTCAGATAAACCCAATCGCCCACTTGGAATTTCCTCTCGCTGCGATGTTTATCATCATTTCTCTTCATGCGTTCTTGAGCCTTCATCAAATTAGATCTTAATTGAGTCAAGGTAATTTGGCGATCTTGCAAGAAGGTATTCACTGACTCAATTTGACTCCTTAGAGCACTACCAAAGCCTAATTGTGGTGGAGGGTATCCATATAATGCCTCAAAAGGAGAGGTCTTTAGAGCACTATGCACATTCGAATTGTTCCACCATTCTGCAAGGGATAAGTAATTGGCCCATTTGCCTTGCTTATCATGAACCATACTACGCAGGTAATTCTCCAAACACTGGTTTACTTTCTCAGTTTGCCCGTCGGTTTGTGGATGGTAAGCTGTGCTCATGTTGAGTTGAATTTCTAACTTTGCCATCAATTCCCGCCAAAAACGACTTGTAAAGATTGGGTCTCGATCTGAAATGATGTTGTTAGGAAGCCCATGGAGTTTGTATACACTATCCACGAATGATTGAGCTATATCAGAAGCTTTGAAAGGGTGAGAGAGAGGGACAAAATGGGAATATTTTGTAAATCTATCCACCACCACCATGATCACATCATACCCTTTGGATTTCGGTAATCCTGTTATGAAATCCATCCCAATACTAACCCAAGCACCTGCTGGTATAGGCAATGGCTGAAGTAGACCAGCTGGTGATGTGTGTTCAGATTTATTAATTTGGCAATTCCCACACCTTTGCACAAATTCATGCACTGCCTCCTTCAAACTTGGCCAAAAAAATTGCCTCTTTACTCTTTGATAGGTAGCAGCAATCCCAGAATGACCCCCTATTGTAGAATCATGCAATGCCTTTAAAATCTTTTGTCTCCAATCACTTCCACTCCCTACAGAAATCCTGTTTTTATAGTACAGTACACCTTGGTGTTCAGCCAGTTTGGAATTGTTTGTATCTGCACTATTTTCTAGCAACCTCCTCTTCAGCCCATTAATCCAATCATCATTTTTATAACTCTCCTTAACTTCTTGTATCCATTTGGGCACTAATTCGTTAACTGCCAACACTTCAGCATCAATTTCACCCTCTTTCCCGAAATACCCATCCCTCCTAGAAAGGGCATCAGCCACTTTATTCTCAGCCCCTTGTTTGTACTCTATTTTGTAGTTCAAACCTAGTAGCTTACTCAACCCTCTATGCTGCATAGGAGTATTTATCCTTTGTTCCAAAAGATATTTTAAGCTAATTTGGTATGTTCTAATGATAAATTCGGTACCAAGGAGATAGTGTCTCCATTTAGTCACAGCAGTAAAAAGAGCTAATAGCTCCTTCTCATAAGTGGATAGAGATTGAGCTCTCACCCCCAACTTCTTGCTCAGATAGGCTATGGGTCGCTTGTCTTGCATGAGAACTGCTCCAATGCTGTATTGGCTTGCATCGGTTTCAACTATGAAAGGTTGTTGGAAGTTTGGTAATTTGAGCACAGGTGCTGTCACCATTGCTTGCTTCAATTCCTCAAATGCTTGTTGTGCTTCATGGCTCCACTTAAAGGCATTTTTCTTGAGTAATTCAGTTAAGGGTTTAGAAATTACCCCATATCCCTTCACGAACTTCCTGTAGTAACCTGTGAGACAAAGGAAGCCTCTCAAGCTTTTGATGTTTTGTGGTGTTGGCCATTACTGCATTGTAACTACTTTGCTCGGATGTGTGGCTACTCCCTTCTTGGAAATGATATGCCCTAGATACTCAACTTGGTTGACAGCAAATGAACACTTTGATTTCTTCACATAAAGCTGATGTTGTTGAAGCACTTGGAGAGCCAGCTTGAGGTGTTGTACATGTGATTCCAAGTTCCTGCTATACACCAGAATATCATCAAAAAATACAAGAATGAATTTTCTGAGATAAGATTTAAAGATACTATTCATTAAGACTTGAAAAGTGGCGGGTGCATTAGTTAAGCCAAATGGCATGACTTTAAATTCGTAAAGGCCTTCATGAGTGCTAAAAGCCGTCTTGTGCACATCTCCCTCGTGCATCCTGATTTGGTGGTAGCCGGATCTCAAATCAAGCTTAGAAAAATAATGCGCCCCATGGAGTTCATCAAGCAAATCATCAATGATTGGAATCGGGAATTTGTTCTTCACAATATCATCATTTAGTTTCGATAATCTATGCACATGCGCCATGTACCGTCTTTCTTCTTCACTAACAACACTGGAGAGGAGTAGGAACTAGTGCTGTGTTGAATTAGAGAGTTATTAAGCAGCTCTTGTACAATTTTCTCAATTTCAAGCTTTTGGTAGTGTGAAAAACGGTAAGGTCTTTGAGTGAATGGTTTAAAATTTGGCTTGAGTTCGATTTTATGGTCTATGACCCTTTTAGGAGGTAGAGTGCTTGATTCCGCAAAACAACCTGAAATTCTTCAAGAACAGCTTGTATAGGTGCTACTGGTACAAGCTCCCTTTCTTCAGTCTCGACCTCCACACTGAACAACTGAGCATAAATGATTTGATGACCCTTTTTACTCTCTTTCCTCAGATTCACTTCCTCTTCACAAATATGCACTTCAGCCCTCACTTTCTCTTGAAAGAACTGAACTTCTTTCCCCTCACATTCAATGGCCATCATGCCTTGCTTCATATTGATTTTAATAGTATCCCTTTCAGCTATCCAGTCAACACCTAAAATTATATCATAACCTTGCACCTTAAGCAGTCTCAAATCTGCTGTAAAAGGTTGGCCTTGCAGTTCCAGTTTTACCCCTGGGCACCATGTGTTGGAGACCACCCTCTTGCCAGTAGCACACCTCACTAGTAATGGTTTAGTTGGTACTATCTTTAGGTTTAGATTGTGCACTAGGTTTGGGTGAATGAAAGAGTGGGAAGCACCAGTATCTACTAACACCATGATAGGTATTTTCTGCATCACCCCTTCAAATCTCAATGTTTTATTATAGGCTGAGTTACTGATGCTATTCAAAGTCACCTCATTAGCTGGTGGTACCCCTCCTTCATCGTCACAATTTAGATCTGAATCATCTTCTTCAGGATTAGGAATTGACTGCCATGTCTCTTCCTCTTCAGCAGTTAAAGCATGCAAATTCTTTGAGCACCGATGCCCTTGGAACCACTTCTCATTACACCTATAACATAGATTCAAGGCTCTTTTCTGCTCATTAGTTAGCTGATTCTGTGAGGAGGAAAGGGTCTTGGTTGCTTCAGCCCATGGCTTGGAATTTAGGGATGGTTGGCGGTTCTTGTCATTTCTTCACTCCTCCTTCATAAGGCTTAATATTTCGGTTGTTTTGGAAGGTTTGTGGTTTCAAGAAGTAGGGTTTCTTATCAACAGGTCCCATTGCTTCTTCCATCTCTAAAGCCAAATTGAAGACCTCATCTAATGTAGTAGGTTTGAACAAGTGAATGGATCGTTGCAACTCATCTCTCAACCCACTGATGAAACTCCATACATAAAAATATTCATTCTTGATTCCAGTTTTTGCCAACAATCTTGCCTTCGCCTTTTGGAACTCTCTAATATACTCATCAACTGAACTGGTTTGTTGGGTTTTCTTGAACTGAATCACAGGGTTGGCACTACTCCTCACCTTGAATCTTTCAAATACCGCCTCTACTAGAATAGGCCAAGGAGGGTTTGGGTTCTCAACCCGATAACAACTGTACCATTCCTTTGCATCACCCACAAAATTCATGGTAGCCATCTTGGTTTCGTACATCTCAGCAGTTTGGTGTAAGTCAAAGTAAAACTTACTGTCCTCTAACCAGTCATTCGGATTTTTTCCATCAAAGGTCGGGAAATCTATTTTTGGTAATTGAACTCTAGGAGGATGGTGCTGTTGCTGATGATCATGGAACCTGTTACCCCTTTTTGGATCGAGTATTCTCTCCTCTTCATCACCGGAAGAACCTTTTTCATTCGGATTGGGCCTTCTCAACACTGAATGGCTATTTCCCTCAGCTTCATTCTGTTTGCTCGAAATGTATTCTTGAAACATGGCTGTTAAAGCTGCTATCTCTCCTCTGACATCTGCAATTGCCGCCTCTTGAGTTTGAGAAGTTCTAGCCATTTGAGAGAGTCTCTCATTGATCGAAACGACCTCCTGGTTGGCCTCATCATCACCAAGATCATTTCTTTTCGATTTCACCATAACTGCCCAGCTGCGACCGTGAAGCTCTGATACCAGATTTGCTACGAGAATCAATCTCAGAAGCTAAGAACACAATCGAATTTTTTTGAGAACAAGAATTGAAACAGAATTGTGAAGAAAAAAGATAAGCAGAACTGAATTGAAAGGTAACAAGAACTCCAAATTGTCTGATTTTATTGATAAATTTTCATAGTCTGAAATGGTACAACTGAAGCCTATTTATAGGCAATATTAAAGCAGAAACAAAATACAATTTGGGTTAACGGGTCCTTCCAACCCGACCCAATAAACCCACACTCTTAACCAAAATCTGAATTGGGTCACTGCAAGATACCCGAATCGAAAGTTCTATACTGAAAATCCTCTTCTCTTCTACTCAATATCAATCTCTATTTCAGATTTTTGGTAGAGAGAGAAATTAGAGAGAGAGATATAGATCCGTATATCTTCTGTATTTTTTTTCTCAAAGGAGACAGATACTTAATTTAATAAGCACCACATAATTCAAGGAGATAAAGAGCCGTGTATCAATTTCCAATTGAATAGGCTATCAATTTCCAATTGAATAGGCGCCTCTGCCATTAATTAATTAATCAATTAATTAATATTGTTTCTCTTGTTGGATCTGTAGCCTATATCTTATTGGATCCTTAGCGGGTCTTGATTCAGAACTTGTCTTATTGGGTATTTCCTTATTTACAGAACATTGCCGTATTTAATTGTGTTCTCCAGAGACCAATAGCATAATTGTATTATTACCAAACTTTATATAATTTAGACCATCACTAAATCATAAAGTTATTAATACGCATTCTACACATTAAAGGCCCCACTTCTCATGACACATATTGAACCCGATAAATAATACTTAATTTGATCACTTCATAACGGGTCTAATTAGATATTTGACGGTCTATTATTCAATATATATTTATATCACATATAAGCCCACATATGTTGTAATTAATTGAAATTAATTCCAACAATATAGTATAGTGGTAGCATTTACAGAATACCAGAGATAAAAATATTTAAGAAATTGGGTACAGAGGCAGGACAAAAATATACATAAACTATCATGAAACGAATCCAAGAATTAAGTACCAGAACTAAAACCGTCGCCTCCCTGATACCATATCAAACATGGCTTGTTGCCCAAAACTATATGACATGCTATTATCTCCTGTATATATATCGATTGAATCGCCAAGCAAGCTCTCAGTCTCCTCTACATGGTTCTCTTCATTTGATGATTTCTTTTGAAATCTTCTCGCCTTCTCTAAAGTGTCAGCAACGTCTCTCATTGTAGGTCTTTCTTCTCTGTTCATGTTCAGACAATGCATGACTAAATCTCCAATCTCTTCAAGCACCTCGAGTTTAATTTCATCCCTTACTTGACCATCCAAAATTTCTATGAACCTCCCCTCCTTCTTGGCCACACAAAAACTTGATGCCAAACTCCTATCCTCCTCTGGTCCTTCAAAAGAAAGTGCTTTCTTTCTTGTAAGAAGCTCTAATATAATAACAGAAAAGCTATAGACATCACTTTTGTCAGTCAGCTGACAAGTTAACAAATACTCAGGATCCAAGTAACCACAGGTCCCCTGCACCAAGGTAGCAATTTCGGCTTCATCATTTGGTGCAAGTTTTGATGCACCAAAATCAGAAACCTTTGCTACGAAATTATCATCGAGCAAAATATTAGCAGTTTTCACGTCGCCGTGAAGAATAGGGGGTGAAGCAGAGGAGTGCATGTAGGCAAGCGCATCTGCCGACTCAGCAGCAATTCTGAGTCGTTCATGTAAAGGAATAGGAGAATTGAAATTATTTTTATGGATGTAGTGATAAAGAGTTCCATTAGAGATGTATTCATACACGAGCATTGGGACTTCAACCTCCAAACAACAACCCAAGAGCTTGACAACATTTTTGTGGTTGATTTGGGACAGGATCAGCATCTCTTTTGCAAACTCTTTGGTCTCTTGTTCTTCCATTAATTTTGACCTTTTTATTGCCGCGACAGTGCCATCCTCGAAAATGCCTTTGTAGACGATTCCGTGGCCCCCACGTCCCAGCACCCGATCTTCTGAGAACTTGTTGGTTGCCTTCTCAAGCTCTTCTTTTGTATAAATTCTGAATGTGGTTGTTTTGAAAGAACTCATCTGCTGTTGCAGTAGAACGCCTCCATTCTTCTCAAAAAACTGTTGTCTTGTCCTGATGAGCCTCCTCTTTTGCATTCCAAGATACAGCCAGAAAATGGCAAATGCAACTAAGAAAACACCCACACTTGCACCTGAAAATTTTCAGCATAAGCTTTTGTTAGTTTCCATACAAATTTTGTTTTTTATTTTATATTGTTGTACCTCATAACAAAGAATTTTTTATTTAGAAAGAAACTTCATATTCACAACTAGCTGGATTTATACAGATTGCATCCAAAATTAATAGAAACCATGTACTGGTACATCATTAGTCATAATGGAAAGTAATTTGGTAAAAAAAAAAATTTGTTTAAACTATTTCTAAGATTAAAGCCGGTGTATAAAACTAAAAGAACGTACCAGTAACTATTTTAAGTGCTAATGTGAAATTGTCTTTTTTGCGACAACCATCCTTCGTAGCGTTGCCTTCAGTCCCACGTGGACAGGTACAGTTGTAGCCCCCAATCGTGTTTGTACAATCACCGTAGCATGGATATTCGTTTTTCAATTCACACTCATTTATATCTGTGAAGCAAAATCATGATAATTAAGCTAAAGAGCAAAGAAAGAAATCAACGACCAGCACAATGCACCTCTTATTTGGGATAGATACTCAAACACCCAGTTTCATAATAAAATTCACTTTCTTCATTGGTTACACAATAAATATCACTTGAATAAGATACTGCGGAGTGTTCCAACAAATTAGAGGCAAGTATGAATGGGCCATTGTTCTGTACATCTCCCTATTTTTTTAAGCCAACACACTGTTAAACATTTTATAATTACCAAATCCGTTTCTTTTTGAAGTTCAGGTACTTAATTGCACAAGTAGAAGTTCTTGGTCCACCTATGACCTATTGGCATACAAAGTTATAAAGTTTATGATGAGAACAATATTACGATTTTTATTTTATTTTAGGGGTTAGATTGAAAATAGTACAAATTTAGTTATCAATTGGTTTTGTACTCAAATAATTTAACAGTAAAAGCGCATTTCAACCTGACAATGTAATCGGAAGGATAAACATAATAATATTACCTTGACATCCGTCAGTGATGTACGGATTGCCTTGGTATCCCTTTGAACAATTGCAAAGATATCCAGCACCATTATCAGAATTGTAGCAAACATGATTCACACTCCGACACGCAAAATCGGTCATGTTACGCCTTGCGTAACTACAATTTCCCACGTTTCTTATAGCCCAATCCATCCCTACCTTGACCTTGAAATCATTGGTCCTTGTCAGGTATGAGTTGTCAAAATGGAACCAATTTGAATCCGCGAGAAAAACATACGAACAATTTGTGGGATTGACAAATATTATTGGGTCAGTGCCTTGTCTAGAACTCCCAAAATTCTGTAAAGATGCTTCATAAAAACTAAGTCCATTTGGAATAGAGTTCTGACAGCACCCAACTCCAGTGCACGAGCCGTTGGTGCTACCCAATGAATATTGAGGCGGCCGACAAGCCGAAACGCATCCGCTAACGTAATAACCATTACCATCGACAAAGTATCCTTGGTTGGGACATCCAACAGCATAGAAGCTGTTACTGACAGAAAGGAGGTACGGCCGGCCCGTACCGTAAGATATGTACGTAGTGGCACTAGTACCGGATATATAATCACCACTAGAGTTGTAACAAGCACGTTTCGCTGTAACCAATAAATGCAACTGGCCTCTTTGTGAAATGTCTGTTATTTCACGGTCGTCGCCAGAAAAAATGAAGAGCCGAGGTGGGTTATAGGATTCATCGCACACAAGGCTGAAATGTTGGCCGAAATCTTCTCTGAAGCAGTTAGGCTCAAACCCAAATGGGTATGGGACTGTAATGTTCCCGCATTTGTTTCTGCAACCCGGTAAAGAAACCGGTGGAGAAATCTGCGATGCGGCTCGTGTGGACGGAACAACAGTGAGTAGAGAGAGAAGCAAGAGTAGTAGGAAGTAAGGAGGAGCCATTAATGGTATGAAGGGAAGTAGCTAGCTTGATAAGTGAATTTATAATTAAAGAATGGGATGGATCCGCTTTGGTAGATATGAAATAAAATAAGAAGTTTTTGTTAGTGTCTAAGAGGGATGGATCCGCTTTTCTTGACTGTATGTATGCATACATGTTGCTAGTCGTTGCTAATATTCCCGTCTCATTGATTTGTTTAAGCTATTACTTACAATCTTATTTAATGAGATAATTAATGGATTTCTTGAGAAAACTTGCCGGTTGTCAAGTGGACTGGTATGTTCTATCTCATTTCCACCATTATTTTCCTGCCTATGGAAAATGTACTTTTATCATATTTATCAATTTTATCCATTTCAAAAAATAAGAAAGTGCCTTTTATCCATTTTATTTATAATATCAGGCATCTTATTTTCTCCACTGGGAAAAAAATATGTGTTTCTCCGGCCAATTATTGGAGCAAGTTGCCAAGTAGCCAAGTAGCCATGTAGCCAACTATACCTTTTAATAATGTTATATATTTGATATTCTCCGAACTATGACCAGATACATTTTATGAGTGTTAATTTTGCATTCATCCGAATCATTTGATTTAATTTTAATTACACTAATTAGCAAATTTCCGTCACATATGGTCTTGGACCCATGTAATTAGAGATATAATCAAATATTTTGAGTCGAATTCGGATCGGATTGAGTTCATATCATCTTGAATTGTTTCATATGGTCTTGGACCCATGTAATTAGAGACTATGTATTAAATAAAATTATTTTTGTATTGAAGTTCATATCATCTTGAATTGTTTCATCTACTTTCGAGCCAATATTTCAAATTGTATGTTGTTCAAGTTTGAATCGAGTTTGATCGGAGGTTAATTGTGTGACTTTCTAAATTGTATGTGTTTAAGAGTCATTTTGATTTAGAACATGTGATAAGTCAGATTCAAATCAGTTTACTTTTTTTTTTTTAAATTACCGAATAAATTAAATTTTAATAAAAATCGGAACAAGTAATCTTGAATCAGATGGAATTCTACATAAGGGGCGGATGCAAGATTTTTGTCTAATTAGGTTGAAATCCATTATCTAATTAGGCAGTAGATAAAAAAATAATCAAAATAATAAAAGAAAATATAATTAATTTTTGTTAATGAGGAAGACAACATTAGAATTTGACAATTTTAAGTAGACGTATGTACAAATGCAATTACTTAAATTTTGTTAAGAAACTTTTGTACTGTTTTCTTAAAATTAAAGAAGAAATAACAGCCAACTTGATGTTGTTTGCATACATTCATCAACGATTGACTTTGGATACTGGGAGCCAGTGACAAATTATCTATTTTGTTTGGGCTTGGTTCAATATCTTTGCACTAAAAGATTCAAATTTCAATAGTATGGGCTTAATGGATTCACAGAGGGACAAACAAATTTATAGAGAAGGTAGAATAGAACTGAACGTGTATATTTGCACTAAGTTTCAAAATCCAGTGAGACAACTGCCTCTCTCTAGACCTACAGTGGGAAAAACGTGCCGTGCCGTGACTAATATGCTGTGACTTTGGTCACGTGCCGTGCCGTGCCGTGCCGTGATCAAGTAAATTTTTCACGTGCCGTGCCGTGACAAAAATTACAAGGAGTGGTCACGGCGTGACTCGTGTGCCGTGACTAAGTTGTGCCGTGACCAAACGTGTGTTAGTCACGTTTGATCGCATTTAACGTTTTAAAAATATATATATATGAAACGATTCTTTAAAATTCAAATGTTTTAATTGAAATTTAAATGTAAATATTTTAATTAAAATAAAATTATACCTTATTGGAATGTATGTTAGTGTATTGCCTCGTGACTGCCGTGATTGACGTGTCTACCGTTTCATGACTCGCGTGTCCCGTGCCGTGCCGTCCCGTGTCTACTTTGCCAACAATTGATAACGGCACGCGAATGGTCACGGCACGAGACACGCGAGTCACGGCACGTAACCGATACGCGTGCCATACCGTTCCGTGCCGTTCCATGACGGAACCGGCTCTGCCGTGCCATTTTTCCCACTCTACCTAGACCTTACTGGATCCGCTCCTATTGAAGAGCACATGCGCTTCAATAATTGACACGACAAGCACGCTATTTTATTTTCAAGAAAAAAAAAAAAGCTTACGCAGACAATTAAAGGCACGTCTAGTTGAAAAAAAAAGGGCACCTTTAGTTGAAAAGAAAAGGCATTTTTAAAATACTTATGACTAGATCTAATTATCTATCCTAAATACACAAGGTAATTAATAATTGACCATTGACCATTGACCAGTCAATAAAGGCACTTCCATGCCTCCTTGACTACGAGTCTACGACCCCTTCCTCAATCTCTTTAATTTACATCTCTCTTTCCCAAAAAAGAAACCTTTTGTTTTCCACATACGCGTCCCTCCAAACCATAATTTTATAATCCAAATCAACATACGTGTCTCTTTAATTTACATCACACTTTCCCCAAAAGAGTACAAATAGTACAAAGAGTTCTTGAGCCAGATGATTGGGTCATATTTTTTTAAGGAAGAATTTTACTAATTAAAATAAAAAATTAGTCAAATTATTTTGTTGAAATGATGGTAGCAAATTCTATCCTAATATACAGGGGCGAATCTCTGATGATACCGTGTTCCGGTGTATTGCATGTATTGTTACGAAATTTTACAAGGTATGGTTTCTAAAAGAATTTTCTCAATTGAAACTGAAATGAAATGGAAGTGAATTATGTATTGAAATTTTGATTGACATAATATAAAGTGGGAAACCTTATTTTGCTTCAAAATGACAGTATTAGCCTCAACACAATTGAGCAATTCTTTCTTTTTTTGTTCAAGTAAAACAATTACAGTAATACTTGAATTACAAGTTGAGTACTAATGTAGAAAATTGATCCAGTACATTAAGTTTTTGCTAGATGGTTTATATTTAAATTATCAGATGGCTATATTATGTTATTGAACTTTTTCAAATTTAAATAACATGAATAAAAGTAATTTTGATATAATCTATATTTATTAGTGAATATTATTATTAAAATTTATTAACTAGTTTCAAAAACAAATCAAACACTTTTGTATTTATATGATTAGATGATCAAAATTAATCATGAAATTACTCATGAATAATAGTGTATTGAAGTATATGCTCATAAATATTATAAAACAGAGCACTATGCATGATTACTATAACATAAAAATCGTAAAAATGTAGGACCAATTCACCCCATATTAATTATATTATGCACGAATTTTATATCAAAATGAAGACTTGACCATCTGTTACTTTGTCTAGTGGTTGCCTGGTTTGCCATTTTCCAGACTGTCGGTGGACAAATTCGTACTAGTTTGTAATTAAGAATATTTATCTCCGTTTAATTAACATAATCCACACTGGTTCCTAAGTAATAACTACATTTAATTAAGGATAGAACACTACTACAGAATTGCAGACGTCTATTGGATTAAAATTGGATCTGCTAACGGATTCCCTACCGCTAGAGACCAACACGATAAAAGAATAACTGGTTTCTGAAGCTTATCTATTATAAATCATAAAATAATTTTACCAAATTTACAACTGTGATGAATAACTGGTGCACAACATAATATAAAGCATAGAAGGAAAAATTGGCCATTCTGGAGCGGAATCGGACTGTACTGATCCGATTTCAGGCCGAGTTACTTGGTTAGTGTAGATTTCGTCCAATTTCAGCCGTTCCGGACCGATTCCAGTGAAATTTTGGCCAAAATAGACCAACTAGTTAAATTTTGGCCGAAACGCAAATTAAACAAACTCCAAATTTTTTTTCTCACGCAAGCGTGAATTGAACTGATCTTTTGCTAAGAGGCCAAACCAACTACCATCACACCATACAACCTTTGTTGTTAAAAAACATAACTCATGTATATATAAGAATTGTAATTTGTACTATATCCATCCATTCACCACACCATACAACCCTTTTTTTTTTTACTGGACTAATTTTTTAGTAAATGTAAGTTATAATTTTTTACTATATCCATCCATTCAACCTTTTGAGTTCATTTCCTAATTTTTTAGCATAAAACAAGTTTCTAGTAAAAAAATCCGAGTTTTCAATCCGATTCGGCAGATTCCGACCGATTCACCCGATTCCGATTCCACGGTCAAAAAACTGATCCCGATTCCAATTCCGATTTTTCCTTCTATGATATAAAGATCGAAAATTATTCAAACTCAGTATTAAAATTACATCAGCTAAATAAATACACCAATAGTAATACAGAAAGGCAAAACATCAAGATTTAAGAATATTACATAATTTATTTTAAAATATAAGAATAGGTAAAGAAACTAAAATTATCAAGGAGAAACTCACAATAAAAACTAAACTCTGATAATCACTCACAATATTATATCGAACGTTGCAAGGTTGTATCAATTCCTGCAATGTAGTCAGGTAGCATAAGCTGACTGCCCTCCAACTTTGAGACCTCTTGCTGTTGGTTGGACCGCCACAAGACATCGAGCCGTACCTCCACTTCCTTCATTGTTGGTCTTTCTTCTCCTTTCATTCTCAGGCACATTTTTGCAAGCTTGGCAACGGCTTCGATTTCTGTTCTTTTCCCCTCATTCACAACTTGGGGATCGAGATGTAAGGAAAATATAATTAAGTGGCCCAAAATTAAAACAGGCCATTTAAACCATGCCGTTAACAGCCCATTTAATTAGGTCTTGATTTTGGCGTATAGGCTTAATTAAGGATGCATGGCATAAAGGCTTAATTAAAAGGTGATATTAAAAGGTGCATACTGACTGATGCGTTGACTGATGCATATAGATTTTAATTAAAAGGTGCATTTGATTAAAGGATATACATATGCGTTGACTGATGCATACAGATTTTAATTAAAAGGTGCATTTGATTAAAGGGTGCATCTTACACCGGCTACTATTATCCACATGTGCTGTGCTGTCCATCCTGTGCATCTCCCCTATAAATAATTGCTTTAATGACAGACAATAAAGATACGAATTCTAATAGTAAGGTTGATCCTCTCTTCATCGATATTTCATAAAGAACAAGTTGTCATTGCTTAGAAAGAGAAAGAGGAGAGAAATCACTTTGCAGTTCTTCTGACGGTTTGCGAAGAACGTTTCAAGTATTGTTCTACAGTTTACAATGGATAAAGGTATGTAATCTAATTAATTGATTTACACGTGGAGACTTTGATTTCTAAGATTTTTGATTTGCTTTTAATGATTTTTAATTCCGCTATCGAAACTTTAAAGATGATTAGTTGTACTTATTTTAATGATTGTGTGTAAGTAGTTGAGCACGATAACGTCTACTTACACGAGAATCTCAAAGAGACGGTTCTCTTTCATAGCATAACTAAAATATGCAATAAGACTACCCCCTTCAAACTTCCTAGAGGAGAATAATGGCTTTTCTCTTGTTAGCAATTCAGCGAGAATGACACCAAAGCTGTAGACATCACTTTTGTGGGATAACCGGCCAGTGCAATAGTACTCGGGGTCCAAATACCTGTGTGTCCCAAGTTCTGCTTACACCAGCGTGGACGATCAATGCACACAGCTTGATTTATGTTACACAAGGGCGTAGCCAACTTCAAGTTGCCAGAAGCAACGGGAGAAGTGCCTTTGTTGGACAACTGCGTCAGGGGCAGCTACTCCTTGTGCCACAGAACTACACGGTTTTGAAACGAGCACTATCTGAGGGCTGTGAATGGGTGTCTTTCAAGACAAATCCTAATGCCATGCTCAGCCTTAATGACATTGCGGGCCATGCCGATTGAGGTTCTTATGAACTCATACCGTCTCTCGAGGGAACAGGCCAGGCGGCTCAAGAATAGCAGGAGAGAGCAGACAAGCATTATTAGCAGCCGTGCCAGCAGAGGATTTTGGTCTTTTACTGATTTTGTAAATGGGTTGCTGCTCTGAATTTCATATAGCTATATTGGCTAGGCTAATAAAAAATGAATAATCGAGTTGCTAGTATTGTGTGTTATTATTAAATGCAAAAAAGGAATTAATTTATAATAATAATAATAATAATAATAATAAAGTTCTTTTTTGAATTTTAATTCAAATCTTCGACATTTCATTACATTATGATGTATTTTTTAAGTTGTCAGGCAATTTATCAAACACTTTTTGTGCACCATAATTCAAGAGAGAACTCACTATTCTGATTTTGAATGGTTTAACTAGCTCTTAGAAGAATGGTTCTGAAACTTGGAATACCAATTAGGATCGGCACATAACCGGTTAGATCGGAATTGGCCTACTCCGACTGACTTCTTTTAGAAAATTGATGACATGTTGCTCCCTCGTTGATCATGTTCTATTTACTATAGATGGTGCTTCCTTCCATAATTTCTTGACATTTCAACTCCTGCGTTTTAGGGTGCAATGTAGTTCACTTGTCTGAACTTTCATTATTTTTGCATGAGCAAATTCCTGTTTTTTTTTTATGAAAATTTGATGCAAATTTTAACATAGGTTAGTTAAACTACTTGGAACCATTTAGACACTTAATTAATACATCACCATAACTTTTAGGGACAAACTTCATAACACAATTTTGCCATCCATAATTAGCTAATATTAAGAACATACAGCTCAAATACATTCTTACTTGGCTAAAGTACACAAGTAAAAAGTAGCAAGTACATTCTATAAGTAGATTTTAATCGTGATCAACTACTTATACACAATTATTAAAGTAAGTACAACTAATCATCTTTAAAGTTTTTTTGACAGCGGAATTAAGAATTAATTAAACAAAATAAAAGATCTTAGAAATCATAGTCTCCACGTGTAAATCAATCAAATTAATTTCATACCTTTGTCCATAGTAAACTCTTGAGACGTTCTTCACAAACCGTCAGAAGAACTGTAAAGCGATTTCTCTCCTCTTTCTCTTTCTAAGCAATGACAACTTTTATTCTTTCTGAATATAGATGAAGAGAGGATCAACCTTACTATTAGAATTCGTGTCTTTTTTGCCTGTCATTAAAGCAATTATTTATAGGGGAGATGCACCCTTTAATTAATCAAATAGCACCTTTTAATAGCACCTTTTAATTTGATGCATGCACCTTTAATTAAATGAGCTGTTCAGTCATTTAATTAAATGGGCTGTTTTAATTTGGGCCACTTAATTATATTTTTCTTACACATTCTATAAAGAATCCACGGCTAGCTTGCTCATAATTAAGGTAGCAGTACTGCTCAAATAAACCCTACTTGAGCTTAAATCAAACTTATTTAATAATTACCACAGCTTGCTAACTTGCTTGTACTTAAGGACAATATTAATGGTAGCTAGTAGGCTTGCTACAACTAAGCCTAATCCGTTTTGCTATACTTGAGCATCCTGGCCTGTTCTTCTGTGATGCGGTATGTGCTCATAAGCACACTTAGTGGCAAGGACCGAAAGATCGAGAACTTTCCAGCAATGTTGTTTACAATTGCATTGCTGTTGGTCTTGAAGGAGACCCACTTGAATCCTTGCTGCCCCGCACTCTGTAACACTGCAAAGAATTGTGGGATGAGTAGTATTTGCCCCTGACTGAGTTGACCGTCAAAAACGGTGCTACCATTGTTGTCTACAACTTGAACACGTCCCTGTCCTCCCGTCACGTACATCACACTGTGCGCGTTGACGTGCCAGAAGGGACTCAGTGCCGCATTCTGTTGAAAAGCAATCAATATATATGTTAATTATTTGCGAATCTTGTTTTTGTATGTATAAAATTTTGTTTGTTGCTTGCCTGTTCGAGAACTCCTATTTCAGCGCTTATTTGAATGGAGTTCAGTATCAGAAAGTCATTGCCAATTTGCCATTAAGGCTGAAGATATCAGCCGAAGAATGATTGAGGATTGCTATGAATTTTTGTTTACAGAATTTTTCGTCCAAACGGTTAGAGACATCCTCTTCTTCCTGTTTCTGGTACTGATCTTGGTTTGTCAAGGATACAAGACCATGGTTTCCATTCTGCCCCTCTGGTCATTTTGATTCTGGAGCATTCTTGTTAGTTTCATGCTAACTCCAAGAGGCTTGGTCATCAATTGTGTGTCAAACCCAATTAAGATGTTTCTACCGGAGTAACCGGGATACCCAAAGTAACTGGAGTAACCAGCGGAGTAACCGGCGTTTGCAAAAACTCTAACGGCAACAATGTCGGTGTCACCGTTATTGTACATCCACATGCTTGAACCACGAACCAGAAGTGCAATGTTTTCAATAGTGAAATCAACATTAAGCAAAACCTGGGAATATCAGATTGGCCAAGCCCTTTCCTGATGACACATCACAAATAATATATTAGCTAGGCTTTTGAATTACTAAACTAAAAACTTACGTAGCATAACTATTTTTTTTTTTTTTGATAAAAGTGGTATATACACCGATTTCATTAAGAAACGAAACCTACAGAGTTTTATCAGACGTGGTACCAAACCTCTGGTACCTGTCTGCCATATCTTAAAACATAGCAATTAGTACAGCATATGCCAACATATATCCTACTACACTATGAAACTAGAAAAACTAAGCAATTTGCAACATAAAAACATCAGCTAACAATATAGACAAGATATAGCTAAATGTCAAAATCAGCGAGGTGGTCTATCGATAAACTCTCATCATCAATCTAATGCTCTATACCACTCGTTCCAGCTACCCTCTCCTCCTGCAATAGAAAATTTTCAAACAAAACGGGCAATTGCATCACATCAGTAGGTAGAACTAAGGATAATGTAAGAAGAGTACCCCGTCCTTTGGATCTCACCCAAAATTGTGCTAAAGAAATAATTTGAGATCCTATGGATCTAAGAGAAGTATGAATCCCCTGAAAACAAAACTTATTCCTTGTTAACCACATAACCCATAGTACTGCCCCTCGCACAAGTTCGATCAAATACCTATCTTTAAAAGGAATTAGAGCATCAATAAACCATAATTCTTCCAAAGTCATAATATCAAACGTAAAGTTGTTATAATCAGCTATCCAATTCCAAATCGTTCGAAAAAATGAACATTGTAAAAACAAATGATCTATTGTTTCAGGAGCCCCACAAAACAGACAAGCTACATCACCTGACCAACCTCTCTCGCTCAAATGCACTCTAGTCAGTATATTTTTGTGCTTAACAAGCCACAAGAAAATTTTAATCTTAAATGGAATCTTTGCTTTCCAAATAGTATCAAAAGTAACATTTTTAATCCCTCCATACTCAAGCCAAATATATAAAGAGTGTACCGTAAATCTACCATTAGTATTCCATCTCCAACTCAAAGTATCAGTCTGATCAATATCCAAGTGCACTACCCTAAGTTGAGAAACTAATCTACTCCATTCTTCCCTAAGTTCCCCAGTTAGTTGCCTCCTAAACGCCAAGTTAATATTACCAGAATCTAGAACTGAGGCTACAGATATAGCTACGTCGGTTGCTACTAAATACAACTGAGGATATAAATCACTTAAAGGGCATTCGCCCATCCACCTATCAGTCCAAAACCTAACCTCATTTCCATTACCTACCGTTTTCCTAAAACCTAATTCAACAATTGGTTTTATTTTAAAAACATTCCTCCACAGAACGAGGCCCTCCTCACCAAGTGGCTCTGGATCATAGGCAACAACCCCAACGGACTGTGGTCGGCAACCGTTAGGAGGCTGTACGCCATTTCCATGCCGAACCAAGCGGGGCAAAACCAGGAACATTCTTTTTTCATGAAGGACTTGGCAACTCTCATACCTTTTTTTTCGGTCTCTACTGAATGGGATGGTGGCCTCAAATGGCGATGGACATCAATGGAGGTCTTCACCACGGCATCGGCTTACCGAGCCAAGCACAACTCAGGGCTCATCTCACCATACCACTCACCTCTGTGGAAAATGAAAGTACCGATGAAAATAAAGATCTTCAGCTGGCTAGTGTTAGACAACAAAATTCTAACACAGCAAGTTCTGCTTTCGAGAGGTTGCTTGGTGGAGCAGGGCTGCCACCTGTGTCGGGCGACGACGGTGGAGACAAGAGACCATCTGTTCTGGAATTGCTCATATGCGGTTGCATTCTGGACGGGCTTGTGTGCGCACTTCAATTTCAGGGCCTTGGGAAGTCAGGTAAACACCATCCCGGGACTATGGCTTCGTGGCAGGAATCGATCCTCACAAGGCAAAATTCTTTGGGACGCAACATGGGCGGCGGGTATCTGGGCGCTGTGGAAGGAGCGCAACAGAAGGCTCTTTACAAACAAGCGCAGACTGGTGCAACAAATTATAGAGGGGGCAGTGATGGACGTGATGCACTGGGTAAACGACGGGTGATTCTCACGGAATATAGGGCACAGACTGAGACATGTGGTGTACGGTCTAGTTGTTTAGACTGAACCTTTACTTTTTGATTCTCCCGAGAGCTAGTTTGTGTTCGCTTTTCACTTCCGTATTGTAAACTGTTTAAACTGTTTAAACCTTATTTTTGATTAATCTAAATTGTCGGCGGTTATCCGCTGACCTTCAAAAAAAAAAAACATTCCTCCAAAAGGCTGACATCCGAGAACTAAACCCTTGCGACCCATATTTAGCTAAAAGTATATCCTTCCACATCCTTACAACTGTAGGGTCATTATATCTGTACCACCATTTAGCTAATAGAGCTACATTAATAGTATGCAAGTTTAAAAGACCCAAACCCCCTTGTGATTTATTAGCACAAACTACTGACCATAAAACTAAAGAAATCTTTTTTCTAACTGAACTAGCCTCATACCATAAAAATCTCCTTCTAAGTTTGTCAATATGCTTTCTAATGTGAACATGCATTTTATACATAGCAAGCTAATATAAAGGAATGGCAAAAATTACTGCATTTAGTAATGTGACTCTACCCCCTATAGAAAGTTATTTACTTTTCCATCCTTGTACTTTTTCTCAATTTTATCAATTAATACATGCCAACATTCAACAGGAAAATATTTCCAATGTACAGGTACACCTAAGTAAGTTATGGGCAATTGACCTATGGTACAACCAAACCTATCAGCTAATCTCTTACTTTCCAACTCATTTAAATTCAATGGTATCATAACACTCTTGTGATAATTACTTTTCAAACCAGTCATATTCTCAAAACCTAACAGTATTAATTTAAGTGTTTCTACCATTTTATCACTAGCCTCTAAAAACAATAGGGTATCATCCACAAAATGCAGATCCAAGATATCCCCAACACCTGCAAAATTACCCAAACCTTTTAAAAAACCTGCCAACTTAGCTTTTTGTAAATTTTATGTAAAGTCTCAGCCACTATATCAAATAGAAAGGGTGATAGAGGATCCCCCTGTCTCAATCCTCTCTTGCAACTAAAGTATTCTCCTAGACATCCATTTACACTAATACACGTCCTACTATCTTGTAAAATATCAGGAATTCATTGTCGAAATTTAGAACCAAAACCCCTAGCAAGTAAAGCTTCTTGTAGAAAATCCCAATTTATTAAATCATACGTCTTTTCAAAATCTAGCTTAAAAAGGATACCTTTAGTTTTAAAGACTCGAACTTGATGTAATACCTCATTGGCACACACCACATTATCCAAGATATACCTACCTTTAATAAAAGCAGTTTGAGTTTCACTTATCAAAAAATCCATCACCTTTGCTAACCTATCAGCCAATAGTTTTGTAATTAGTTTAAAACTACAATTAATAAGACTAATAGGTCTATAATTTGAAATACAAGGAGCTATTTCCTTCTTAGGTATGAGACAAACATAAGCCATGTTCAATTTGGAAATATCTAAATCATGAAAATAAAAGGAAGTAAAAACTCTATATAAATCAGATTTAATGAAGTCCCAACTAGTTTGGTAAAATGCAAAAGAGAATCCGTCCGGACCTGGAGCCTTAAAGGCATTGCAAGCAAAAACAGTGTCCCTAATTTCATCCAAAGAAAACATTTTTTCTAAGTCAAAACATTGAGATGCACTCAACTTTTCAGATGCAACCCATAACCCCTCTTGCATAGATATATCTCTAGTGTTACATGTTCCTAACAAGTTTTTATAGAAATTAGTCACATGTCTTTTCAAAGCTGCTGGATCACTAATTATGACTCCCTCATGTTCTAGAGTTAAAATAGAATTTTTCCTTCTTCTATTAGAGGCACAAATATGGAAGAATTTTGTATTCAAATCTCCCTCTAAAAACCATTTCAACCTAGCTCTCTGTTGCCAATAAGATTCCTCTTCATTCATAATTTGCCTAAATTGCACTTGACACTCAGTCCATCTTTTAAATTCAGAACTACTCAAATGCCTATTTTCATTATTAAGCTCAAAAGCACCTATTTCCTCAAGTAAACATGTTTTAACTCTTTTCTTTTCCCCTAATAAGTTATAACTCCATCCTCTAATTTTTTGTCTTATCTTCTGTAATTTAATTCTCCATTGATCTCCTATATTATTTAAAATTACTACCTCATTCCACCAATGTTCTAAAAGTTCTACAAAACCTTGTTCACACAACCAAGATCTATCAAATTTAAAGTTATAGGTTCTAGTACTGCTCTCACTACCTACCCTCAACAATAATGGCAAATGATCAGAATAAACTCTAGGAAAAGAAGAAAGATTTGAAGAGCTAAAATGTCGGTCCCACTCAATAGAACAGAGAAATCTATCCAGCAAAGCTAGGGAAGTTGAGGTATTGGATCTTGCCCATGTATATTTCCTATCACTTAGAGGTAATTCTAAAAGATGTAAATTAGAAATTAATCTATTAAATTTAGAACTAATCACATGATTATAACTAGTCCCCAACCGTTCACTTCTACGTCTCACCATATTAAAATCACCACCTATTAACCATGCAGGAACTCCTAAATTAGGTAAATCACTAAGTTCTTGTAAAAATTCAGACCTTTTAGAAGCTACTGTTGGTCCATATACTATAGTGAAAAGCCACTCAAAATCATCTATCTTATTTCTAAGGTGCACAGTAATTGAAAATTCACCTAGTAAAACATTAGAAACTCCAAATTTATCTTCATTAATCCCTATCAGAATCCCTCCTGCTGATCCAACAGAAGGAAGGTTGACCCAACGTGTTATATTCCTACTTAAAGCACCAAGCATTCGATCTTTAAAAATTGGTTTTTTAGTTTCCTGAATCCCTACTAGATCAACATTATGAGTATTCAAAAAATCCCTTAAAAATCTACGTTTAACCGGTACACCTAACCCTCGAACATTCCAACATAAGATATTTAACATTAAATAACCTTAGTAACCCCCTCTGGATTGTAAGAAATCAAATCTTTTTTCAAAAGCACAGAACCTTTTATATCTTTTGGTAAACATCCCAAAAGAACCGTATCGTCAATAATAGCCTTAAAATTATCTTGAGAAAAACCCCTCAGTTTTCTAATAACCTGAAGTCTATCCTCCTCATTCCCATGTATCGTAAAACCCAATTTTTCAAACATAGCTAAAACATCTAAGTCAGAAAAATGAGAAAAAGGATAAGAGTCAACTAAAGAGACAGTACCTGAAGAGGTATGAGCACTTGATTTACCCTTGTCACCGGCAACAGTACCTACCCCCTTGGTCTTTTGTCCTTTTCCACCAGGGCCTTTAGAGCTAGGTGCCTTCACCTCGATTCCCGTAGTCAACCCCTTAGCCTCCTTCCCACCAGTGAGTTTCTCCTTCAGCCTTACACTGTGTCGCGGTTCCGGCAGAACTGGTGGTGGCACCACTACAATAGGCATAGCAGCCGCCATACTACTTACACCTTTTGAAGACTCCCCAATAGTCTCTACTGTTCTCTCCCCATGTGTACAATCATCACCTATAATCGAAAACGAATTACTATCTAAAAGGTCCTCATCTTCATCCTCGTCAATCTCCTTTCTTTCCTCAATCATAATACCTTTACCCTTCCCGTGCACTACCATACCCTTCTTACTCTTCACTTCCTGAAATTTTCTTTCACCTATTACTATCCCCTGTCTCTCGCTAATCCTCCTAACTTTTGTACCGGGCTCCTGAACAATATGATCATCCCGACCACACTTCTTTTGCCAGTATGCTCTTGGCCTAAAGATATTAGTGCCACGCCCCTGCTTCCAGCCATCTACATTAAAAGTCAGAAAGTAGTACCTGTGTTGTTGTGCATCCCCCACATAGTGTAAAACTCTAGCATCAGGAATACATCGCACATCTGGTACACCCACCTTAAGCCTCAGAACCGAGAAGTCGTAATGACCACTGGAACGAGGATCAACATCTATCAAGAATCCGCCAAAACTCTCTACTAACCTTCGAAACTCCATTGTTCTCCACAACTTTGGGGGAAAACCTTGATATTCACCCAAACCTGAACTGGATCGCTACCCCTATCGTGAGAAAGATAATCAAAAGGAGCAACTGGAAACACCACATCACCTAATACAATTTGCCCATGCGCTACAGCCATAGCTCTCCACTGCACATTAAGCGTATCAATCAAGAATAGGTTCTCACTTAACAGTCGAGGCGTCCAAATAAAATTCTTCATTGGATGTTCCTTCATCAGATGAGACTGAATGAAATCTTTGCCAAAAGCCAAATCATCCTTCAACACAATCCCTTTCTGGATCACTTCATCAAAATCTTTGATGGCTTTATTAGGTAAAAACCTCAGACATGGCTTCTTAAGTGCCTCCTCCATCACCTCCTCCCTAATCAGATGACGGAATCCCTCAACATAGTAACTCGACAGGAGTAAGAACGATGCCCCAATCGACCACAGCGAAAGCACTTGACCACGTTCTGACAGGTGTTGGCGAGATGGCCTCTATCACCACACTGGTAGCAAATAGGTTTAGAGGAGAAAGACGATCGCGGATCTGATCGAGTTTGGCTTGAAGAGGTCGGTGATGTATGGAAGGTTTTGGAGGCTGAAACGAAATGAGATTAGAGCCTGGTGGAATAATTTGCGTTCTCGGATCAGAAGCTGGAGACGGCGCACAGCCCAAGACCGCGTTCGTATACGATGCTCCATTCACTGCTTGTGGAACCCCACTTACCTTATCAGACAGAGGCGTAGCACCGTCGGCCGCTAAAGAAATAGGGATAATCGTCCCTGCTGGTTCAAATGTGGCCCCAGCAGTAGCATTTCTTATGAGGTGATTTGTTGTCGCCAACTGTGTGGTAAGAGAAACAAGGTGCTGCAGAGAAAGAGAAATATCCGAATCACTTGGGATATCTCCATCGCACCCAGTTAGGGCCAGACGAAAGAAGCCCAAGAAAGCCTTATTGAAGAGCGGTGAAATCTTGGATCAAGTCTTGATTTTCAGGTGTTTGGTTACCTTGATTGGCAATATTGACTATTTTTTTTAATTATTTCTTATCTCAGAAACAACTACTGATTACCGTTAGCATAACTATTTATATACAAGCAAGGATAGCTCTGAGAGAAAGCGCATGCATTACCTTGTTCTATGTAGAATTCGTATTGACCGGGAGTGAAACCTCACCGAGGGTTGTAGAGAGACGATTTTGAGCTGAGAAAATCGAGAAAAATAAAAACAAAACACATCAAAACAAATCCAGAAAAGAGAGAAAAAAGAGAGTTAAGAGCGACAGAATCGAGCAGGCCGTGACCGTGCAGAATGAGACCTGAGCCCTCCATTTTAATCTGGTACGAACTTTAAAACGAACCTCTCTATATTCTAAATAGATATCAATTTAATTTTGATTCGGCTGAGAGTATTATATCTCTCAGCCGTCATTTTTATTAATATCCAAAGTTAATTACAAAATAATAAAAATGTCCATAGCCGCTTGGTTTTATTAAAAATATCCAAACCAGTCAGAAAATGGCCAGTCCCCTCTCTATATATATGTGGGCATTGTTTGCCGAATTTCTCACAAATTATTTTATCAAATTTTACACTATCTCTCCTCAGTTGAGCCATTTCTCATTCTCTTCTCAGATTTGTAAGTAAGTCCCTCTAATTAATTAGAAATTATTTTTTAGTGCAAAATGGTTGTAAAATGTTAGGATTTGTTAGTAATTACCAACATTAGAATAATTACTTGTAATTAGAGTAATTAGCCAAATTGAGGGCTTACGATTTATGATTTAGGATAATTTATTGTAATTTAGTATAATTATCATTGGTGACCATATTTCAGCGTATTTTAGCATGTTTGACCATAATTAGGACAATTAGGAAAATTAAGCCTAATTTTTGGCAATTTAGCATAATTAGGATAATTAGACCATTTGAACATATTTTACCGAAATTAGTCTATTTTAGGTTATTTTAACCACAATTGGATGAAAACAAAAAAATAGGGTCCATTCCAGTATAATTTGTAGGGTCCAAAAAAAATTAGGGGACCGGCCAGAAAATGGCCGGTTTCCTATTTAAATAAGGGCCGGTCATTTACTGGCCGGTTTAAGCATTTTTAATAAAATCCAGCGGCTCTTGGCATTTTTATTATTTTGTAATTAACTTTGGATATAAATAAAAATGTCGGTCTTCTCAAGTATTTGATTTATGAGGGTAGAAATGGCGACTGGGGTGGCAAATGGAGGATGGCAATTGGTTACTCGGAGAAGATCCAAACCCACAGCTACCATAACTCCGATCACCACCTTCAAGCCCTACCGCACCTTGTATGCTGATGTCGTCCGCCAAGCCACTTCCTCTTCAATCATACCACAAACCATGGTTTTGCAGATGAATTTATTAGGTCTAGAAAAGTTTATGGTTTTGCAGATGAAATTAGTAGTGAAGATGAGCAAGGGAGGAATGAAGATGCAGATGAATTTATTGGGTCTAGAAAAGTTTTGGAGGAGTTATGCCATGGTTTTGCCTTCGATACTCTGCCATTGGGGATTAAGGCGGTACTACAAGGGGCTAGGTCGATGTATGACCAGCCGGAGACGGTGGAGAAACATGGGCAGCAGGGGAGGGACACGGAAAATCCATCTCCATGTAACACAGATCAAATATTGGAGATGGTCACAGAGGATCCTGTAACAAGAATTGAGGCAACTTTTTCTCCAGCAATGAGGGGCGAAATTGATGTTAAGGAAATAAGCACAAATCCTGATCCCACATTGCACGTTGGTAATTGTGTCGCAGATAACCACCAGTTGGATAAAGAACTATCTACACATGATGTCACACAGAGGCAACCACATCCAATGGAGAGTGCAATTCAGGAAATAGAAATCCACGTACAGACTGTCCCAATCAATGCAGTACCTCTTTCAAAATCAGTAATAAATGGAAGATTTTCAGAAGGAGAATGTTCTCATAATCCGCCTCGAATTTTGCAAAGAAATAAAGCAAATGATAATGCTTCCCAGCTGGACATTAATTCTGTACTGACCGTTACTACTCGGGCCAACGATGATGAGGCCCATGGGCCAAGGGTGCTGTGCACGTCCACAAGGGAAAAGAGAAGGCAGAGAGAGGAGGCCCAAAATAGTCGGGCCAAGACTTCCAGAAGGGGGCTGCGCGGTAAAAAGATAGCCCATTTAGTAGAGGAGTCGGGCCTGGTGGAGGTTCAGGTGGCTTTTGAGCACTGCTCAAGACTTGCGCAAGTTACTGGCTTCTAAACTTCTCAAGTTCTTGATGCTCTGCAGGAAGATAATTGATATCTCGCAAACTTATCTATATTCCGACCTGTATTTTGTACCAAAACCTGTGTTTAGAACTGTCAAATCGTGTTTATTTCATTGAATATCTATAGAATGTGGTACTGCTGCGTATTTACTCTTACTTTGCAGAAAACGGGCGAAGCCGAGGAAGAATATGGAATTTGAAGGTTTATATACGGTCAGTGTACCTTCTTATGTGGACCGTACAACCCTCTGCCCGACCACAGACATGACCAGGACACCAATCTCAGCACCTGAAATTAAAACGGTCATAGATTTTGACTCGTAACTCCGTTTTGAGTGTATAACCACTTTTCGGAAAGCTTGCGAGAAGATCTACAATCTGAGCTAGAGACACAGGTACACGGTCCATGTAGAATTTCACACGGGCCGTGTCAAGCATTTCCAACCGCTGACTCGACCACAGAAGACACACAGGTACACGGTCCGTGTAGAATTTCACACGGGCCGTGTTAAGTATTTCCGGAAACAGATTCAGAATTTGGAAACAAGGCTAATTGATGGAAGGTCGGCCAGAAAAGCATATAAGCGCAATTTCTTGCACCAGAGGGGACATTCTGGAGTAGAGAGGCATTTGCTAGGGTTTGGACTTGGCGGCTAAGCTTGGAGACGAAGTTGAGAAGCGAAAGACACGAGTTTTCGACGGATCTTCATTGTTCTTCGAGTTTTTCTATGAACTCCTTTATCTTTATTTGTTTTATTTGCTTTTTAATCATGTTAGAGTAGATTCTTTAGTTTCTAGGGTTGTGATGTAATCGAATGTTTTGTTTTGCATGTTAGTTATTGGATTATTTTGTTGAAATTTGTGTTTGCTTGATTGTGTTTGATTTTAATTGCTTAGTCTAAGTTGTTTGATTTTTATTGGTTTACCACTAGATGAATGCGCACATCTAGAAGGTACTTTGGCCCTTATAATCTCTCAACCAAACTAAGTACATGAGGTAGGATTAGTGATCCGGAAGGTGAAACCAAGTAGTAGCCGACAGGTGAACATTTCCTCATATCGACAGAATGAGGTTACCTTTAGTATACCAAACAAGCAACTAGGTAATTTAGACCAACATACGACAGTTGAGGTCTAGAACCCGACGAGGGCACATATTGCAATTTCATACCAAGTTAATGAACCAACAAACGACAGTTGAGGTTTAGAAACATTAGGTCTGGTCAGTAGAACCCTACACAAAGGAACAACACAAAGAAACAATAACTGCTGTATTCACTTTAGGGCCACACGGACCGTGTACGACAGTACACGGCCCGTGTACACTGGACACGGCCCGTGTAGGACACTACACGGACCGGGCACCTCGAGGCAGAACTGAGATGAAGTCATAACCCTGGAAACGCCTTTTTACATCTGATTTAAACCAAGTTTATTACTTTCTTGCATTTAATTACTGTCATCGAATTGTTAGGTATTTTAAGAACCAAAACCAACATTTTCCAACTTCTAGTCTTTATTTAATTTAGGTAGAATTCTAGATAAAATCTGAACCGTCCCTGTGATCGATACCCGATAATATACTGCTCGATAGGATTGTATACTTGCAGTCTGAACCGAAAAGTGTGTTTAAGGTTAAAAAGTACAGTTTACTGTACTGAAACTTTGTACTATACCTTTTGGTGTAACAATAATGCACAGAGGCAGCAACTCAATTTTGATGATCACGTCACAGACTATGATCCTAATGAGTGTGATTTTGTCTATGACTCAGAGGATGGGCTGGGTCGGACTTGGATTAGTTTGAGAGCAGCGCCTGCAAGTTGTGTTATAGAGAAGTGCTATTAATTTTAATGAATTACAAAAAAGTTAAAATTTTATCTTGGAACTGTATGGGTTTGGGTGACTTGGATAAGTGTCTAGTGGTGAGGAATGTTATCAGATCCTCTAGGTGTGATATTGTTTGTCTGCAAGAGACGAAGTTAAATAATTTGGATTGTTCTTACGTCTCTGCTTTCCTTCCTTCTTTTTTTCACAAACAATGTGCTTTCATTAATGCAAGAGGGAGTTCGGGGGGTTGTCCTATTGCTTGGAAAAGGAATTACTCTCTTGTTTTGTCATGGGCTACTTTACACACCATCTCTGTTGTATTATTGCAGTCTAATTCGGGAAGACTTGTAATAGTTACAAATGTGTATGGCCCGAGTCAGGATGAGGAGAAGGCGGCGTTCATCACTGAACTTAGATCCTTGTCTGCTTATATATCTAATCCCTGGATATTGGTGGGAGATTTTAACCTTGTGCGGTGGTTGGTGGACCGTTCGGGAGACATGCGGAATTTCAGATTAATGAACGAATTCAATGATTTCATTAGGGACTTGGAGCTGCTGGACGTCCCTCTAAAAAATAGATCCTTCACTTGGTCTAATAAAAGACCTGAGCCAACCTTCTCAAAACTCGATAAAGTCTTTATCACTCAGGACTGGTCGAGTCAATTCCCCTTAATCACACTGTCGGCCATGGAAGTGGTCGTCTCTGATCATGCCCCTCTGCTACTAATGTGCAAACAATTGCAAACAGGCCCAAAACAATTCAGGTTTGAAAAAATTTGGTTTTGATTTCAACAGGTTAGAGATATGGTGCAACGAGTGTGGCAGCAAACTGGTGTGGTAGTGGTACCGAGCACGAGCTCAGTCCAAATCAGTGAGAAGATATCTCTCATGCACCAACTTGAGGTAATGGCACTTGCAGTCACAAACCCATCTGGAGAAGGAGTTAAGTTCGTGTAAAGCAGCCATTCTAGTATTGGACCGAATTGAGGAAAGCAGACCACTCAGTCAAGCTGAATTTGCACAGCGGCAGATGTGGCGAGAAAAGGCCTATTATTTGTCAACAATCATAGAGGTTAGATGGCAACAACGAGGGAGGTGTCGATGGCTAGCAGAGGGGGCAGTAATACCCGATTCTTTCACTCTTTGCCTCATCTAGGCTACGAATAAACACGATGCAAACAATCTCTTTACAAGGTGAATCGGTTACTGATGCTAGTAGGATTCGGCTCCTCTTTCACAACCACATGCATTCTCTGTTGGGCACACCAAATCAGGTAGACCAGTTCGATCCTCACTGATTTATGAAAATGGGACAGACCTATCGGCCTTACAGGACCCAATCACAGACCAGGAGATAGAGAAAACTGTTTTTAATATGGCTAATAATCGTGCTTCAGGTCCGGATGGATTGCCTAGTGAGTTTGCTAAAATTTATTGGGATGAAATAAAGGTGGATGTGATTCAGATTGGGATGAAATAAAGGTCCGGATGGATTGCCTAGTGATTCAGATTGACTTTGCCAAGGCATTTGACACTGTTAATTAGGAATTCTTAATAAAAGTGATGCATGCAAGAGGATTCCCTTTAGGATCAAATGGATTGAGATGTTACTCCACACAGCTAGTTCTCGGGTTATCATTAATGGTGAGGCTTCAGCCTACTTCACTCATAAACGTGGCCTCTGACAAGGGGATCCGTTATCGCCCATGCTATTCTTAATAGCGGCTGATGTTATGCAACAGATGATAAAAGGTGCAAATGAGACTCTACACTTGCCAATCTCAACCAAACTACCTAGCTCAATTCTTGCATTTCAATATACAGATGATACAGCTGTTATTGCACAAGCTGACCTGTCAACAATCATCACTCTAAAACTGGTTCTGAGATTATTTTCGAAAATATCTGGTTTGCATGTTAATTTTGAGAAGAGCTCATTTTGCGCTATTAATCTCAACCAATACAAGACATGGATGGTGGCTACTGTTATGGGGTGTGCTCAAACTAAAATGCCAATTTCTTATTTAGGCATGTCTCTTTCGATCAAAAAACCTCGGAGACAAGATTTCCTTCCTTTGATTGAGAAGATTGAAAATAGAAAAGAGGGCTGGCATGGTAAGCTGCTATCAAAAGGGGGGCGGCTGCAGCTAATCAACTCAGTCTTAAGCAGTGTACCTATTTACCTCATGACGTGCTTTTCGTTGCCTAAGTGGGTCCTTAAAAAAAATAGAAATGCTCTGTAGGAATTTCTTATGGGGCAAAACACAAGGTGAGAAGAAGGATATTCCTCTAATCAGTTGGGAGATTATCTACCGAATCTAGAATTAAGAAATACCACTCTTCTACTCAGATGGTG
Source organism: Carex kokanica (assembly GCA_025461125.1). Taxonomy (NCBI): domain Eukaryota; kingdom Viridiplantae; phylum Streptophyta; class Magnoliopsida; order Poales; family Cyperaceae; genus Carex; species Carex kokanica. Next base: position 206,105 of record JAJGRX010000025.1, read on the forward strand.
GTGAAAGGCTACGAACCAACCGGGCAGTCTATGAGTTAATTAATTTTCTTCGTAAGCACAGGCCGAGTAGAGATGGTCCTAAAGTGTGGTTAGTAAGTGGTTCATTTTTTTGGAATCAACTAATCAAGATTTACCCACTGTTTCAATGGTGTCTCAAATGGGAAATAGGCGATGGCAAGCTAATTTCATACTGGTACGATAACTAGATAGGGCATGGACCACTCAGACATTTCCGGGATAGCTAACCGAGACCTACCTCCCAGCTAATTTCATTAAATTATGCGATTTCAGAGCAATTGCCGATTACTGGTATGGTACCTGTTCCAATGCCTGTTCTAACAGATGAGGAAGACCATGCTCATTGGCACTGGTCATCAAGTGGTAATTATATGGCTTCTTCTCTCTATAATGCTATCATTTCAGCTGGTAAAATTGGTTGGAAATACATGGAGCTCTGGTCTGCACCTGCGCCATCTAAGGTGAAGATTTTCACTTATTTGCTGTTGCAGGACATAATCCTTACACACGAAGTAATGCAGATGAGAGGTATGTACTGTGATGTAAGGTGTGTTATGTGTGATGGCTATCCTCTTGAGTCTTCTCAACACCTGCTTTTTGAATGTCCTAATGCGTTGGAAGTATGGGGGAAGGTGTCATAATCTTTATCAACACGCAATGACAATCATAGCTACGTACATGGGAGGCCTCCATTCAAGTTGGCACTAGGGGGCAAAATAGGCAGCAATGGGCCACTGCATTCATGGCAGTTTTGTGACCGTTGTGGAGACAAAGAAATGAAGTTATCTTTCGAGGTGTTAAGTTGCTAACAGTAATAGTGGTGAACCGGGCAAGAGAAGATGCGGTACTATGGAGTTGGTACTGTGGTAACAAAATTGTCAGCATGAGGCATCAAGGATTGGGAAGGAGTTCAAATACGGATCATATTGATGTAATAGCATAAAAATCTTGTAATTCTTTAGAGATGGATGTTGTAATCACATTTATTAATACAATCTTGGTAGCATCTACCAAGTTTTAAAAAAAAAAAAAGATTTCTGAGGGTATGGTATCAAGAAAAATCTGGGAGAAAGATAAGATTGGGAGACAAATAGGCGGATCCAACCCCTATCACACTGGCACAAATTTCTTATTTTATTTCATATCTAACAAACCGCGTCAAACTTGATCCTATTCTTTTATTACAAATTCACTAATCAAGCTACTTCATTTCATACCATCAATGGCTCCTCCTTACTTTCTACTACACTTTCTTCTTCCTCTACTCACTGTTGTACCGTTCACGCGAGCCGCATCACAGATTTCCCCACCGGTTTCTTTACCGGGTTGCAGAAACAAATGCGGGAACATTACAGTACCATACCCGTTCGGCTTTGAGCCTAACTGCTTCAGAGAAGATTTCAGCCTCATGTGCAATGAATCCTATAACCCGCCTCGGCTCTTTATTTCTGGCTACAGCTATGAAATCACAAACATTTCACCAAGAGGTGAGATGCATGTATCAGTTACGGCGAAACGTGCTTGTTACAACTCTAGTGTCAGTTATATATCTGGTACTAGCGCCTCTACGTACATAGCTCTCGGTGCAAGCCCGTACCTCCTTTCTGTCAGTAACACCTTTGCTGTTGGATGTCCCAACCAAGGATATTTTGTGGATGCAGCTGGTTATTATGTTAGTGGATGCGTTTCGTCTTGTCGGCCGCCTCAATATTCATTGGGTAGCACCAACGGCTCGTGCACTGGAGTTGGGTGCTGTCCGAGCTCTATTCCAAATGGACTTAGTTTCTATGAAGCATCTTTACATAAATTTGAGAGTTCCTATGACCCAATAGTATTTGCCAATCCCACAAATTGTTCGTATGTTTTTCTCGCGGATTCAAATTGGTTCCATTTTGACAACTCATACCTAACAAGGACCAGTGATTTCAAGGTCCAGGTAGGGATGGATTGGGCTATAAGAAACGTGGGAAATTGTAGTTATGCAAGGCGTAACATGACCGATTTTGCGTGTCAGAGTTTGAATCATGATTGCTACAATTCTGATAATGGTGCTGGATATCTTTGCAATTGTTCAAAGGGGTACCAGGGCAATCCGTACATCACTGACGGATGTCAAGGTAATATTATTATTTTTATCCTTCCGATTGTATTGTCAGATTGAAATTGAAGTTAATTGCTCTTTTACTGTTAAATTAGTTGAGTAGAAAACCAATTGATAACTAAATTTATATTATTTGCAATCTGAACCCTAAAATTAAAAAATTTCGCATTGTTCTTATGATAAACTTTATAAGTCTATAACTCATATACCAATAGGTGGACCAAGAACTTTGATTTGTGCAATTAAGTATCTGAACTTCAATAAGAAACAGATTCGGTCATATATATGTACAAAATGTTTTACAATTTGTTGGCTTAACAAAATTGGGAGATGTACGAAACAATGGCCAATTCTTAATATCCTCTAATTGGTTGGAACACTCAGCAGTATCTTGTTCGAGTGAATTGTTTTTACTTTTTTTATGAGAAGAATTCTTTATGTGCATTGTGCTGGTTGTTGATTTTTTTCTTTGTCCTTTTGTTTAATTATCTTGATTTTGCTTCACAGATATAAATGAGTGTGAATTGAAAAACGAATATCCATGCTACGGTGTTTGTACAAACACGATTGGGGGCTACAACTGTACCTGTCGACGTGGGACTGAAGGCGACGCCCTTACGAAGGATGGTTGTCGCAAAAAAGACAATTTCACATTAGCACTTAAAATAGTAACTGGTATGTTCTTTTAGTTTTATACACCGACTTCAATCTTAGAAATAGTTTAGACAAATTTTTTTTTTACCAAATTACTTTCCATTATGACTAATGATGTACCAGTACATGGTTTCACGTTTGGTACTCGATTTTACTTTCTGTCTTGTATGACCTCCATTACAATCTGTATATTTGCATAAATTCTATTAATTTTGGATGCAATCTGTATAAATCCAGCTAGTTGTGAATAGGAAGTTTCTTTCTAAATAAAAAATTCTTTGTTATGAGGTACAACAATATAAAATAAAAAACAAATTTTATATTGAAACTGACAGACCTTATGCTGAAAATTTGCAGGTGCAAGTGTGGGTGTTTTCTTAGTTGCATTTGCCGGTTTCTGGATGTATCTAGGAATGCAAAAGAGGAGGCTCATCAGAACAAGACAACAGTTTTTTGAGAAGAATGGAGGCGTTCTACTGCAACAGCAGATGAGTTCTTTCAAAACGACCACATTCAGAATTTATACAAAAGAAGAGCTTGAGAAGGCAACCAACAAGTTCTCAGAAGATCGGGTGCTGGGACGTGGGGGCCACGGAATTGTCTACAAAGGCATTTTGGAGGATGGCACTGTCGCGGCAATAAAAAGGTCAAAATTAATGGAAGAACAAGAGACCAAAGAGTTTGCAAAAGAGATGCTGATCCTGTCCCAAATCAACCACAAAAATGTTGTCAATCTCTTGGGCTGTTGTTTGGAGGTTGAAGTCCCAATGCTCGTTTATGAATACATCTCTAATGGAACTCTTTATCACTACATCCATAAAAATAATTTCAATTCTCCTGTTCCTTTACATGAACGACTCAGAATTGCTGCTGAGTCGGCAGATGCGCTTGCCTACATGCACTCCTCTGCTTCACCCCCTATTCTTCACGGCGACGTGAAAACTGCTAATATTTTGCTCGATGATAATTTCGTAGCAAAGGTTTCTGATTTTGGTGCATCAAAACTTGCACCAAATGATGAAGCCGAAATTGCTACCTTGGTGCAGGGGACCTGTGGTTACTTGGATCCTGAGTATTTGTTAACTTGTCAGCTGACTGACAAAAGTGATGTCTATAGCTTTTCTGTTATTATATTAGAGCTTCTTACAAGAAAGAAAGCACTTTATTTTGAAGGAGCAGAGGAGGATAGGAGTTTGGCATCAAGTTTTTGTGTGGCCAAGAAGGAGGGGAGGTTCATAGAAATTTTGGATGGTCAAGTAAGGGATGAAATTAAACTAGAGGTTCTTGAAGAGATAGGAGATTTAGTCATGCATTGTCTGAACATGAACAGAGAAGAAAGACCTACAATGAGAGAAGTTGCTGACACTTTAGAGAAGGCGAGAAGATTTCAAAAGCAATCATCAAATGAAGAGAACCATGTAGAGGAGACTGAGAGCTTGCTTGGAGATTCAGTCGATATATATACAAGAGATAGTAGCATGTCATATAGTTTTGCGCAACAAGCTATCTTTTGATATGGAATCAGGGAGGCGACGGCTTTAATTAGTTCTGGTATTTAATTTTCTGAATGAAGAGTTTCTAATTCTTGGATTTGTTTCATGATAGGTTAGGTATATTTCAATACTGCTCTGTACTCAATTTTTTAATTCTTTTTATCTTTGGTAAACTGTAAATGCTAATAGCCTACTACTATACTATATATATATGCAAAGCTCCACGATTTTCTCGCATGTTATGTCGGAAATATAAGATTTAATGAATAATTACATTGTTCATTTTCATTTCAGTATAATAGCATTGGAAAAAATGGCTGTTGCTTGCTAGAATCATTTGAAGTAAAATGTATATGGCCTTATATATTGCACATTTTTACTCGTTTTTTTAACTCTTTTAGTCTGATCTTAGATTTGAATTTATACAGAATTTGCCGTTAAAAACATTAATTTGTGTAGGGTTCATATTTAACGAAACAAACTTGTACAGAATTATCATTTGTCAGAAAAAAATCTGCTTATTTGACAGTTGATAGAGCTGAATTTATATACATTTTACACTTAATAGAGCAAGTATAAATTTTATACTAAAATTCCTGCTTAAATACTTAGTACCTGTTTTTCACCTGTCCCTATGCTATCTCATTCTGGAATGGTGTTGCCAGAATAATAGGGGTTACACTCATGACCCCTAGTGATACAGTGCAGAACACATGTCCAATCAAAATTGACTAGAGGCAGAATACGCAGGAAGACATGGGAGGTAATTTTTTGGGCTGCTTGCTGGATTCTGTGGAAAGAACGCAACGTCAGGATATTTGAAGGAAAAGAGAAGCATTCGGTTCTGGTATCGCAGAGAGCGGTACAGGAGGCATTTCTATGGCTGAAGCATTGCTAGATGTCTAGTTATTCTCGGATGAGTAGTGATTCTAGGAATAGAAATGTTACTTTGTAACTACACTGTTGTACCTCTGATAGCCTCTATCAGAATCTCAAAAAAAAAAAAAAAAAACTTAGTACCTGTTCGGCACCCCAATTTTAGCTTCCTTAAGGCTCCTTAACATCTTAATCAGGCCAAACATCTATGCCTTAGACGAGCTTAAGGCCTCCTCCTTAACCATCCTTAGAGCCGAATTTTAAGTTGAGTATTTCGCTTCGTTAGCGCACTGACCTCCTTAGAGTCAAAAAAGATGTTTCTTTTTTACTTTATTACCCCCAACTTAAGTTTCGTTTTCTTATTTTAATATTTTCTAGCATTTCTCCCCAAGTCTGCCTGAGCGCTTCCCAAGGCATTGGAAAATAAAAACTCATTTTCTCCTAACCTCTGTCATGAGCTCGCCGGCAACAAACTCGTGGATTCGATGGCATAATAGGGTTCACATCAAGAAACTCTACCAATTTAGTAGGATTTTGTCGCCTCATTTTGATTAAAATTCTCTCATAACCTCTTTTTGTTCTTTGATTTCTAAAATAATTTTCTCAGCTGTCTTGTTCTCAGAATTTTCTGTATATAATCGCTTTTGTAATTTATTTTGCATTGGTATGTACTTAACCATATTTGGGTCTATTTTGACACTGGTACCAGTGCCTACTGTTGAAGCGCCACAGAAGATCATTCTCACCAAGATGGAAGGTGGTGCTGGAGATGGTGCGCAATATCCAGAATGAGCTGGAGATTATTTGTTGCATTATAATATCATGTAAATATAGAATTAGTCAAGCTACGTTTGGAGAGTAGAATAAAGGCAGATTGTTGCCTTCTCACGAATAGCTATTCTATATATTGATATAACTCCTCCTGTTGTAATTTGTAAAAAACATTTCCATTAAATAAAAATAGGGAGGGAAGGGAGCTTTCATGGGAGTGCTGTGTTCTTTATTTCTATCTTATTAAGTTAACATGGTATCAGAGCCAAGTTCAATCCTGGGAGGTAACAAACAATTTATTTTTCTCTCTGTTATTTCGAAAAATTGGCAGTAGCTCTCTGTTTTTTTCCCTTTTCCTCCAAAACCGAAAATACTTGATCCAAAACAATGTCTGAAAAAACCTCAGAATCAGGAGAAGCAGCAAATACCGCTGCACTTCTGGACAAACTGACCCAACTATTAGCCATGCAACAAAATCAGATCATGGCCTTGCAACAACATCAGACCAATACCCTACCACCTGCTACAACTGTAGTAGAAACACCAATACATCCAAACCCAATTTCCACCAAGTTGAATGACACAAACTACACCCTTTGGTCCCAAGCAGTGCTGATGTATGTGAAAGGCCGTGATAAAATGAAACACATCAGCGGCAACCCTCCTCCACCACCACCGACTGATTCATTATTTCTAAGATGGGATATTGATGATGCTGTAGTAAAGGGATGGTTAATTAATTCTCTAGATCAACAACTACAGAATACATTTATTCGGTATCCAACTGCAAAAGAAGTATGGGATGCAGTCGCCACTACATTCTATGATGGGAATGACAAGGCACAGGTGTATAATCTGAACAAGAGAGTAACTCGGCTCAAACAGTCGGGTAGAACCATAGAAGAGTACTATCATGAACTACAGGGGTTATGGCGTGAGATTGATTATCGTCGTCCAAATCCTATGGTTCATGCAGAGGATATCACAAAATTTAATGAGTTTGTTCAAGAAACTCGGGTCTATACTCTCCTAGATGGCCTCGATGACCGGCTAGACAACGTGAGAGCTGTAGTCTTGCAAATGACAGCCTTCCCTTCGGTAGAACAAGCATACGCAATAGTCAGAAGAGAGACTTCACGACAAGGAGTTATGCTCAAGGGAGAGGAAGGACTCAACAGCTCCATGGCCATGGTGTCACAGGGGTACAAACACTTTGAGGTAAATTCTGTTTCGAACAAGTATTCAACTAAACATGAAAAGGCAAAATTAAAATGCAGTCATTGTGGTGGCACGGGACATCTAAAAGAAGGTTGTTTCAAACTAATCGGATACCCTGATTGGTATCAAGAGAAGAGGATGAAACAACAAGGGGAAAGAGTGAAGGGTAAGGCGAACTGCGCTGCAACCAATTCAAACCAGGGTCATCCAGGCCCGAACTTCTCTGTTGGATTCGGTTCAAACCAGGTCGGATCTGTGGGGTCACACCAGGTGCCGCAAAAGGGACTGGCAGGTCCGGAATGGTCTGCTCCAGGTCACAACTGGGCCGAACCCAGTGCTGCCATGCCACCAGTGCAGCCAAGCCGCAATAACCAGGGGACTGCTTCTACCTCAGGTTCGGGTCAGGTTCATCTGATTCGGTCAGAAAATTCAGGTACTGCAGGGTTTGCTTCGCAAGCTGAAACAACAGGTAAACAAGTGGGTCAAGGTATGTACTCATCCTTTAATAATAACTTAAATAATTGGGTTATTGATTCTGGAGCAACTGATCACATGACTTTTTTAAAAACTGATCTGACCAATTTAAGAAAACCTATACGAGATGGGATACTAAATGCAAATGGAATGGAATACCCAGTAGAAAGCACAGGAGATGTGTGTCTGTCGAATTCTCTTAATCTTAAAAATGCACTATTGGTCCCCTCTTTGTCTACTAAGCTTCTGTCTGTTGGCCAACTAACTGAGGAATTAAACTGTGTGGTTCTCATGTTTCCTGATTATTGTATATTCCAGGATATCCTCACGAAGGAGATCATTGGCCGTGGTATTAAGAAAGGTCGTTTGTATCATCTTGAAGAACTGAAAATTGGAAAGGCAAATGTAGCAATCAGGGGCTCAAGTTCAGAAACACAAATTTGGACCTGGCATCGGCGGTTAGGGCATCCTTCCTTTAGCTATATGAGAAAATTGTTACCCTCTCTTTTTTCTGACTTTGATAGTTCTATGATGTCTTGCGAAACTTGCATAAAAGCAAAGAGTCACCGTGTTTCGTATCCGACTAGTATTAATAAAAGTGCTGCTCCTTTTGATTTAATTCACTCTGATGTTTGGGGACCATCCCCGATAACTTCAATTTGTGGGTATAGATGGTTTGTTTTGTTTATTGATGATTGTACTCGAATGACTTGGGTATATTTATTAAAAGAGAAAAGTGAAGTATCTGGGGTATTTAAGAGTTTTTATAATATGATACGAAACCAATTTGACAAAGGAATTAAATTTTTTAGAAGTGATAATGGGGGTGAGTTTGTCAATGGTGTTCTTAAGGAATTTTTTGTTGAAAAAGGAATAATTCATGAAACATCCTGTGTTGGGACACCACAGCAGAATGGAGTGGCTGAGCGAAAAAATAGACACATTCTTGAAACAGCGAGGGCTTTGTTGTTTGAATATAACGTACCACAAATTTTCTGGGATACTGCTGTTAGTATGGCTGTCTATGTTATCAACCGGTTACCCACAAAAGTAAATAACTTTCAAACCCCACTAAAAACTCTTGAAACATTTGTCTCAATTCCTTCTGTTCAAAGCTTACCTCCAAAGATATTCGGATGTGTTGCGTTTGTCCATCTTCCAAAACACCAACGATCCAAAATAGAGCCTCATGCAATAAAGTGTGTGTCACTAGGGGTTGGACTACATAAAAAGGGGTACAAATGCTATGAACCGATAGGAAAGAAATGGTATGTTACCATGGACGTGACTTTTATTGAGACTGAGCCGTTTTTCTCTACATATTCGCCTCAGGGGGAGAGAGTAAATGACAGCGAATATTCTGAGAAGGTTGTACAAATTTTACAATATCCACAATTCGGGTCAGTGCCACTCGGGTCAGAGCCACTCGGGTCAGAGCCACTCGGGTCAGTGCCACTCGGGTCAGAGCCACTCGGGTCAGCGCCACTCGGGTCAGCGCCACTCGGGTCAGCGCCACTCGGGTCAGCGCCACTCGGGTCAGCGCCACTCGGGTCAGAGATCAGTGGGTTTGAAGAACAACAACCAGAATTACTAAAGAAGGTGTTTAGAAGAGGTGAAAATAGACGAGTTTGGGTAAACACAGCTGAAGAAATGATACAAACGGACCAAATACCACAAGAGCCTGGATCTCCTGAGGAACATCCACAGGTAAGTATCTCTAACTATATTCTACCTCCACGAGAGAATAGGGGAAAACCACCAAATCGGTATGTTCCAGAAGATGGAACAAGTGTTGCTAAATACCCGATTGCAAACTATGTGAACACCAAGAATTTGACTCAACCTTTAAGAGCCTTTAGTGAAAAAATGTTGTCATTAGAAGTGCCAAAAAATGTTGAGGAAGCAAAAAGGGATAAAAATGGGTGCATGCCATGGATGTAGAAATGGAAGCCTTAGATAAAAATGGAACCTGGTCTCTGGTAGAATTACCAAAAGGAAAGAAAACAGTTGGGTGTAAGTGGGTTTATACAATAAAGTTTGGTGCTAATGGTGAAATTGAAAGGTATAAAGCAAGATTAGTTGCGAAAGGATACACACAAACCTATGGTATTGACTTTCAGGAAACCTTCTCTCCAGTTGCTAAACTTAATACTATTAGGGTTTTATTATCTCTTGCAGCAAATCTAGATTGGCCATTACATCAATTTGATGTAAAAAATGCCTTTTTGCATGGCAACTTACAGGAAGAAATCTACATGAACCCTCCTCCCGGATACATAAACACAGGATCAAAACCAGTAGTTTGTCGACTACATAAGGCATTGTATGGCCTAAAACAGTCACCTCGAGCATGGTTTGGTCGATTTTGTAATGCTATGAAAAATTATGAGTTTGAACAGAGTGATTCTGATCATACTCTATTCTTTAAAAAAAGACAAGAGAAACTAACTATTTTGATTATATATGTAGATGACATGATCATTACAGGAAATGACAGGGACGAAATAAAGAGGCTTGAAGAAAGACTTTCAATGGAGTTTGAAATGAAGAGCTTAGGAGGTCTCAAGTACTTTCTTGGAATTGAAGTGATGAGGTCAAAGAAAGGCATTACTCTCTCACAAAGGAAGTACATTCTTGATCTGCTAGCAGAAGTTGGTATGCTTGACTGTAAGCCAGCAGACACACCATTGATCAAAAATCTCAAGTTGGAAGAAAGTCCAGACCAAGCACCTGCGAACAAAGAAAGATATCAAAGGTTGGTGGGGAAACTTATATATCTATCACATACTAGACCGGACATTGCTTATGCAGTAAGCCTGGTAAGTCAGTTTATGCATAACCCGAGCGAAGAACACATGGAGGCTGTCATAAGAATAATAAGGTATTTAAAGGGAGCTCCAGGGAAAGGAATACAATTCCTAAGGAATGGACACTTAGATGTTATGGGATATACAGATGCTGACTGGGCTGGGAATGTTACAGACAGGAGATCAACATCTGGCTACTTTACATTCGTAGGAGGAAACTTGGTTACATGGAGAAGCAAGAAGCAGAAGACTGTTGCCTTATCCAGTGCTGAGTCCGAATTAAAAGGTGTGGTTAACGGAATTTGTGAGCTAATGTGGCTCAAGAAACTGATGACAGAACTTGGCTTCCCACCTACAAAAGAAATGGACTTGTGCTGTGACAATAAAGCAGCAATAGATATCTCTCATAACCCAGTTCAACATGATCGGACCAAGCATGTTGGGGATAACAGACATTATATTCGTGAGAATATTGAAGCAAGGATAATCCGACTAATACAGGTGAAATCTGAAGAACAGCTTGCTGACATTCTCACTAAGGCAACCTCAAGCAAGACATTCTATGGCATACTGAGCAAGTTGGGTATGACAGATCCGTACATACCAACTTGAGGGGGAGTGTTGAAGCGCCACAGAAGATCATTCTCACCAAGATGGAAGGTGGTGCTGGAGATGGTGCGCAATATCCAGAATGAGCTGGAGATTATTTGTTGCATTATAATATCATGTAAATATAGAATTAGTCAAGCTACGTTTGGAGAGTAGAATAAAGGCAGATTGTTGCCTTCTCCCGAATAGCTATTCTATATATTGATATAACTCCTCCTGTTGTAATTTGTACAAAACATTTCCATTAAATAAAAATAGGGAGGGAAGGGAGCTTTCATGGGAGTGCTGTGTTCTTTATTTCTATCTTATTAAGTTAACACCTACTGGTACGAGTTCAACCTTTATTTTTGTAATTTATTTTGCACTGGTAAGCTGAATTCAAGGCCCCTGTGTGTAAAATCAGGATTCATTGGTACCTACATATGTTATTTTGATTAATTGATTCAGGTTGTATGTGTGTAAAATCTAAAATAATGGTTTATGCTAATGAATAAAACATGTGTACAACAAAACATTGACTTGCGAAATCTGGCATCAAAATGCTAAGATGAAATTAATGCAATGTGAAACAAACGAGCACCAGTCAGCACCCTTCGGATCAAGCAAAAAAAAAAAAAACCTTAACTTTAGTTTAGCACATTTTAAGAAGAAAAAAGTATAAGGGTATTAAGGTCTTTACAGACTATAATATATATTTTATATATATTAAGCCTTCATTCTTAAGCTTGTTGTTCAAACGAACAAATGCTCTTTAGACAAGATTAATTTTTTAATCCTTCAACCCTAAGGAGGCAGTGCCCAACAGCCCCTTAGTGTTTAACTTGGGACATCTTTAATTTTTTTTTCTTTTCTACCAAAAGGTCTGACACCTCACTACATCTACTTCCTTTTCTCCTTAGTTCTCTCTCAACAACAATACCATTTTCCAATTCCAGCCAACTTTCTACATTAATTTCTTGATACTTTTTTCATTCATAGCTGCATATCTTAGGACAGAATTTGACTCGCTTTATCGATCTACAATTTACATCAGACAATGGTAAATCAAATTGCAGATAGCAGGACAAAGAGAGCTGCTATGTGTGTGGTGTCATCTTTACTATCATCATTTAAAAAAAAATTACTAATTAATATTTTTTTTAGCAGCTAAATCTGCCTCAAAAAACCATGACCCAATCATCTGGCTCAAGAACTCTTTGTAATTTGTACTCCTTTTTATATGGTTGATGAAAATTAGTAAGTCCTCCAGTTACTGATTTAAAAAAGAATTCAGATTCCCTCTTCATACAGTCATACTCCATATTGTAGATGTAGCTATGAATGAAAAAAGTATCAAGAAATAAAATATAAAATGTTGTCTGGGATCTGAAAATGATATTTTTGTTGAGAGAGAACTAAGAAAGAATGCTCTTGGCAGCCACCGCCAAGCCTTTCAAAAAAGAGAACTTAAGGGAAGTAGGTGGAGTGAGATATCAAACATTTTGGTGGAAAAAAACAAAAAAAAAATGCCCCTAAGCATTTAAACAGAAAATTTGTAAATAATCCATACTTGTACTATTAAGTGTCAACTATAAACTCTACACAAAATTATTTTTCAAGAGAGAAACTTAATCTGACTGCAAGAAGTTAGAAACAAAGAGTAAAATGTGCAAGATAGAAGGCCACATAATTTTGAGAGAGAAAGAAGCAAAGAAAGGAGCAATGATAAACAGCCTTTCTTGCCCAATTCTATTATACGCTGACATGAAGATGAACAATTAAATTATTCCTTAAAATCTTATATTGCCCACATAACATACAAGGGAACTGGGTAGCCTTCATATATAGTATAGTGGTAGCATTTACAGAATACCAGAGATAAAAATATTTAAGAAATTGGGTACAGAGGCAGGACAAAAATATACATAAACTATCATGAAACGAATCCAAGAATTAAGTACCAGAACTAAAACCGTCGCCTCCCTGATACCATATCAAACATGGCTTGTTGCCCAAAACTATATGACATGCTATTATCTCCTGTATATATATCGATTGAATCGCCAAGCAAGCTCTCAGTCTCCTCTACATGGTTCTCTTCATTTGATGATTTCTTTTGAAATCTTCTCGCCTTCTCTAAAGTGTCAGCAACATCTCTCATTGTAGGTCTTTCTTCTCTGTTCATGTTCAGACAATGCATGACTAAATCTCCAATCTCTTCAAGCACCTCTAGTTTAATTTCATCCCTTACTTGACCATCCAAAATTTCTATGAACCTCCCCTCCTTCTTGGCCACACAAAAACTTGACGCCAAACTCCTATCCTCCTCTGGTCCTTCAAAAGAAAGTGCTTTCTTTCTTGTAAGAAGCTCTAATATAATAACAGCAAAGCTATAGACATCACTTTTGTCAGTCAGCTGACAAGTTAACAAATACTCAGGATCCAAGTAACCACAGGTTCCCTGCACCAAGGTAGCAATTTCGGCTTCATCATTTGGTGCAAGTTTTGATGCACCAAAATCAGAAACCTTTGCTACGAAATTATCATTGAGCAAAATATTAGCAGTTTTCACGTCGCCGTGAAGAATAGGGGGTGAAGCAGAGGAATGCATGTAGGCAAGCGCATCTGCCGACTCAGCAGCAATTCTGAGTCGTTCATGTAAAGGAACAGGAGAATTGAAATTATTTTTATGGATGTAGTGATAAAGAGTTCCATTAGAGATGTATTCATAAACGAGCATTGGGACTTCAACCTCCAAACAACAACCCAAGAGCTTGACAACATTTTTGTGGTTGATTTGGGACAGGATCAGCATCTCTTTTGCAAACTCTTTGGTCTCTTGTTCTTCCATTAATTTTGACCTTTTTATTGCCGCGACAGTGCCATCCTCCAAAATGCCTTTGTAGACGATTCCGTGGCCCCCACGTCCCAGCACCCGATCTTCTGAGAACTTGTTGGTTGCCTTCTCAAGCTCTTCTTTTGTATAAATTCTGAATGTGGTTGTTTTGAAAGAACTCATCTGCTGTTGCAGTATAACGCCTCCATTCTTCTCAAAAAACTGTTGTCTTGTCCTGATGAGCCTCCTCTTTTGCATTCCAAGATACAGCCAGAAAATGGCAAATGCAACTAAGAAAACACCCACACTTGCACCTGAAAATTTTCAGCACAAGTTCTGTCAGTTTCTATACAAAATTTGTTTTGTTATTTTATATTGTTGTACCTCATAACAAAGAATTTTTTATTTAGAAAGAAACTTCATATTCACAACTAGCTGGATTTATACAGATTGCATCCAAAATTAATAGAAACCATGTACTGGTACATCATTAGTCATAATGGAAAGTAATTTGGTAAAAAAAAAAATTTGTTTAAACTATTTCTAAGATTAAAGCCGGTGTATAAAACTAAAAGAACGTACCAGTAACTATTTTAAGTGCTAATGTGAAATGGTCTTTCTTGCGACAACCATCCTTCGTAAGGGCGTCGCCTTCTCTCCCTCGTGGACAGGTACAGTTGAATCCCCCAATCGTGTTTGTACAATCGCCGTAGCATGGATATTCCTTTTTCAACTCACACTCATTTATATCTGTGAAGCAAAACCAAGATAATTAAGCTAAAGAGCAAAAGAAAGAAATCAACGACCAGCACAACGCACCTCTTATTTGGGATAGATACTCAAACACCCAGTTTCATAATAAAATTCACTTTCTTCATTGGTTACACATTAAATATCACTTGAATAAGATACTGCGGAGTGTTCCAACAAATTAGAGGCAAGTATGAATGGGCCATTGTTCTGTACATCTCCCTATTTTTTTAAGCCAACACACTGTTAAACTTTTAATAATTACCGAATCCGTTTCTTTTTGAAGTTCAGGTACTTAATTGCACAAATAGAAGTTCTTGGTCCACCTATGACCTATTGGCATACAAAGTTATAAAGTTTATGATGAGAACAATACGATTTTTATTTTATTTTAGGGGTTAGATTGCAAATAGTACAAATTTAGTTATCAATTGGTTTTGTACTCAAATAATTTAACAGTAAAAGCGCATTTCAACCTGACAATGTAATCGGAAGGATAAAAATAATAATATTACCTTGACATCCGTCAGTGATGTACGCATTGCCTTGGTATCCCTTTGAACAATTGCAAAGATATCCAGCACCATTATCAGAATTGTAGCAAACATGATTCAAACTCCGACACGCAAAATCGGTCATGTTACGCCTTGCGTAACTACAATTTCCCACGTTTCTTATAGCCCAATCCATCCCTACCTTGACCTTGAAATCATTGGTCCTTGTTAGGTATGAGTTGTCAAATTGGAACCAATTTAATCTGCAAGAAAAACATACGAACAATTTGTGGGATTGGCAAATATTATTGGGTCAGTGCCTTCTTGAGAACTCTTAAAATTCTGTAAAGATGCTTCATAGAAAATGAGTCCATTTGGAATAGAGCTCTGACAGCACCCAACTCCAGTGCACGAGCCGTTGGTGCTACCCAATGAATATTGAGGTGGCCGACAAGCCGAAACGCATCCGCTAACGTAATAACCATTACCATCCACAAAATATCCTTGGTTGGGACATCCAACAGCAAAGAAGCTGTTACTGACAGAAAGGAGGTACGGCCGGCCCGTACCGTAAGATATGTACGTAGTGGCACTAGTACCGGATATATAATCACCACTAGAGTTGTAACAAGCACGTTTCGCTGTAACCAATAAATGCAACTGGCCTCTTGGTGAAATGTCTGTTATTTCACGGTCGTCGCCAGAAATAAAGAGCCTAGGTGGGTTATAGGATTCATTGCACACAAGGCTGAAATCTTCGCTGAAATTTTCTCTGAAGCAGTTAGGCTCAAACCCAAATGGGTATGGGACTGTAATGTTCCCGCATTTGTTTCTGCAACCCGGTAAAGAAACCGGTGGAGAAATCTGTGATGCGGCTCGTGTGGACGGTACGACAGTGAGTAGAGAGAGAAGCAAGAGTAGTAGGAAGTAAGGAGGAGCCATTAATGGTATGAAGGGAAGTAGCTAGCTTGATTAGTGAATTTATAATTAAAGAATGGGATTAAGGGCGCGGTTTGGTGGTAGATATGAAATAAAAAAATAAGAAGTTTTTGTTAGTGTCTAAGAGGGATGGATCCACTTTTCTTGACTGTATGTATGCATGCATACATACATGATGCTAGTTCCTAATATTCCTGTCTCATTGATTTGTTTATGCTATTACTTAAAATCTGATTTAGAAAAATTAAATTTAATCAGATAATTAATGGATTTCTTGAGAAAACTTGCCGGTTGTCAAGTGGACTGGTATGTTCTATCTCATTTGCACCATTATTTTTCTGCCTATGGAAAATGTACTTTTATCATTTTTATCAATTTTATCCATTTCAAAAAATAAGAAAGTGCCTTTTATCCATTTTATTTATATTGTCAGGCATCTTATTTTCTCCACTGGGAAAAAAAATATGTGTTCTCCGGCCAATTGTTGGAGCAAGTAGCCAAGTAGCCACCGAAATTTTTATTAATAGAAAATAAAAAATTAAAATATCGAGATTGAAGAAGAATTTCAGCGGAATTCAAAATATAGAAATTCCGTGATTTACTGAAACGGCCAAAAGATGTTATAGTCTGTAACAGCCCGATTATTTATCAGATTAGCGAGCTGATTTACGAAAACCAAATCCCGGGCCGTTATAGAGAATCACAGCCAGGATTTTTGCGGAAAAAAAAAAAAACCTGACCGTTATAGAGAATCACGATCAGAATTTTTGCGGAAAATAAAATAAAAAGACAGACCGTTATAGAAAATCACAGCAGCTTTCTATTCGCGTCCCTTTCTATTAATAAAAATTTCGAGAACAAAGCGCACAGCGCACAGCGCACTGGAGCTTGACTCAAGTCTACAGTATTATTGTAGATGGACAGAAACTATGTGGCATTAACCCTATTACAAGCTGCAGTGAAATTCCTGCAGGATATGAATACATTTAATTGCTGCATTGGTAAAGGCAAAGTGGAAGCGTCAATGACTCGCCACACTGTCAGTAATTGATGTATTGCATTTTCCAAGAAAAGGTTCTTTTTTTTGGGAACTTGAGCGACTTTTGTCACGGGGATGGTAGAAGAACTTTTTTAAATGGAAAAGAGGCCCCTTCATTTTATTTTATTTTAGGGGATATCCTACTCTGCAATCCTTGATCTATTCGAACTTGTAGACTTTTGGCACAGATTCTCTATGGTCATGTTTGGTTGTGGAGTAAAGTTAATGAGGATTAAATGACTTACTCCATCTTACTCCACATATTTTACACCTTGTTTGGTAGTATAACTCATAGCTTAAATTAATCCGCCTAGAGGAGTAAAGTGTTGGAAACTGAGCCTCTTCCTATGATAGTGGGCCCTACAGGTGGAGTAAGTGTGGAGTAAGTTAATCCACCTGAAATGGTGGAGTAACTTACTCCGGATTAACTCACCGCTTACTCCACCTTACTCCTCTTCTTTTACTTCTCGTTTGGCTACCTAAGTGTGGAGTAAGGGGTTTACTCCACCTCTTACTCCACAACCAAACATGGCCTATAAGACTTGGCCGTGATTCTCTATAATGGCCCGTTTTTTTTTATTTTGTTTTTTGTGAAAATTCTGATTGCGATTCTCTATAACGGTCCGGCTTTTTATTTTTTATTTTTTGCAAAAATCCTGACTGTGATTCTCTATAACTATCCGGAATTTGATTTTTGTAAATCAGCCACTAATCTGATGAATAATTGGGCCGTTACAGACTATAACATCATCTGGCCGTTACAGTAAATCACATAATTCCTATATTTCGAATTCTGTCAAAAATCTTCTTCAATCTCGATATTTTAATTTTTTATTTTCTATTAATAAAAATTTCGGAAGTAGCCATGGAGCCAAGTAGCCAAGTAGTCAACCACCTTTTAATAATATTATATATTTGATATTCTCCGAAGTATGACCCAGATACATTTTAAGAGTGTTAATTTTGCATTCATCAGAATCATTTGATTTAATTTTAATTACACTAATTACCTATAATAATAACAGCAATGTACAGCAAATTTCCGTCACATATGATCTTGGACCCATGTAATTAGAGATGATAATCAAATATTTTGAGTCGAATTCGGATCGGATTGAGTTCATATCATCTTGAATTGTTTCATATGGTCTTGGACCCATGTAATTAGAGACTATGTATTAAATAAAATTATTTTTTATTGAAGTTCATGTCATCTTGAATTGTTTCATCTACTTGCGAGCCAATATTTCAAATTGTATGTCGTTCAAGTTTGAATCGAGTTTGATCGGAGGTTAATTGTGTAACTTTCTATATTGTATGTGTTTAAGAGTCATTTTGATTTAGAACATATGATAAGTCAGATTCAAATCAGTTTACTTTTTTTTTTTAAAATTACCGAATGAATTAAACTTTAATAAAAATCGGAACAAGAAATCTTGAATCAGATGGAATTCTGCATATGTCAAGCTATTCTTGAAGAGCAGGGGCAGATGCAAGATTTTTGCTAGAGAGGAGCATAAATCGGATTCAAATAGCTTATTAGATTTAAACCCATTATCTTATTGGGCAGTAGATAAAAAAATAATCAAAATAATAAAAGAAAATACAATTAATTATTGTTAATGGGGAAGACAACATTAGAATTTGACAACTTTTTAGTAGGCGTATGTACAAATGCAATTAATTAAATTTTGTTAAGAAACTTTTGTATTGTTTTCTTAAAATTAAAGAAGAAATAACAGCCAACTTGATGTGGTTTGCATACATTCATCAATGATTGACTTGGGATACTGGGAGCTAGTGACAAATTATCTATTTTGTTTGGACTTGGTTCAATATATTTGCACTAAAAGATTCAAATTTCAATAGTATGGGCTTAATGGATTCACAGAGGGACAAACAAATTTATAGAGAAGGTAGAATAGAACTGAACGTGTATATTTGCACTAAGTTTCAAAATCCAGTGAGACAACTGCCTCTCTCTAGACCTACAGTGGGAAAAACGTGCCGTGCCGTGCCGTGCCGTGATCAAGTAAATTTTTCACGTGCCGTGCCGTGACAAAAATTACAAGGAGTGGTCACAGCACGCGAGTCACGGCGTGACTCGTGTGCCGTGACTAAGTTGTGCCGTGACCAAACGTGTGTTAGTCACGTTTGATGGCATTTAACGTTTTAAAAATATATATATATGAAACGATTTTTTAAAATTCAAATGTTTTAATTGAAATTTAAATGTAAATATTTTAATTAAAATAAAATTATACCTTATAGGAATGTATGTTAGTGTATTGCCTCGTGACTGCCGTGACTGACGTGTCTACTGTTCCATGACTCGCGTGTCCCGTGCCGTGACCAAGACAATTTCCGTGCCGTGCCGTGCCGTGTCTTCTTTGCCAACAATTGATAACGGCACACGAATGCGAATGGTCACGGCACAAGACACGCGAGTCACGGCACGTAACCGATACGCGTGCCATGCCGTTCCGTGCCGTTACAGTGCCGTTACCGTGCCGTTCTATGACAGAACCGGCTCTGCCGTGCCATTTTTCCACTCTACCTAGACCTTACTGGATCCGCTCCTATTGAAGAGCACATGCGCTTCAATAATTGACACGACAAGCACGCTATTTTATTTTCAAGAAAAAAAAAAAGCTTACGCAGACAATTAAAGGCACGTCTAGTTGAAAAAAAAAAGGGCACCTTTAGTTGAAAAGATAAGGCATTTTTAAAATACTTATGACTAGTATTTGGAAGCCCAAAACAGACAGTATTTGGAAGCTCAAAGTTGCTTCAAAATGCAGAATTTTCACATAGTTGCTATATAACAAAAGGATATTGACTGTAGACACTTTGAGGAATAGAGGAATCCCGATAGTGGGCATGTGCTACATGTGCAGAGCAAGTGATGAAGATGCCCAACACCTCTTCAACGACTGCAATCAGTCCAAGGCAGTTACCAGCAGGGCATTGCTCATTTGCTCTCCTTGAGGTTACCGGCCAGTACCTACACGAAACAACCCAGATTATATAGAACTGATGGTGGACAAAGCGACTTCAAGTAGAACAAGAGAAGCCATAATAACAGCAAACTTCATATATGGAGAGAGAGAGGTGCAACAGAATTTTTAGAGGCACAATCAAAGCAACACTACAATTGGTGGAAGAAATAGTAGAAATGAGACGACTGGATGGAAGACTGGAAGAAAACATCAACATAGATCATGGATGACAAGCACTGATGTTGTAATAAAGCCATTGGAAAATTCCAATCTTTATACCAGCTAGATAGAATTTTATTTTATTTTATTTTGGTATTTTTATTTTTGGTTCACCACCTTCTTGATCACGTAGCTCCCCTTACGAGTCCTTTTATTTTTGCTTTTCATTTTCTTATCACACACATCACCAGGCTCTCTCTCTCAGAACCTACACATTTGTAACCGACTATGGCTAATATAAAGTGGGGCTTCACCCCTCTTGTTTACTCAAAAATACTTATGACTAGATCTAATTATCTATCCTAAATTAATAATTGACCATTGACCTGTCAATAAAGGCACTTCCATGCCTCCTTGACTACGAGTCTACGACCCCTTCCTCAATCTCTTTAATTTACACCCCTTTTTCCCAAAAAATAAACTTTTTGTTTTCCACATACGCGTCCCTCCAAACCAAAATTTTATAATCCAAATCAACATACGTGTCTCTTTAATTTACATCACACTTTCCTCAAAAGAGTACAAATAGTACAAAGAGTTTTTGAGCCAGATGATTGGGTCATATTTTATTTTATTTTATTTATTAATTCATGCCCTTAGGCCTCCAATTACAACTATTCAACACAAAACAAAACAGCATTCGTTCCCTATTACAGACTAGGAGATAAGGAATGAAAAACATCCTTTTAGCTTTGAATGCTCTAATTTAGCAGTAGAGAAGAACTATTAAAGCGGACAAAAAGGTCATATTTTTTTTGAAGGAAGAATTTGACTAATTAAAATAAAAAAGTAGTCAAATTATTTTGTTGAAATGATGGTAGCAAATTCTATCCTAATATACAGGGGCGAATCTCTGATGATACCGTGTTCCGGTGTATTGCATGTATTGTTACGAAATTTTACAGGGTATGGTTTCTAAAAGAATTTTCTCAATTGAAACTGAAATGAAATGGAAGTGAATTATGTATTGAAATTTTGATTGACATAATATAAAGTGGGAAACCTTATTTTGCTTCAAAATGACAGTATTAACCTCAACACAATTGAGCAATTCTTTTTTTTTCAAGTAAAACAATTACAGTAATACTTGAATTACAATTTGAGTACTAATGTAGAAAATTGATCCAGTACATCAAGTTTTTGCTAGATGGTTTATATTTAAATTATCAGATGGCTATATTATGTTATTGAAGTTTTTCAAATTCAAATAACATGAATAAAAGTAATTTTGATATAATCTATATTTATTAGTGAATATTATTATTAAAATTTATTAAATAGTTTTAAAAACAAATCAAACATTTTTGTATTTATATGATTAGATGATCAAAATTAATCATGAAATTACTCATTAAAAATAGTGTATTGGAGTATGCTCATCAATATTATAAAACAGAGCACTATGATTACTATAACATACCATAAAAATCATAAAAATGTAGGACCAATTCACCCCATATTAATTATATTATGCACGAATTTTATATCAAAATGAAGACTTTACCATCTGTTACTTTGTCTAGTGGTTGCCTGGTTTGCCATTTTCCAGACTGTCGGTGGACAAATTCGTACTAGTTTGTAATTAAGAATATTTATCTCCGTTTAATTAACATAATCCACACTGGTTCCTAAGTAATAACTACATTTAATTAAGGATAGAACACTACTACAGAATTGCAGACGTCTATTGGATTAAAATTGGATCTGCTAACGGATTCCCTACCGCTAGAGACCAACACGATAAAAGAATAACTGGTTTCTGAAGCTTATCTATTATAAATCATAAAATAATTTTACCAAATTTACAACTGTGATGAATAACTGGTGCACAACATAATATAAAGCATAGAAGGAAAAATCGGCCATTCCGGAGCGGAATCGGACTGTACCGATCCGATTTTAGGCCGAGTTACGTGGTTGGTGTAGATTTCGTCCAATTTCAGCCGTTCCGGACCGATTCCAGTGAAATTTCGGCCAAAATAGACCAACTAGTTAAACTTTGGCCGAAACGCAAATTAAACAAACTCCAAATTTTTTTTCTCACGCAAGCGTGAATTGAACTGATCTTTTGCTAAGAGGCCAAACCAACTACCATCACACCATACAACCTTTGTTGTTAAAAAACAGAACTCACGTATATATAAGAATTGTAATTTGTACTATATCCATCCATTCACCACACCAAACAACCCTTTTTTTTTTACTGGACTAATTTTTTAGTAAATATAAGTTGTAATTTTTTACTTTATCCATCCATTCAACCTTTGGAGTTCATTTCCTAATTTTTTAGTATAAAACAAGCTTCTAGTAAAAAAGTCCGAATTTCCGATCCGATTCGGCCGATTCCGACCGATTCACCCGATTCCGATTCCACGGTAAAAAAACTGATCCCGATTCCAATTCCGATTTTTCCTTCTATGATATAAAGATCGAAAATTATTCAAACTCAGTATTAAAATTACATCAGCTAAATAAATACACCAATAGTAATACAGAAAGGCAAAACATCAAGATTTAAGAATATTATTACATAATTTATTTTAAATTATAAGAATAGGTAAAGAAACTAAAATTATCAAGGAGAAACTCACAATAAAAACTAAACTCTGATAATCACTCACAATATTATATCGAACGTTGCAAGGTTGTATCAATTCCTGCAATGTAGTCAGGTAGCATAAGCTGACTGCCCTCCAACTTTGAGACCTCTTGCTGTTGGTTGGACCGCCACAAGACATCGAGCCGTACCTCCACTTCCTTCATTGTTGGTCTTTCTTCTCCTTTCATTCTCAGGCACATTTTTGCAAGCTTGGCAACGGCTTCGATTTCTGTTCTTTTCCCCTCATTCACAACTTGGGGATCGAGATGTAAGGAAAATATAATTAAGTGGCCCAAAATTAAAACAGGCCATTTAAACCATGCCGTTAACAGCCCATTTAATTAGGTCTTGATTTTGGCGTATAGGCTTAATTAAGGATGCATGGCATAAAGGCTTAATTAAAAGGTGCTATTAAAAGGTGCATACTGACTGATGCGTTGACTGATGCATATAGATTTTAATTAAAAGGTGCATTTGATTAAAGGATATACATATGCGTTGACTGATGCATACAGATTTTAATTAAAAGGTGCATTTGATTAAAGGGTGCATCTTACACCGGCTACTATTATCCACATGTGCTGTGCTGTCCATCCTGTGCATCTCCCCTATAAATAATTGCTTTAATGACAGACAATAAAGATACGAATTCTAATAGTAAGGTTGATCCTCTCTTCATCGATATTTCATAAAGAACAAGTTGTCATTGCTTAGAAAGAGAAAGAGGAGAGAAATCACTTTGCAGTTCTTCTGACGGTTTGCGAAGAACGTTTCAAGTATTGTTCTACAGTTTATAATGGATAAAGGTATATAATCTAATTAATTGATTTACACGTGGAGACTTTGATTTCAAAGATCTTTGATTTGCTTTTAATGATTTTTAATTCCGCTATCGAAACTTTAAAGATGATTAGTTGTACTTATTTTAATGATTGTGTGTAAGTAGTTGAGCACGATAACGTCTACTTACACGAGAATCTCAAAGAGACGGTTCTCTTTCATAGCAGAACTAAAATATGCAATAAGACTACCCCCTTCAAACTTCCTAGAGGAGAATAATGGCTTTTCTCTTGTTAGCAATTCAGCGAGAATGACACCAAAGCTGTAGACATCACTTTTGTGGGATAACCGGCGAGTGCAATAGTACTCGGGGTCCAAATACCCGTGTGTCCCAAGTTCTGCTTACACCAGCGTGGACGATCAATGCACAGTACAGCTTGATTTATGTTACACAAGGGCATAGCCAACTTCAAGTTGTCAGAAGCAACGGGAGAAGTGCCTTTGATGGACAACTGCATCAGGGGCAGCTACTCCTTGTGCCACAGAACTACGCGGTTTTGAAATGAGCACTATCTGAGGGCTGTGAATGGTGTCTTTCAAGACAAATCCTAATGCCATGCTCAGCCTTATTTCAGGGAAGCACTCTACATTGCGGGCCATGGTTCTTAAGAACTCATACCGTCTCTCGAGGGAACAGGCCAGGCGGGTCAAGAATAACAGGAGAGGGCAGACAAGCATTATTAGCAGC
Organism: Carex kokanica; assembly: GCA_025461125.1. NCBI lineage: Eukaryota > Viridiplantae > Streptophyta > Magnoliopsida > Poales > Cyperaceae > Carex > Carex kokanica. Next base: position 230,508 of record JAJGRX010000025.1, read on the forward strand.
CGTGCCAGCAGAGGGTTTTGGTCTTTTACTGATTTTGTAAATGGGTTGCTGCTCTGAATTTCATATAGCTATATTGGCTAGGCTAATAAAAAATGAATAATCGAGTTGCTAGTATTGTGTGTTATTATTAAATGCAAAAAAGGAATTAATTAATAATATTAATAATAATAATAATAATAATAATAATAATAATAATAATAATAATAATAATAATAATAATAATAATAATAATATAATAATAATAATAATAATAATAATAATAATAATAATAATAATAATAATAATAATAATAATAATAATAATAATAATAATAATAATAATAATAATAATAATAATAATAATAATAATAATATAATAATAATAATATAATATAATAATAATAATAATAATAATAATAATAATAATAATAATAATAATAATAATAATAATAATAATAATAATAATAATAATAATAATAATAATAATAATAATAATAATAATAATAATAATAATAATAATAATAATAATAATAATAATAATAATAATAATAATAATAATAATAATAATAATAATAATAATAATAATAATAATAATAATAATAATAATAATAATAATAATAATAATAATAATAATAATAATAATAATAATAATAATAATAATAATAATAATAATAATAATAATAATAATAATAATAATAATAATAATAATAATAATAATAATAATAATAATAATAATAATAATAATAATAATAATAATAATAATAATAATAATAATAATAATAATAATAATAATAATAATAATAATAATAATAAAGTTCTGTTTTTTGAATTTTAATTCAAATCTTCGACATTTCAATACATTATGATGTATTTTTTAAGTTGTCAGGCAATTTATCAAACACTTTTTGTGCACCATTATTCAAGAGAGAACTCGCTATTCTGATTTTGAATGGTTTAGCTAGCTCTTAGAAGAATGGTTCTGAAACTTGGAATATCAATCAGGATCGGCACATAACTGGTTAGATCGGAATTGGCCTACTCCAACTGACTTCTTTTAGAAAATTGATGACATGTTGCTCCCTCGTTGATCATGTTCTATTTACTATACAGTTCACTTGTCTGAACTTTCATTATTTTTGCATGAGCAAATTCTTGTTTTTTTTTTTTTGATGAAAATTTGATGCAAATTTTAACATAGGTTAGTTAAACTACTTGGAACCCTTTAGAAAATTAATACATCACCATAATTTTTAGGGACAAACTTCATAACACAATTTTGCCATCCATAATTAGCTAATATTAAGAACTTTTACTGCAGAAAAGAGAGAGAAAAAAAGTGGCAAGTAAAAAGTGGCAAGTACATTTTACTGCAGGTCATTCTATAAAGAATCCATGGCTAGCTTGCTCATAATTAAGGTAGCAGTACTGCTCAAATAAACCCTACTTGAGCTTAAATCAAACTTATTTAATAATTAGCACTGTACTTAAGGACAATATTAATGGTAGCTAGTAGCCTTGCTACCACTAAGCCTAATCCATTTGGCTACTTGAGCATCCTGGCCTGTTCTTCTGTGATGCGGTATGTGCTCATAAGCACACCTAGTGGCAAGGACCCAAAGATCGAAAACTTTCCAGCAATGTTGTTTACAATTGCATTGCTGTTGGTCTTGAAGGAGACCCACTTGAATCCTTGCTGCCCTGCACTCTGTAACACTGCAAAGAATTGCGGGATGAGTAGTATTTGCCCCTGACTGAGTTGACCGTCAAAAACGGTGCTACCATTGTTGTCTACAACTTGAACCCGTCCCTGTCCTCCCATCACGTACATCACACTGTGCGTGTTGACGTCCCAGAAGGGACTCAGTGCCGCATTCTGTTGAAAAGCAATCAATATATATGTTAATTATCATGCCCCTCTGGTCATTTTGATTCTGGCACTAGTACAAAAAACCTCTTCATTGACCCTCAATCACTGACTGTTTTAATATGTTAAAGTCAGTGTAGAGACTGCGTGGCAAAATCGTAAATAAGAAGAACTTTAACACTGACTGTTCAATTGTAAACAACCGTCAATGAACCAACACTGACTATTTTCTTAATAAAAGGGTTAGTGTAGGGTATGAGCAACACTGACCCTTCTATTGAAAAACAATAAGTGTTTAGCACTTCACCAACACTGACTGTTTTTTAAGGGAAGCGTCAGTGTTGCTCATACCCTACACCGACCCTTTTTTTAAAGAAAATAGTCAGTGTTGAGCAGTTCACCAACAATGACTGTTTTTTAAGGAAAGCATCAGTGTTGCTCATATCCTACACCGACTCTTTTAATTTATTAATAAAACCGTTAGTGTTGAGTAGTTCACCAACACTGACTGTTTTTTCAAGAAAAACATCAGTGTTGCTCATAACCTACACCGACCCTTCTATTAAAAAACAGTCAGTGTTGAGCAATAATTAAGTTTATTTAAGAATAAAAATGTATAACTATTTGAGAATAAAAATTTATGCATTGTGTATATTTTGTAAGATATTTAATAATTAAGTTTATTTGTTTAAATTGAATTTATAGATGCAATAAGTATTTTATCGTTGTTATTCATAAAATAGGATTGAAATTATATATGGTAAGACATTCATTGTATAGTGTTTAAAAGTTTGTTAATGATGGAATGGAAAACCTAAAACAATAAATTACTAATTAATTTTTTCATCGAAAAATTGCAATGCTTGTTTATTAGAACGAACATATTCTATTTAATTAAGTATGATTAGTAATTTACGTGATTAGTGAAATTTAGGCAATTAACATCAAATTTTGACTTTAATTTTAGAAAATATTTTGTAATGAAAAATTATATTAGTACTAGTTATACAATAATTAATGTTATAACATGTTTATTGCTTAATTAAATGATTTTAACACATTAAATTATATAGCATTACATGCATGTTGCATATATGACTCACATCTTACATGCGTGAACATGAAACATAAACTCTTGTTTCATGAGTTAATGAAGACGCACGAGAATATGTCGTCCGTGGGTCGATCGAAATTGTTTAAATTAAAGAGAACTGCATTTATTGTCTTGCATCCAAGTTTGATCAAAATTTGTTTTTATTTACCCATCCATCTAATTGACCGAAAATTAAAGCATCGTATGACCATAAACACTTCGTGTTGGATCGAAGCTCATACATAATAAAACCTTCAAACTTTTATGTTGGTTACGTTTAATGTTCTCCCTTGATCATTTTAAAATAGATTTGAAATTATTTGACTGCAAATTGACCGTTAATTTCCCGTGTGAAAATGAACGGTCCGATTCCAAACTTCCTTTTATGTTGATTTTATTGTCAATTTTTTTTGTAATTTTGGATTCACTGACTGTTTTTATTCTGAAACCGTCAGTGTTGATACCTTTACTGACTGTTTTTTAAGGGAAGCGTCAACGTTGCTTATACCCTACACCGACCCTTTTATTAAGAAAACAGTCAGTGTTGAGCAGATCACCAACACTGACTGTTTTTTAAGGAAAGCATCAGTGTTGTACATACCCTACACCGATTTTTTTTTTTTAAGAAAACAGTCAGTGTTGCTCATACCCTACACCGACCCTTTTATTCGTAAAACCGTTAGTATTGAGAAGTTCACCAACATTGACTGTTTTTTTAAGAGAAGCGTCAGTGTTGCTCTCCGTTGTGTTTCATAAAATACCTAGGTTAACGTTGGGTCTACTAGAATCGTTGGTGTTGATTTTTTTTATTGACTATTTTTCCTTATAAACCGTCAGTGTTGGTTTATTATTGAAGGTATATAAGTCTTTCTCCCAACTCCAGCCGCCATTAATCTGTTGTTTTGTGTTTTTCGCATTTTAGCCCCCAAATAGTGTTTTTTTCCCCTCTCTCTCTCTACTTGTGTTGGGCATTTTCTCTCTCTACTCCAAAGCATGTTTATCACTCTCTTCACCACAAGCATATTGATCACGCTCTCTATCTACGGTTGTAGGTAACTTAATTTTTTTCCTCATAAATTTAATTAAATTTGTTGATGGGTTAGATTTATGGCTTTATGTTGATTGGTATTCCTAATTTCAACCCAATTATATATGGCTTTATGTTCATTGGTATTCCTATATTTACGGCGCCATCACTGACGTCTCAATAACAGTCGGTGTAGGGGTATTTTAACAGTCGGTAAAAGAGTTTTTTGTACTAGTGTGGAGCATTCTTGTTAGTTTCATGCTAACTCCAAGAGGCTTGGCCATCAATTGTGTGTCAAACCCAATTAAGATGTTTCTACCGGAGTAACTGGGATACCCAAAGTAACCGGAGTAACCAGCGGAGTAAGCGGCGTTTGCAAAAACTCGAACGGCAACAATGTCGGTGTCACATGCTTGAACCACGAACCACCAGAAGTGCAATGTTTTCAATAGTGAAACCAACATTAAGCAAATTAAACTTGGACGTCTCCCGGACGAAATGTCTCCAGCAGAGATGCGATTAATTTTTTTATGACAATCTTTTAGACTATGTTGGTTCTTGCTCTGCTCACTACCTCCTACCCCTTTTCCGGGCAACCTGGGAATATCAGATTGGCCAAGCCCTTTCCTGATGACACATCACAAATAATATATTAGCTAGGCTTTTGAATTACTAAACTAAAAACTTACGTAGCATAACTATTTATATACAAGCAAGGATAGCTCTGAGAGAAAGCGCATGCATTACCTTGTTCTACGTAGAATTCGTATTGACTGGGAGTGAAACCTCGCCGAGGGTTGTAGAGAGGCGGTTTTGAGGTGAGAAAATCGAGAAAAATAAAAACAAAACACATCAAAACAAATTCAGAAAAGAGAGAGAATTTTTTTTTTAAAGAGCGAGAGAATCGAGGGGGCCGTGACTAGAGTGGAAAAAAAACGTGCCGTGCTGTGCTGTGACGTGACTAACATATCATGATTTTGATCTCGTGTCGCGCCGTACTGTGACCAAATTAATTTTTCACGTGCTGTGACCAAAATGTTAAGGGGTGGTCACAGCACGTGAATGGTCACGCCACGTGAGTCACGCTGTGCCTAAACGTGCTATGACCATACGTGACTCGCGTGACCATTTATGTTAGATTAATAAACTTAATTATTGGTCAAATGTATTAGTTAATAATTGGAACCCTCTAGAATTGTCATGAATGTATTGGAGTTATCTAGAAGTCATATTGTGGTCTTCTAAGTTGTCTTGAAAGATGAAAAACGTGTATAGAAAATAGAGAGGGTTTATGAGAAATGTTATTTAGTAATGGTAGAGTGTATAGAAAGTTCCTATGGATCTATATAATGTGTAAGGAGTCTTTTGAATATAAGAGATTAAGAGAATATTAAGAATAGAAGTTAAAATTTCTGCCATAGAGTATTATCTCATCCACTACTAAAATATATCAAATTTGCTTCTATATTTAAAAATCTATCCCATCAATTTAATTATAATTTAGGTTAGTTTATTCAAGATTCACCATTAAATCAATATCTAATGGTCTTAATTACATGTGACTCGCGCGATTACGTGTCGTGCTAAAGTTTCAAAAGATGAACATGGCACACAAATGGTCATGGCATGTAACTGACACGCGTGCCGTACTGTAACTGTGTCGTTCCGTGATGGAGCCGGCTCCGCCGTGCCATTTTTCCCACTCTAGCCGTGACCGTGAGAATGCGCAATTATTTATTTATTTATTTTTTGATAAGCTTGGTAGTGATGCGCAAATTATTTTCAATCGATTGGAAACGGCCTTGAACGATCTCAATAGCTTGGTGATGTCAGCAATGGCGGATCAAACTATAACGGGCCAAAAACTTATTGACAAGCCTTGTTACACACAGGCCTTGTTATCACTAGTAAGTTGAGGTCTTTGAGGTTGAGGGAAAGTAAAAAAGAAAAGGGAAATCAGATCCAGTGCAATATCTGACCGTGCAGAATGAGACCTGAGCCGTCCGTTTTAATCTGGTACGAACTTTCAAACGAACCTCTCTCTATTATAGCTCAGCTTGTTAATTCTGGACCGAGCTCAGCTTGAAATCGTGACAAGCCAACTCGAGCTAGCTCGCAAGTTGACGAGCTGGCTCGTTGGATTTGACTAGATCTTATTTTAAGAAGAAAATAAATTCTACAAACTTTTTGGATTAAATTGAACCGAGCTAGACAGTATAAAATGCACACAAAATCATATAAATTCACAAATTGATGTCTAACCGAGCTAGCTCGAACTCGTTAATTCTGGACCGAGCTAGTGGCGAGCTGGCTTGTTAACAGCTCGGTCCAGTAATGAACGAGCTGCTAGCGAGCGAGTAAGATGCGAGTCACGATCGAGCCACGAGCTACGAGCTTTTTTGCCACCCCTAGCTGAGAGTATTATATCTTCTCAGGTATCTGATTTCTGAGGGTATGGTATCAAGAAATACTGGGAGAAAGAAAAGATTGGGAAACAAATAGAGGGAAATATGGGCTATATATAAAAATGTGTAAATTAATCAACTAGTTCTAAATAGGGACAAGGCCCATTATTTCCAGGTCATCAACTAACTTTTTGGCGATTTGACAAAAAAATAATAATAATTGTTTGATTAGGGGTGTCAATGGCTACGGTAAGGGTCGGGTGGAAGCATTTTCATACTCGTAACTGTTACAAATTGTTCTTACTTATATCTTATCCTTACTCGCTACGGATTATCTTACTTGTATCCTACCTTTACCTGTTATGGTTATCGGATTACGAAACAGTAACGGGTAAATAACGGGTAATACTACTATTATAATAAGAAAATATTATTTACTAAATAATAAATTAAAACACATTTATTTCAAAAATATATATAAATGTTTAAAAGGTCTAAACTTTATTAAAATTTGCTAAAATTTATTTACATGTTTTAATAGTTAATTAAGCGTAACACAACTATCAAGAATAATTGAAGAATTAATATTCATTGCTTATTAATATATATAATATATATAATTTTTTTTATAATTACCCGAACGAGAACGGAATAGGCTTTACCCATACCCTTGCCTGTTTAGATAACGAAAAAAAATATTTACCCGTACCTGATAAGTTTATGAAAAAAAAAAACTTATCCATATCTGTTTTATCGGATATTATACGGGTCAGATAAACAAATAAAATGGTGCCATTGACACTCTGATGAAGACTTAGAATTAAAAAGACCTAAATTAATTATTTCCAGGTCCAGATTTTAACTCAAAACTTCTACTTAATGTCATTTGCAACAAAAATTTCCAGGTCGTTTGGAATGCGCGTATGTTGAAAACAAAAAGCTCCTTTTTGGGAAAGATGGACGTAGAAGAGATTTTAGGTTTGACCGCTGAATCAGCAGAGGTCGTAGTCAGGTGCATTAAAGTGTCTTTATTGACTTGTCAATGGTCAATTATATATTTTGGAATTTTTATTAAGATAGTTTGAAAATTACTGAATTTATTAAAATTCTGCACTATTGAAAAAATTAATTTTCAAACTATTTTAATAAATAGTAAAAAAAATTCTTTGGTCTCCAAGCTAATTTTAATATAGATTGAATATCTAATGGTTTGGATCAATTGTTTGGACTTCAAAAATTAGAGAACCAAATCATTTGTTCCATGGCCTAGGAACAAACGTTTGTATCTTAACCACTCTTTCTCTATATATATGTATATATATATTTTTCCAGTGGAGACAATAATATGCTTGATATATTACAAATAAAGTTGATAAGAGGCCCATTTTTTTTTTTGAAAAATTGGCAGCAGTAAAGGGGCATTCTAACATTTTAATTAAGTGAAGGTACAGTTATTTCGAAAAAAAAAAAAAAAAAAATTTTCATAGGTAGAAAAACATGGCGCAATGAGTTAGAACAGGTCAGTACCAAAAAAAAAAAAAAAAAGATCATTTTTCTAATAAGATTTAATGTAAGGAATCAGAGTAGGTCCGATGCCCATCGGACCTACCTTGGTTTGATGGGTGTAATGACCATTCGATCAGTATCAAGATCCGTGTGCTCTGCATCAAAATCCGTACAAGTCTGTATCAATTTCTGCGCACATAGATTTTGATGCTAATCGTACGGTCCTAGAGCTAATTGAACCTAAATGTAGGTCCGATGCCCATCGGACCTACTCCTATCTCTTAATGTAATAGCGTAAACAAGTCAATTTGACGGGGTTGCAACATGTATCAAAAAAGGCGGATCCAACCCCTTTCACACTAACACAAATTTCCTATTGTATTTCATATCTAAGTTTCTAACAAAACCGCGTCAAACTTGATCCTATTCTTTTATTACAAATTCACTAATCAAGCTACTTCATTTCATACCATATATCAATGGCTCCTCCTTACTTACTACTACACTTTCTTCTTCCTCTACTCACTGTTGTACCGTTCACGCGAGCCGCATCACAGATTTCTCCACCGGTTTCTTTACCGGGTTGCAGAAACAAATGCGGGAACATTACAGTACCATACCCGTTCGGCTTTGAGCCTAACTGCTTCAGAGAAGATTTCAGCCTCGTGTGCAATGAATCCTATAACCCGCCTCGGCTCTTTATTTCCGGCTACGGCTATGAAATCACAGACATTTCACCAAGAGGTGAGATGCATGTATCAGTTATGGCAAAGCGTGCTTGTTACAACTCTAGTGGCAGTTATATATCCGGTACTAGCGCCTCTACGTACATAGCTCTCGGTACAAGCCCGTACCTCCTTTCTGTCAGTAACAGTTTCTTTGCTGTTGGATGTCCCAACCAAGGATTTTTTGTGGATGGTAATGGTTATTACGTTAGTGGATGCGTTTCGGCTTGTCGGCCGCCTCAATATTCATTGGGTAGCACCAACGGCTCGTGCACTGGAGTTGGGTGCTGTCAGAGCTCTATTCCAAATGGACTTAATTTCTATGAAGCATCTTTACAGAATTTTGAGAGTTCTAGACAAGGCACTGACCAAATAATATTTGTCAATCCCACAAATTGTTCGTATGTTTTTCTTGCGGATTCAAATTGGTTCCATTTTGACAACTCATACCTAACAAGGACCAGTGCTTTCAAGGTCCAGGTAGGGATGGATTGGGCTATAAGAAACGTGGGAAATTGTAGTCACGCAAGGCGTAACATGACCGATTTTGCTTGTCGGAGTTTGAATCATGATTGCTACAATTCTGATAATGGTGCTGGATATCTTTGCAATTGTACAAAGGGATACCAGGGCAATCCGTACATTACTGGAGGATGTCAAGGTAATATTATTATTTTTATCCTTCTGATTACATTGTCAGATTGAAATTGAAGTTAATTGCTCTTTTACTGTTAAATTAGTTGAGTACAAAACCAATTGATAACTAAATTTATACTATTTGCAATCTGAACCCTAAAATTAAAAAATTTCGCATTGTTCTTATGATAAACTTTATAAGTCTATAACTCATATATCAATAGGTGGACCAAGAACTTTGATTTGTGCAATTAAGTATCTGAACTTCAATAAGAAACAGATTCGGTCATATATATGTACAAAATGTTTACAATTTGTTGGCTTAACAAAATTGGGAGATGTACGAAACAATGGCCAATTCTTAATATCCTCTAATTAGTTGGAACACTCAGCAGTATCTTGTTGGAGTTAATTGTTTTTACCTTTTTTATGAGAAGAATTCTTTATGTGCATTGTGCTGGTTGTTGAATTTTTTCTGTGTCCTTTTGTTTAATTATCTTGATTTTGCTTCACAGATATAAATGAGTGTGAATTGAAAAACGAATATCCATGCTACGGTGATTGTACAAACACGATTGGGGGCTACAACTGTACCTGTTCACGTGGGACTGAAGGCGACGCCCTTACGAAGGATGGTTGTCGCAAAAAAGACAATTTCACATTAGCACTTAAAATAGTTACCGGTACGTTCTTTTAGTTTTATACACTGGCTTTAATCTTAGATATAGTTTAGACAAATTTTTTTTTTTTTACCAAATTACTTTCCATTATGACTAATGATGTACCAGTACATGGTTTCACATTTGGTACTCAATTTTACTTTCTGTCATGTATGACCTCCATTACAATCTGTATATTTGCATAAATTCTATTAATTTTGGATGCAATCTGTATAAATCCAGCTAGTTGTGAATAGGAAGTTTCTTTCTAAATAAAAAATTCTTTGTTATGAGGTACAACAATATAAAATAAAAAACAAATTTTATATTGAAACTGACAGACCTTATGCTGAAAATTTGCAGGTGCAAGTGTGGGTGTTTTCTTAGTTGCATTTGCCGGTTTCTGGATGTATCTAGGAATGCAAAAGAGGAGGCTCATCAGAACAAGACAACATTTTTTTGAGAAGAATGGAGGCGTTCTACTGCGACAGCAGATGAGTTCTTCCAAAACAACCACATTCAGAATTTATACAAAAGAAGAGCTTGAGAAGGCAACCAACAAGTTCTCAGAAGATCTGGTGCTGGGACGTGGGGGCCACGGAATCGTCTACAAAGGCATTTTGGAGGATGGCACTGTCGCGGCAATAAAAAGGTCAAAATTAATGGAAGAACAAGAGACCAAAGAGTTTGCAAAGAGATGCTGATCCTGTCCCAAATCAACCACAAAAATGTTGTCAAGCTCTTGGGTTGTTGTTTGGAGGTTGAAGTCCCAATGCTCGTTTATGAATACATCTCTAATGGAACTCTTTATCACTACATCCATAAAAATAATTTCAATTCTCCTATTCCTTTACATGAACGACTCAGAATTGCTGCTGAGTCGGCAGATGCGCTTGCCTACATGCACTCCTCTGCTTCACCCCCTATTCTTCACGGCGACGTGAAAACTGCTAATATTTTGCTCGATGATAATTTCGTAGCAAAGGTTTCTGATTTTGGTGCATCAAAACTTGCACCAAATGATGAAGCCGAAATTGCTACCTTGGTGCAGGGGACCTGTGGTTACTTGGATCCTGAGTATTTGTTAACTTGTCAGCTGACTGACAAAAGTGATGTCTATAGCTTTGCTGTTATTATATTAGAGCTTCTTACAAGAAAGAAAGCACTTTATTTTGAAGGACCAGAGGAGGATAGGAGTTTGGCATCAAGTTTTTGCGTGGCCAAGAAGGAGGGGAGGTTCATGGAAATTTTGGATGGTCAAGTAAGGGATGAAATTAAACTCGAGGTGCTTGAAGAGATTGGAGATTTAGTCATGCATTGTCTGAACATGAACAGAGAAGAAAGACCTACAATGAGAGATGTTGCTGACACTTTAGAGAAGGCGAGAAGATTTCAAAAGAAATCATCAAATGAAGAGAACCATGTAGAGGAGACTGAGAGCTTGCTTGGCGATTCAATCGATATATATACAGGAGATAGTAGCATGTCATATAGTTTTGGGCAACAAGCTATCTCTGATATGGTATCAGGGAGGCGACGGTTTTAGTTCTGGTACTTAATTCTTGGATTCGTTTCATGATAGTTTATGTATATTTTTGTCCTGCCTCTGTACCCAATTTCTTAAATATTTTTATCTCTGGTATTCTGTAAATGCTACCACTATACTATATATGAAGGCTACCCAGTTCCCTTGTATGTTATGTGGGCAATATAAGATTTTAAGGAATAATTTAATTGTTCATCTTCATGTCAGCGTATAATAGAATTGGGCAAGAAAGGCTGTTTATCATTGTTCCTTTCTTTGCTTCTTTCTCTCTCAAAATTATGTGGCCTTCTATCTTGCACATTTTACTCTTTGTTTCTAACTTCTTGCAGTCAGATTAAGTTGCTCTCTTGAAAAAATAATTTTGTGTAGAGTTTATAGTTGACACTTAATAGTACAAGTATGGATTATTTACAAAATTTCTGTTTAAATGCTTAGGGGCATTTTTTTGTTTTTTCCACCAAAAGGTTTGATATCTCACTCCACCTACTTCCCTTAAGTTCTCTTTTTTGAAAGGCTTGGCGGTGGCTGCCAAGATCATCCTTTTAGTTTTCTCTCAACAAAAATATCATTTTCAGATCCCAGACAACATTTTATATTTTATTTCTTGATACTTTTTTTCATTTATAGCTGCATCTACAATATGGAGTATTAAGAGGGAATCTGAATTCTTTTTTTAAATCAGTAAATGGAGGACTTACTAATTTTCATCCACCGTATAAAAAGGAGTACAAAGAGTTCTTGAGCCAGATTATTGGGTCATAGTTTTTTGAGGCAGAATTTAGCTGCTAAAATAAAATATTAATTAGTAATTTTTTTTTTAAATGATGATAGTAAAGATGACACCACACACATAGCAGCTCTCTTTGTCCTGCTATCTGCAATTGGATCTACCATTGTCTGATGTAAATTGTAGATCGATAAAGCGAGTCAAATTCTGTCCTAAGATATGCAGCTATGAATGAAAAAGGTATCAAGAAATTCATGTAGAAAGTTGGCTGGAATTGGAAAATGGTATTTTTGTTGAGAGAGAACTAAGGAGAAAAGGAAGTAGATGTAGTGAGATGTCAGACCTTTTGGTAGAAAAGAAAAAAAAATTAAAGATGTCCCAAGTTAAACACTAAGTATTTAAGCAGGAATTTTAGTATAAAATTTATACTTGCTCTATTAAGTGTAAAATGTATATAAATTCAGCTCTATCAACTGTCAAATAAGCAGGATTTTTTCTGATAAATGATAATTTTGTACAAGTTTGTTTCGTTAAATATGAACCCTACACAAATTAATGTTTTTAACGGTAAATTCTGTATAAATTCAAATCTAAGATCAGACTACAAGAGTTAAAAAAACGAGTAAAAATGTGCAATATATAAGGCCATATACATTTTACTTCAAATGATTCTAGCAAGCAACAGCCATTTTTTCCAATCCTATTATACTGAAATGAAAATGAACAATGTAATTATTCATTAAATCTTATATTTCCGACATAGCATGCGAGAAAATCGTGGAGCTTTGCATATATATATATAGTATAGTATTAGGCTATTAGCATTTACAGTTTACCAAAGATAAAAAAAAATTAAAAAATTGAGTACAGAGCAGTATTGAAATATACCTAACCTATCATGAAACAAATCCAAGAATTAGAAACTTTTCATTCAGAAAATTAAATACCAGAACTAATTAAAGCCGTCGCCTCCCTGATTCCATATCAACAGATAGCTTGTTGCGCAAAACTATATGACATGCTACTATCTCTTGTATATATATCGACTGAATCTCCAAGCAAGCTCTCAATCTCCTCTACATGGTTCTCTTCATTTGATGATTGCTTTTGAAATCTTCTCGCCTTTTCTAAAGTGTCAGCAACTTCTCTCATTGTAGGTCTTTCTTCTCTGTTCATGTTCAGACAATGCATGACTAAATCTCCAATCTCTTCAAGCACCTCTAGTTTAATTTCATTCCTTGACCATCCAAAATTTCTATGAACCTCCCCTCCTTTTTGGCCACACAAAAACTTGATGCCAAACTCCTATCCTCCGCTGGTCCTTCAAAATAAAGTGCTTTCTTTCTTGTAAGATTAAAGGCCTCATCTAGTGTTTTTGGTTTGAACAGGTTGATTGAATTTTGTATTTCCTCTTTTAACCCGCAGATGAAACTCCAAACAAAAAAGAACTCATTCTTTATTCCTGTTTCAACCAATAACCTTGCTTTAGCTCTTTGGAATTCCCTTACAAATTCATCCACCGTACCCGTTTGTTGTACCCTCTTGAATTGAACTACTGGATTCTGGTTTGTTCTTACCTTAAATCGTTCAAAAACGGCATTTACCAGCATGGGCCAAGGCAGATCCGGATGTTCTACCCGGTAACAGCTGAACCATTCCTCAGCATCCCCACTAAAATTCATAGTAGCCATGTGTACCTTGTACCTTTCAGGAGTCTGATAATACTCAAAGTAAAACTTACAGTGTTCAAGCCAATCTCCCGCCTTATTACCGTCAAAAGCCGGTATATCAATCCTGGGCAATACGACCCTTTGATTGTCATGAAACCTGTTGGTTCTTCTGCTGCCAATCATTTCTTCATATTCATACTCCACTTGTCTGTCATCGTCTCGATCCACAGCTGCTGACACGTGACCGCTATGGCTACTTTGACCGAGTTCAAGGCCCTTACTAGCACCCTGGGTCTTCATCGACTGATTCATCGCTTCCATCATCAACATCATCTGCTGAAATCTCTCTTCTTGTACCCTATTAGAAGTTTGAAACTGCTCGTCGCGACTCTGGAATCCAGCCTGGACCTCCTTCGCCAGTTGATTGAGTTTCTCATGGATGGTCGCAAGATCTAATTGGATAACTACCTCCTCAGATGGATCCTGTATCCTCTTTGGTGGCATCGTTAATCCCAGGTGATTGCGAACCTGGCTCTGATACCAAATGCAACGAGCCTAAAACCTCGATTGCGATAATCAATCAATAGAACAGATAAATTGAAGAAATTTGGGATTTATAAGAGAAAATTCTGATATTGATAACTCGAATGCTTAAGATAGCAATTCGTCAGTTTTACAAATTAAAAGTTCGATACAACTACAAATGAACTTAGGCCTTATATAGGCGATGCGAAAAGTAAGAAAAAGTAGATAACTTGGTAATAGGATTAATGGCTTTTATTCAGGGAGTGCCCCGTCAGCGTGAAGCGATGACACGGCCTAACTAACTCCAACATATTCTGCAAATCGCAGTAATCCGTTCGCCCAATCCTCATCTCCAGTAGCATTCAACCGGAGCCTCCTTTTCTGTATCCTGGGGTCCGCTGTCAGTCTTAGTGTTGGTCTTAATCGGCTGACCGTTTGGTCTGACCGCACTGCCCTTGTATCCCTCCTCTTCAATTGAACCCCTTATTGCAACGGTCATCCCCAAATCCGTTATTTCTCGTCGCACTTACTAATTTTCATCAACCATATACAAAGGAGTACAAACTACAAAGAGTTCTTGAGCCAGATGATTGGGTCATGGTTTTTTTGAGGCAGAATTTAGCTGCTAAAATAAAATACTAATTAGTATTTTTTTTTTTAAATGATGATAGTAAAGATGACACCACACACATAGCAGCTCTCTGTCCTGCTATGAACCCTACACAAATTAATGTTTTCAACGGCAAATTCGTCTGTATAAGTTCAAATCTAAGATCGACTACAAGAGTTAAAAAAAAAAAGTAAAAATGTGCAATATATGAGGCCATATACATTTTACTTCAAATGATTCTAGCAAGCAACAACCATTTTTTCCAATCCTATTATACTGAAATGAAAATGAACAATGTAATTATTCATTAAATCTTATATTTCTGACATAATATGCGAGAAAATCGTGGAGCCTTGCATATATATATATAGTATAGTATTAGGCCATTAGCATTTACAGTTTACCAAAGATAAAAAGAATTAAAAAATTGAGTACAGAGCAGTATTGAAGTATACCTAACCTATCATGAAACAAATCCAAGAATTAGAAACTCTTCATTCTGAAAATTAAATACCAGAACTAATTAAAGCCGTCGCCTCCCTGATTCCATATCAAAGATAGCTTGTTGCGCAAAACTATATGACATGCTACTATCTCTTGTATATATATCAACTGAATCGCCAAGCAAGCTCTCAGTCTCCTCTACATGGTTCTCTTCATTTGATGATTGCTTTTGAAATCTTCTTGCCAGTAAGGAGGAGCCATTAATGCTATTATCTCCTTTATTGACTGTATGTATGCATACATACATGATGCTAGTTCCTAATATTCCTGTCTCATTGATTTGTTTATGCTATTACTTAAAATCTGATTTAGAAAAATTAAATTTAATCAGATAATTAATGGATTTCTTGAGAAAACTTGCCGGTTGTCAAGTGGACTGGTATGTTCTATCTCATTTGCACCATTATTTTTCTGCCTATGGAAAACGTACTTTTATCATTTTTATCAATTTTATCCATTTCAAAAAATAAGAAAGTGCCTTTTATCCATTTTATTTATAATGTCAGGCATCTTATTTTCTCCACTGGAAAAAAATATGTGTTCTCCGGCCAATTGTTGGAGCAAGTGGCCAAGTAGCCACCGAAATTTTTATTAATAGAAAATAAAAAATTAAAATATCGAGATTGAAGAAGAATTTCAGCGGAATTCAAAATATAGAAATTCCGTGATTTACTGAAACGGCCAGATGACGTTATAGTCTGTAACGGCCCGATTATTCATCAGATTAGCGAGCTGATTTACGAAAACCAAATCCCGGACCGTTATAGAGAATCACGGCCAGGATTTTTGCGGAAAAAAAAAAAAACCTGACCATTATAGAGAATCACGATCATAATTTTTGCGGAAAATAAAATAAAAAAACAGACCGTTATAGAAAATCACAGCAGTTTTCTATTCGCATCCCTTTCTATTAATAAAAATTTCGAGAACAAAGCGCACAGCGCACTGGAGCTTGACTCAAATCTACAGTATTATTGTAGATGGACAGATACTATGTGGCATTAACCCTATTACAAGCTGCAGTGATATTCCTGCAGGATATGAATACATTTAATTGCTGTATTGGTAAAGGCAAAGTGGAAGCGTCAATGACTCGCCACACTGTCAGTAATTGATGTATTGCATTTTCCAAGAAAAGGTTCTTTTTTTTGGGAACTTGAGCGACTTTTGTCACGGGGATGGTAGAAGAACTTTTTTAAATGGAAAAGAGGGCCCTTCATTTTATTTTATTTTAGGGGATATCCTACTCTGCAATCCTTGATCTATTCGAACTTGTAGACTTTTGGCTCAGATTCTCTATAAGACTTGGCCGTGATTCTCCATAATGGCCCGTTTTTTTTTATTTTGTTTTTTGTGAAAATTCTGATTGCGATTCTCTATAACGGTCCGGCTTTTTATTTTTTATTTTTTGCAAAAATCCTGACTGTGATTCTCTATAATTATCCGGAATTTGATTTTTGTAAATCAGCCCACTAATCTGATGAATAATTGGGCCGTTGCAGACTATAACATCATCTGGCCGTTACAGTAAATCACATAATTCCTATATTTCGAATTCTGTCAAAAATCTTCTTCAATCTCGATATTTTAATTTTTTATTTTCTATTAATAAAAATTTCGGAAGTAGCCATGGAGCCAAGTAGCCAAGTAGTCAACCACCTTTTAATAATATTATATATTTGATATTCTCCGAAGTATGACCCAGATACATTTTAAGAGTGTTAATTTTGCATTCATCAGAATCATTTGATTTAATTTTAATTACACTAATTACCTATAATAATAACAGCAATGTACAGAAAATTTCCGTCACATATGATCTTGGACCCATGTAATTAGAGATGATAATCAAATATTTTGAGTCGAATTCGGATCGGATTGAGTTCATATCATCTTGAATTGTTTCATATGGTCTTGGACCCATGTAATTAGAGACTATGTATTAAATAAAATTATTTTTGTATTGAAGTTCATATCATCTTGAATTGTTTCATCTACTTTCGAGCCAATATTTCAAATTGTATGTCGTTCAAGTTTGAATCGAGTTTGATCGGAGGTTAATTGTGTGACTTTCTAAATTGTATGTGTTTAAGAGTCATTTTGATTTAGAACATATGATAAGTCAGATTCAAATCAATTTACTTTTTTTTTTTTAAATTACCGAATAAAATTAAATTTTAATAAAAATCGGAACAAGCAATCTTGAATTAGATGGAATTCTGCATATGTCAAGCTATTCTTGAAGGCAGGGGCAGATGCAAGATTTTTGCCAGAGAGGAGCAGAAATCGAATTCAAATAGCTTATTAGATTCAAACCCATTTTCTAATCGTGTAGTAGATAAAAAAATAATCAAAATAATAAAAGAAAATACAATTAATTATTGTTAATGGGGAAGACAACATTAGAATTTGACAACTTTTTAGTAGGCGTATGTACAAATGCAATTAATTAAATTTTGTTAAGAAACTTTTGTATTGTTTTCTTAAAATTAAAGAAGAAATAACAGCCAACTTGATGTTGTTTGCATACATTCATCAGCGATTGACTTGGGAGTTGGGAGCCAGTGACTTGGGATACTGGGAGCTAGCGACAAATTATCTATTTTGTTTGAGCTTGGTCTAATATATTTGCACTAAAAGGTTCAAATTTCAACAGTATGAGCTTAATGGATTTAGAGAGGGACAAAATTTTTTTCAGAGAAGGACAAAATACAACTATGACCTGTATATTTGCACTAAGTATCAAAATCCAATGAGACAATGTCTCTCCCTAGACCTTACTGGATCCGCCACTATTGAAGAGCACATGCGCTTCAATAATTGATACGACAAGCACTTCTATTTTATTTTCAAGAAAAAAAAAAGCTTATGGAGACGATTAAAGGCACGTCTAGTTGAAAAAAAAAAGGCCCGTTTAGTTGAAAAGAAAATGCATTTTTGAAATACTTATGACTAGATCTAATTATCTATCCTAAATACACAAGGTAATTAATAATTGACCATTGACCAGTCAATAAAGGCACTTCTAGTGTTTTGAAATTACCCGGGTGGGTCAAACCTGGTCCGGTCCGCCCGTGACCCGTACCCGTTCGGTCCGGATCGTGCTCGGGTTTGACACGGGTCCACGGGTAACCCGGGTAAGGGTTGAAAAGGGCCGGACCCGGTTTTTTGCCATTAAACCCGTGATAACCCGGTCCGGTCCGTGTACCCGCCTAATCCATACTCGTATCCTTGACCCATGATACCCGTACCCTAAACCCGTGCTACCTGTACCCTACCTGGATTTGACCCGTACCCTACCCGATTTGACCATTTTTTTCTTAGATTTTTTTTTTAAATTCAAATTTCATTCCCATTTCCCCCCAAACAAAACCCTACCCGAATTTGACCCATACCCTACCCGATTTGACCGTTTTTTTTTTCAGATTTAAAAAAAAAATTCAAATTGCGTTCCCCTCAAACAAAACTCTTTAAATATACATCCATCCCTCACAAATTTTCACATCTCAATCTCAATATTTTCATCTCTCATTCTCTCAACTCAATCTCAATCTCAATATTTTCATTATTCTCAATTTTAAATTTATTGTTAACAAAAATATAGTTGTAAATTTAATTCATTCTACAAATACGCAAACGGAATTACGAAGGTATTGAAATTACGAAGTTTGACACCTCCCGCAAGATTTTCCCGCGAGATTTAAATGTTACATTTATTTCATGTTAGATTAAATTTTGTTAGATTAAAATATTGAATGTTAGATTTAATTTTTGTTTCAATTAGTTTAACTTAAATTTATTTTTGTTAGATTTTGTAGAGAATGTTAGAATTTAAATTGAATGTTAGATTTATTTTTGTAGAGTAATTTAAAATTTAAATTTGATGTTATATTTATTTTTGTAGAGAAATTTAGAATTTAAATTGAATGTTAGATTTAGTTTATGTTAGATTTATTAAATGTTAGATTTTTTTTTGTAGAGTAATTGGACTAAAAAATTGAATGTTAGTGGATTGCTAAAAATGTTAGATTTATTTTTTGAATATGTTAATTAGATTTATTTTTGAATAGGTTAGATTTTATTTTTTAAATTCGGATTTATTTTTAATAGGTTAAAAAAATAGGTTAGATTTATTTTTTGAATATGTTAAGTAATTACATTTATTTTTGAATACGTTAGATTTTATTTATCAAATTCGGATTTATTTTTAATAGGTTAAATAAATATGTTAGATTTATTTTTGAATATGTTAAGTAATTACATTTATTTTTGAATAGGTTAGATTTTATTTTTAAATTCAGATTTATTTTTAATAGGTTAAAAGAATATGTTAGATTTATTTTTTGAATATGTTAAGTAATTGCATTTATTTTTGAATAGGTTAGATTTTATTTTTCAAATTCGGATTTATTTTTAATATGTTAAAAAAATAGGTTAGATTTATTTTTTGAATATGTTAAGTAATTACATCTATTTTTGAATAGGTAAGATTTTATTTTTTAAATTCAGATTTATTTTTAATAGGTTAAAAAAATAGGTTAGATTTATTTTTTGCATATGTTAAATAATTACATCTATTTTTGAATAGGTTAGATTTTATTTTTAATAGGTTAAAAAAATAGGTTAGATTTATTTTTTGAATATGTTAAGTAATTACATTTATTTTTGAATAGGTTAGATTTTATTTTTCAAATTCGAATTTATTTTTAATAGGTTAAATAAATATGTTAGATTTATTTTTTGAATATGTTAAGTAATTTGCATTTATTTTTGAATAGGTTTAAAAAATGACAACTCCTCATCGCGAATCGGTGGAAGAATCCATCGCGAGAATGTCCCATGAAATATTTGACGTCGATATGTCAACTATTTATCCTGGTAGTTCCTCCCAAATACCACCACCTAATTATCCACAAAATTATCAAAGAAGGGACCAAATGCTACAACCAAATTATCAACAAGCCCCCCAAATGCTACAACCAAATTATCAACCAAATTATCAACAAGCTCCCCAAACGAGTGCACCGTATTATCCTAACGATCCAAACATATTCATTCCACAAGAAACACATCAATCGACACCACCGTATGCATATAGAGGCACTTCTTCCATAGCATCGAGTCAATTCACTACAACTATAAAAGGTACTCCTTCGACAAGTGTCCCTGAAATTCAAGCCGAAGATGTCCCTCCTTCGACAAGTGTCACCCCAGAAGAACCAGCAGAAAAGAAGAGTAAAAGAGCTCCCGAATACAATGCGGAATGGTTGCCCTGGTATGACGTGACCTACCTGGAGGATGGCACTATGCAATATCTAACTTGTAAGGTAAAATGTTGCAAGAGACCGAATTTTGTGTATAAAAAATCTAGTGGTATGTCTAGCTTTAAGAGACATGTCAACGCTCACGAAAAAAAGGGTGATGTTCCACAAAAATATGCTGACCCGAGACAAATCCAAATCCTTATTAACCCGGATGGTACCAGAACACACCAGAAATATGATGAATCGGTAATGCTTAGTGAATTGGCCCGATACATTACCCACAGAGAACAACCAATAAGTATGGGTGGTTGCATGAGTTTTGCCCGGTTGGTCATTCGGGGGTGTGGTCAACCAATGTACAAGAGGTTCCGTCATAGAAAGATGGTTAATAAAATAAAAAAACCAGTTTACCATTACAAAAAATGAGCTACGAGCTATATTTGCATATCAAACCAATAAGGTCTCAATTACCTCTGATAGTTGGACTGCTGGTAAACATGAACTTGGGTACTCTTGTATTACCGGGTATTGGATCGATGATCATTGGGTATTACAAAAAAGGGTATTAAGTTTTTGAGTGTTGGATTCCCCGCACACTTCAAATGTAATTTACAAATCCATTATTGAGGTTTTACAAGAGTATAACCTTAAAAGGGATATAGAGAACAAGATTTTTTCTATTTCATTCGATAATGCTAGCAACAACATAGCTTCCATTGAGATTTTTAAACGGTCACTAAACCCAATCATGAATGGTGCAATGTTTCACCAAAAGTGTGCTTGCCACATACTTAACCTCGTCGAGCTCTTGCCCACATTGTTTCAAACCAAGAAAGAAAACAACGGTTTGCGATTTTGTGTGGCCAGTTTGGATTGAGCAAGTTAAGAGTACCTTGGGATATAGATACCCGTTGGAACTCTACCTATAGGATGTTGAACCGATGCCTTCCTTACTCAGCTGCCATAGGGGAGTTTTTGAGAAGCTCCACCCCCGAGGGAATGCAATTTGAACCCACCGACGGAGAATGGCAGCAACTACAAAGGCTTAAAAATTTCCTAGGAACCATTTTTACAGCAACCGTCAAACTATCATGCTCGTACTCACCGACGGCATTTGAGTTGCTCAAACATCTCTACCAAATTTCCAAGGTGTATCGTGAATTGGAAGAAGCTGAAAGCAACGATTCCTCTCTCACGCTGATCGTAGATGACATGAAACAAAAATTTCTAAAATATTGGGAAGATGTACCCCTCCTGGCCATTATCGCAAGCTGCCTCAACCCAGCATACAAGAAGCACTTCACGATCATAATACTTGAAACGTACAAAGAGAATCTACATTTAGACAAATCGGGGTGGATACACACGTGAATTCGAAGTTCGATGAGATGTTTAACTTATACAACTCAAGAATGAGTGACAACCAAAACCAAACGTCTTCGTCCCGTACCGCCGCTAGATATGAATATAAATATACATGTGTTTTTAATCTTTATTATTTATAATATCCACATTTTGTCCACTAATTTTTTTTATTTTTTAATAGTTCCACTTCCAGGAGCACCAGCAGTGTGATCAGAGTCAAAATGATGATGAATTACGTAGGGTTTTGGCTTAGGTTTTGCATATTATCTCACACTTATGTTTATTTAATTAGAGAAAAAGGTTACTGTCACCCTTCTTTATGTTTTATTGCAGAAAACAGATTTTGGGACTATTTCACATCAAATAGAGCAAGAATCAGGTCAATCGGACAAGCGACGCTCATCGACTAAGGCCCTGTTACGGTCCGTACCAGTTGATACGGACCTAGCCGGATACGGACCAGGAGATGGTGTGATACGCATTAAACCCCTCAGCGACAAGGTGTGAATACGGACCGTATCACCTGATACGGTCCGTAACCAAGGCGCCCTTTGGGGAATAACTGCCACAAGCGTGTCCAGACCGTGTTTCTTGGCCTCCACTCATCTCCAGACGTCCCCTCACTCCTATATAAAGCCCCTGGACAGAAGAGAAAACCATCTTTGTAATTTTGGTGATTAGGGTTAGATTTAATTGAAGTGAGAAAGAGATGAGCGTTGTAATGATGCCGTTACGCGGCTAAGTTCTTTTCATAGGGGCTAGACAGTAAACCTTGTTACTCATGAAACTTTGATATATATATTTTCTGTTGATTATGATTTCTTGTTGTAGATTGAAATGTTTTTGCAATTTATTCTCTCTTCACCTAATTTCGATGATCTAGTTTAATCCTAGGGTAGTGACAGTACTTTATTGGTAGAAAAACTATGATGGACGAGTTAGCCTCGTTGGGAGCCATTAGATTTATGTGAAGAAAACATTCACGGAGAAACCATAAATCAGAACCACAAAACGCAAACCAAGTTCTGTCATTTGCGTAAGATAAATCGCAGTGTCCTATGTAGTAACTTGTGTATTTAAGAGATATGTCATTTGCGTAAGATAACTCGCAGTGTCCTATGTAGTATCTCGGTGGAAGTCCCGTCATTTGTGTAAGTGACTCGCAGTGTCCTATGTAGTGTCTTTCATTAACAACAATAGGAAATCAGACCCGACAGAAGTAGAATATCAAAGAGGATTGAGTAGCAATGGTGTGCCGAAACCCTAGGAATTCTCATCTCTATCTTTATTTTAATTACTTTTAATTGTTGCCGAATTTACATTGATCACAATTCCAACTCTTAATTTTCAGATTTTATCTAGTCTTTCGAAAGATTGTGATTCGATCGCTCAAGACTGTAGACCAATATTCCCTGTAGATCGACCTCGATTATACTACTCGATAAGGATTGTGCGCTTGCAATCCGAACCGATAGCATTTCTGAGTTTATAAATTTTAAAAGAAAACATCGCTCTCTTTTGAGTGATCACAGTGGTGGATTGTTATCAGATTTCCAGTTGGAGAGCGACCCGCACACATCCACAGACGAGTTATTGAGCTATATTTGATGCGCAACGAAAGTGAACAGGTTGACATCATGGCGTGGTGGAGGAGGAATGCAAGTCACTATCTAGTCCTTGCGATGATGGCCCACGACGTATTTGCCGTGCCCGTGTCAACCGTACCTTCCGAAAGTTGTTTTAGTTCGGCGAACAGGATCCTCTCCGATAAACGCAGTAAGTTGGGTGCACATGTTTTTGAGAGACTTGTGTGCTTGAAAGATTGGATTGATGCTGAAAATCGCAAGCAATATCGAGGTCATCAAGCATCATCATCCGGAGTCGACACTGAAGAAAGCGGTACCGAGCTTGTCACACCCCGCGGCCAAGGGTCGCGACAGTCCCCCGCCGTAAACTGTTGGGATTTCACGTGTATGCCTATATGGTGAGAATTTAAAATTTTCCTATCACCACTTGGCTCAATACACAAAAGATCTTATTTATACGACAAAAGCAAACAAGATTTGCAATAAACTAATGTGTACTAAATTAAAATAAATTAATCTCATCTAATTTATTGCTAAAGAGGATTAAAACTTTTACCTAAAGAGATTGTCAAATCTCTTGATGGAGAGAAGCCGATTTCTCTTCTCTTTCTCGTGTTCTTCTTGGAAGCGCCTCTTGGTTCACCTTGAACCTAAACAACGAACTAACACACCTCTTAGATAGATGGATGTGAAGTTCAAGGCTTAGATCCAACCACCTCTTGATCTTCAAATTAACAATCTATTTGATTTCTTGGTGGCTAAACCTATCAAGAAGAGATTAGAGAAGAGATTGAACCACTAGGGTTTTGGCCTTGAGCAAAGGGGATTGCTACAGTAATTTCGGCTAATTGCTACAGTAATTTCGTCCAAAAATGAGCAGAAAAAATTCTCATGTTTTCCTTAATTACACCCCTTTAAATAGGCAAGGGTTAGGGCAACTATTTGTGTAATGTTTAAATTAATTACACAAATGCCACTAGCCTTGTTTAGCCATTTTATGATCTCTTTAATCTCATCTTGTGATTGGTTTAATAAATTAATTTATGAATAAATAATATTAATCATATTATTCTATTATGCAATATTCTTATTATTCTTATAATGCTTTCAAACATTATACCAAATAATATTTGCATAACTTCACAAATTTATTTATGATCTAAGCATGTCATATTATGACATTTTATTTTATTATTTCATCTCATGTATTTTATCTTATACATCATTATGAAATATAAAATACTTGTTGTTTCTCTTCAGTTGGTGTGACCGTATAGAGGATTTATGTCATCTTGGCAATAATATAAAACTTTATATTATTGACTATAAGAGGTTCTATCATTACATTATAGTTATCCAAATGACATAATAATCATTCACTCAATCCACTAATTTTGTGTCTATCCTTGTCTCATGATATTATGAATAATATGCAAAATAGGATCGTGTCATTCTTGCATTATATGCTTTTCTTGGTTTCTCAAGTGAATTATAATTATAACTACATCAGTTATATTGCATGCGATATAATTCCACTTTACCAAGGGGCCCAGTAATATCATAACTCAATTGAGGGACAATGATAATATTAACATATAGATTTTTCCCGCACAAGTTGTACATAACGAACTACTATTTTATTCCTATCTGAAGATAGTATTTAAATAGCAATCACATTATATACTTCTCATGTGAAAAACCTACACATCTCATATCTTAGATTCTAAAGACACAATGAAAACATTAATGACACAAAACACAATCCATATAATGTTTCATTCATTTAGGTCATGTTCAATATATAAAATGCACATATTTATATATTCATGTTATTAAATGATAATCCTTTATCAACATTTATAGAACTTCAATGTACTTTAATCAACATGACAATCTTTTTCGGTAATTAATGTTCCTCCTTAATCACCACGATTGTGAACATATTTAGTGATTAAATGTTTCTCATCTTAGGAGTTATATGGTTCAAGACCAAGAGTATCTTCCTGAACTCTTCCAAAGATATAACATATAAATCTCAAGGAGCATGAATAATAATATTCGTAATAAAATCATGAACTACATATAAATTATCACTAAAATAAATAACTTTCAAAACACACATCCTTCATAAACATACAACACCGTGTATGCTTACCAGGCAATTAATATTTCATTCAGAAAATACACAACAAATGATAGAAAACAAGTTTCTAGATACAAATTAGAGTACACAGTCTGGTCAGAGTATAATACAACAAAAGTATCTCATCCGGATACCAACCATCAGGCCTAACCTAGAACTATACAACAAAATATATCTATGTTTAGGGTCATATCAGGGCATTCTACCAAAGACCTACTACTCGCGTGCCTCCCCAGAATCAGTCGCACCTGAACCTGTAAAAATTACCCGAAGGGTGGGGGTGAGAATAAATTCTCAGTGCGAATTTGCCACAATCAAGTTATTGGACTTGCAATCAGAATTCATATCCACAAATGAAATTCACACAACATTACATTAACAGTTCTAACACAATATATAGATGAATGCACATGCTTGACAACAATAATCGAATAAAATACAACTTACGGAATTTCCAAGATGAAGTTCAAACAAACACGTATTTGGCCTAACTCATTTTATTATGACTGGTAGCACCAACAGATGTTCAATCGAGCTGGACCCTTTGTCAAACCCTCATCTGTAGGGTTACTGGCACCTACAGATGTTCCACCGAGCTGGACCCTTTATCTGACACCCATCTGCAGTGCTTTGGCTTAACCATTTACTAACGTCTGGTTCGAAGTCAGCTATACAGCTCGGCTTTACAAATGCATCTACACGGAATCAAAGTCAGCCATCTGGCTCAACTTTGCAATTTCATTCAAATAAGGTCAAAGTCTGGCAAATTCATTAAACAGGTCAACGGATAGGTCACCGTCACCTTATCCAGCTACCTCTACAGGTCAGCCTGGCAAATTCATTACACAGGTCAACGGATAGGTCACCGTCACCTTATCCAGCTACCTCTATGGGTCAGCCTGGCAAATTCAGAAACAGGTCAACGGATAGGTCACCGTCACCTTATCCAGCTACCTCTACGGGTCAGCCTGGCAAATTCAGAAACAGGTCAACGGATAGGTCACCGTCACCTTATCCAGCTACCTCTACGGGTCAGCCTGGCAGATTCATTCACAATAGAATAATAAATAGAACACATCAATTGACAACCGTACGAATATGCAAATCAATCATCTCACAACAATTCAGTTCTAGTTTAATTGAGTTATGCACATGATCACACAATTTCAAATTATGCAGCAATCAACATACAACATGACAATCGAAAAACAATTTAATTCCTGAAAATGAAACATCAAACAAGTCCAAGAACCCCGCACCTGATTACGAAGAGCGTATTTCGCACTTATAGTTCGGACGTCTCGAAAGATCCCGCAAACTCTTGCTCACCCGAGCCTACACCTATATCAACATACATACTCGATTTAATCTTTGTTCGACGATCGATATCCTTACTTGAGTTATATTAGTTTCTTTAACATAATCAAAGTTCATTGTTCAAAATTCCAATTAAATTGGAGGTTGAAATTCAAAGCACTTATTCTTAAACCCTAATTTGGTCGAAATTCAAATTAATCGCTAATTGTCAAGGTTGAGGGAGAGGTTTACCGATTACGAATCTATTCGGTCGGACTAGCCTAATCAATCAACGACATTTTCTCAAATTTCTGATTTGGTACCCAAAAACCCTAGAAAAGGGAAATCCAAAATTGAGAGGAATTCGAGAAAAGAATCGACAAATAATCAGCAAGGAGGTCGAAGGAGATAGACTACCAGCAATTTAAGTACAAATCTCGGGTTAAAAACGAAAATCCAAACCATCGAGAAATCTGAGATTTTGGAGAGAAAAGGGAAGAGAAGGAAATACCGCATAGGAGGGTTAGACGAGATCTACGGCCACTTTCTCGGTTCCAACTTCGATTTCTCGGTCTTTCGAGCGACTTGGAGGGATTTGGAGCTCTCTTTCTCTCTTCGTTTCTTTCTTTGGGCGGACCACACAAGAGGCAGGGAAGGGGGCGAAATGAGAGAGTGAGAGAGAGAGACACAGAAATTTCATAAAATAAACCCTCAACGCATCCAGTGCGGATCGTTCACCCGCACTGGATCTGAGTGCGGACGCAGTCAATACTTAGTCAAATTTTCATCAACTCTCAATACATCCAGTGTGGGTCCTTCACCCGCACTGGATCTGAGTGCGGACGCACTCAGTACTTAGTCACATTTTTCGTCAAAGTTTCACTTGTCAAGAAAAGTCCGAGCCTAATGCGTCCGTATTCTCCTCCAGTGCGGGTGAATCACCTGCACTCACTACTTAGAAGTCGTTTTGAAGAAAAATCATAGCACAGGAGAGTCATGAGTGCGGACGCACTGATATCCAGTGTGGGTGGTTCACCCGCACTCACAGAAATTTAGGACAAAAGTTAAAGGAACAGGGTGCCAGTGCGGATGGACCACCCGCACTCACCACCAGTGTGGACGCACTGAACCTGCAGATTGTCAGAATTTCGTGTTTCCAACGCAGTTTCTATTTTTTTAGCGAACTAGGGACGCGTTTTAAAGGTCAACTAGATATACTTGTCTGAGAACATTGTTTTAGATTTTTGATTCCTAGTTTATCAATAGAATTTTCGATTATGTTTTTAAACATTTTAATTATTTTATTGTTGAAAATTTCGATACGTAACAGAGCTGCGGCCCAAGGCTAATTCGGATTCAGACGGTGCGGAAGAGAGCAAACAATGGTATATGAATGAGAACTTCTAGATAGGTAGTGTCGGTATAAATTTCTAACATCTTTTAATCTTTATGGTTATTCTTTAAATTATAAATTTCTAAACATTTCAATTAGTTTTTAAATTATTCATTTTAAAGAAGAATTACTAACAAAAAAAAGTTAGATCCTATGTTATTTTACATAGCCGGTCCCAAGCCCGGAATAAAGGAGGAGGGTAACTTTTATTTTTTAATCTATTGTTTTAAAATAATTCATAATTATTTTTAAAGTAATTGATTTAAGAAATTTTTTATTTATATTTTATTGTTTTAAAGTAATTGATTTAAGATATTTTAAAGTAATTGATTTAAGAAATTTTTTATTTATATTTTATTGTTTTAAATTTAAAGTAATTGATTTAAGATATTTTAAAGTAATTGATTTAAGCAATATTGTTTTAAAATAATTCGTAATTTTGATTTATATTTTATTATAACAAAAATTATTGAGTTCAAATATGCAATCATGTCAAATGAATTTTGATTTATATTTTATTGGTTTAAAAAGAAAAAAACAGAAACAGAAAAAAAAAACAGCAAAAAAAAAAAATTGGTCCGGACCGGACCCGTGCTACCCGGACCGTGCAACCCCCGGACCCGTGCTACCCGGACTGTCCAACCCCCGGACCCGGACCGTGCAACCCGCTTACCCGTGCTACCCGGGGGTTGAGCCGGGCCGGGTAAGGTTTTTGAAAAAAAAATCTGTGCTACCCTACCCGTGTCGCCCGTGACCCGTGTTGCCCGGGGCCGTGCCCGCCCGTTGCCCGCCACGGGTTTTACCCGACCCGGACCGTCCGGCCCGTTTGCATAAGAATAGGCACTTAATTCCATGCCTCCTTGACTACGAGTCTACGACCCCTTCCTCAATCTCTTTAATTTACATCTCTTTCCCAAAAAAGAAACTTTTTGTTTTCCACAAAGGGGTGTCAATGACACCCGTTTATCCATTTACTCTATCTGTATCGTATTCAATAAGACGGGTATTGGTAAGGTTTTTTTTTCGTTAGCTTATTGGGTATGTGTATGGGTAAAGATTTTTTTTTATTAGATAAACGGGTATGGGTACGGATAAAGATTATTTCATACCCATTGGGTAACGGGTAATTATATGAAATAAATTATATATAGATATATCAATATTATATTCAATTTATTTATTTCTCTGTTTTTCATATTGCTGAATGTTTTGTTATTTAGTTAACGAATTGAATTTGTTAGAAGAGATATTTGTGATTTTTATTTTATTTTTGCTTTATAAAAAACTATTAGTTAGAATTGATTGCATATTTGTATTTTCATTTTTATATTAGTAATTGTGATGGTATATGTATGACATGATGCATTTAGATGGTTTATTTGTAAAAATAGTAAAACCATTATATTAGTATTTTCGTTATTCGCCCACTACCGTTTCGTTACCCATTAATCATAACGGGCATGGGTAGGGTAGGATAAGACAAATTCTTAACGGGTATGGGTAGGGTATGAGTAGATCAATTCTTAGTGGGTATGAATATGAAAATGGTTCCACCCTAACCGTATCATACCCATTGACACCCCTATTTCCACATACTCGTCCCTCCAAACCCAAATTTTGTAATCCAAATCAACATACGTGTCTCTTTAATTTACATCACACTTTCCCCAAAAGAGTACAAATAGTACAAAGAGTTCTTGAGCCAGATGATTGCGTCATATTTTTTAAGGAAGAATTTGACTAATTAAAATAAAAAATTAGTCAAATTATTTTGTTGAAATGATGGTAGCAAATTCTATCTTGTATATGGCGAATCTCTGATGATACCGTGTTCCGGTGTATTGCATGTGTTGTTACGAAATTTTACAAGGTATGGTTTTTTTTTTTTTTTTTGATTAAAATGTTGGAGTCCAGAAAATTTAATTTACACCCAACATATTGTTTTAGCTCCTTAAAGCACCAACATAAAAGATCCTGACAGAAATAACAAAAAACAGAAGTATCGCATCTAGATTCAACCACAACAGCAGCTTATTAACTACCATAAGCTGTAACCAAAAACCAACCAAAGTATAACATACGAGATTGAAATCTAAGCCACCTCATTGGGGCTATGGACAAAATATGTAACTACAAAATTTGGCTGAAAATCCCAAGGTCTTCTAGTTGTCGTCTTCATAGAGTACCAGCTGGTTCCCTGCTTCCATCACAGTGGAGTCTGCTGCACCCTCAGTTTCGACATCATCTGAATGCCAACTAGAGAGAGGAAGTACATCTGTATCAACTGGGAGCCACAAGGTTGTGGAGGGTAGCAACCTGCTGTGTCACCCGACCTGTCCAATAATGCATAAGTGAGATAATAAGCAAAGTAATTTGTCTCGCTGATTTCCGCTTACCATTATCAAATCATAGTTCGTTGCGATGTTTCCATAAAGTCTAGCAAAATGCACCAAAAACCAATAAGAAAGCTGTTCTATGTGAATTAGGTAACTGAATAGCAAACTGAATAATATCAGCAAAGTTTGACCATTGAATGCTAACATTTTGACAAGAACCCATAAATAACCATAGTTGTTTTGTAAAGGGGCAAGTCACAAATAAATGACTAATGGTTTCAGGTTGTTGACAAAATTGATAAGTATGCTTCCCTTTCCATCCTTTTTTTCTTAAATTGTCGGTTGTTAAGATTTTATTTTTATGAGTAAGCCACATAAATAAAGATTTTGATCTTAATAGGGATATGTATCATGCATCCACCATAGCATTGCATTTTTAGGTTTAGTACCTCTAAAATTGAGAATTTTATATAGAGACCTAACTGAAAAATTGCCATTGGATTCTCATCTCCAACTAATTAAGTTTATTCTCTAAATGAGAATATGACAAGTGACTAATAATATCTAAAATCTCTAACCACTCTATATATTGTATATCATCTAAATTCCTACGGAAAGTAAGGGCATTGCCTTGTGTATTGATAACTGTTTGGAGTAAGATGTCAGTATTGGAGCAGATATTAAACAGGTAAGGATATCGAGATGTCATGGAACAATGTTGATACCAAATGTTAGTCCAAAACAGAACTGAAGTATTGTAGCCTGGTTCATAAGAAACACTGATGTGTCCCAAAGATTGGAGGGATGAAATACGAGACCAAAATTCAGATGTTGGAGCACTATGAGATGTGTATTTGTGCAATATCAGATTTTTCCAAGCACTAGTGTATGAGTGATATTTAAACTTCCACCACCATTTCATAAGTAAAGCTATATTCATTTGTTTGAGATCTAATATATCTAATCCTCCAAACTCCTTGGCAAAACAAGCTTTTTGCCAATTGATCAAATGATATATTTTCTTACCTGAATTATTGCCTTGCCATAAAAATCTACGCCTAATTTGATCAATTTTGTTTATCACATAATCAGGTATTTTATAAACTGATAAGAAGTATAAGGGAACAGAGGACATAACTGAATTCAATAGAGTTAATCTATCTCCTATAGAAAGCATATTACCTTTCCAAGTCTGAAGTTTATTTTCTATTTTATCAATAAGGAAAGTCCATTCAAGTGATGATAATTTATGGGTATGCAATGGTAAACCTAAATAGTGCATGGGGAATGAAGCGGGATTACATCTAAAATTTTGAGCAAATCTAGAAACATCAGGAACATTGATGGGTACATAGAAGTTTTGGAATAGTTAACTTTGATGCCTAATATGGCTTCAAAGGCAATGAGAGCCCACCAAGCATGTTTAATATTTTCATCATTAGCTTTTAAAAAGATAATGGTGTCATCGGCATAATGACAATTGGTATGAGAATGATTATCTAAAACAGCAGGTCCTAAGCCAACTAAAGAATTTGCATTTCTACCTTTACGAAAGATGTTACTAAGCGTATCAGCTGCAAGGATATACAAATAAGGAGATAAATGATCTCCCTGTTGAACCCCTCTTTTACAAAAAAAATAATTAGTGAGTTCACCATTAATGTTTACGCATGATTGTGAACTAAGTAACCACTCTGTAATCCATCTAATCCATTTTCCTCCAAATCCTCTACTATATAAACTATCTAAAATGTACTCCCAATTAATTTTGTCATAGGCTTTCTCAAAATCCACCTTGACAAGTACTCCTTCATCTTTAGTAGTTTGGCAAGAATGAATGATATCTTGACTTAAAATGACATTATCTAAGATATACCTTCCTTTAATAAAGACTGCTTGACTACTGTCTATGATTCTATGCATGATTGATTCTAACCGATAAGTCAGGATTTTAGAGATTATTTTGAAACTACAGTTTA
This sequence comes from Carex kokanica, assembly GCA_025461125.1. Taxonomy (NCBI): domain Eukaryota; kingdom Viridiplantae; phylum Streptophyta; class Magnoliopsida; order Poales; family Cyperaceae; genus Carex; species Carex kokanica. The sequence continues at coordinate 263,345 of JAJGRX010000025.1, forward strand.
CCAAACTAATTGGTCTGAATTTAGTGATAAGTTTGGCCTCTTGCTGTTTGGGAATGAGACAAATGATTGATTTATTCAGACTAGTTAGTTTGGTATTATGATTATAAAATTGGAGACATAAGTGATACAAATCAGCGCTAATTAAATCCCAAAAAGCTTGATAAAATTTGAAGGTAAAGCCATCAGAGCCAGGAGCCCCGTTAGGTTCACAAGCAAAAACCGCATGTTTGATTTCATCTATAGTAATTGGGAGTTCTAAGGTTTGTTGTTCGAAAGTAGTAAGTTTTTCGCTAGTATCCCAAAAATCCTTATCTAGGTGAGCACACGTTATCCCAAATTGACCTAACAGATCTTTGTAAAATTGGTGAATATGTTGTTTAATAGTTGGTTTTGTGGTAGTAAGAAAGCCGTCTATTTCTAATGTAAGAAACAAGGTATGGTTTCCAAAAGAATTTTCTCAATTGAAACTGAAATGAAATGGAAGTGAATTATGTATTGAAATTTTGATTGACATAATATAAAGTGAGAAACCTTATTTTGCTTCAAAATGACAGTATCAACCTCAACACAATTGAGCAATTCTTTCTGTTTTTGTTTAAGTAAAACAATTACAGTAATACTTGAATTACAAGTTGAGTACTAATGTAGAAAATTGATCCAGTACATTAAGTTTTTGCTAGATGGTTTATATTTAAATTATCAGATGGCTATATTATGTTATTGAATTTTTTCAAATTTAAATGACATGAATAAAAGTAATTTTGATATAATCTATATTTATTAGTGAATATTATATTTATTAGAAATTTTGGATGGTCAAGTAAGGGATGAAATTAAACTCGAGGTGCTTGAAGAGATTGGAGATTTAGTCATGCATTGTCTGAACATGAACAGAGAAGAAAGACCTACAATGAGAGATGTTGCTGACACTTTAGAGAAGGCGAGAAGATTTCAAAAGAAATCATCAAATGAAGAGAACCATGTAGAGGAGACTGAGAGCTTGCTTGGCGATTCAATCGATATATATACAGGAGATAGTAGCATGTCATATAGTTTTGGGCAACAAGCTATCTCTGATATGGTATCAGGGAGGCGACGGTTTTAGTTCTGGTACTTAATTCTTGGATTCGTTTCATGATAGTTTATGTATATTTTTGTCCTGCCTCTGTACCCAATTTCTTAAATATTTTTATCTCTGGTATTCTGTAAATGCTACCACTATACTATATATGAAGGCTACCCAGTTCCCTTGTATGTTATGTGGGCAATATAAGATTTTAAGGAATAATTTAATTGTTCATCTTCATGTCAGCGTATAATAGAATTGGGCAAGAAAGGCTGTTTATCATTGTTCCTTTCTTTGCTTCTTTCTCTCTCAAAATTATGTGGCCTTCTATCTTGCACATTTTACTCTTTGTTTCTAACTTCTTGCAGTCAGATTAAGTTGCTCTCTTGAAAAAATAATTTTGTGTAGAGTTTATAGTTGACACTTAATAGTACAAGTATGGATTATTTACAAAATTTCTGTTTAAATGCTTAGGGGCATTTTTTTGTTTTTTCCACCAAAAGGTTTGATATCTCACTCCACCTACTTCCCTTAAGTTCTCTTTTTTGAAAGGCTTGGCGGTGGCTGCCAAGATCATCCTTTTAGTTTTCTCTCAACAAAAATATCATTTTCAGATCCCAGACAACATTTTATATTTTATTTCTTGATACTTTTTTTCATTTATAGCTGCATCTACAATATGGAGTATTAAGAGGGAATCTGAATTCTTTTTTTAAATCAGTAAATGGAGGACTTACTAATTTTCATCCACCGTATAAAAAGGAGTACAAAGAGTTCTTGAGCCAGATTATTGGGTCATAGTTTTTTGAGGCAGAATTTAGCTGCTAAAATAAAATATTAATTAGTAATTTTTTTTTTAAATGATGATAGTAAAGATGACACCACACACATAGCAGCTCTCTTTGTCCTGCTATCTGCAATTGGATCTACCATTGTCTGATGTAAATTGTAGATCGATAAAGCGAGTCAAATTCTGTCCTAAGATATGCAGCTATGAATGAAAAAGGTATCAAGAAATTCATGTAGAAAGTTGGCTGGAATTGGAAAATGGTATTTTTGTTGAGAGAGAACTAAGGAGAAAAGGAAGTAGATGTAGTGAGATGTCAGACCTTTTGGTAGAAAAGAAAAAAAAATTAAAGATGTCCCAAGTTAAACACTAAGTATTTAAGCAGGAATTTTAGTATAAAATTTATACTTGCTCTATTAAGTGTAAAATGTATATAAATTCAGCTCTATCAACTGTCAAATAAGCAGGATTTTTTCTGATAAATGATAATTTTGTACAAGTTTGTTTCGTTAAATATGAACCCTACACAAATTAATGTTTTTAACGGTAAATTCTGTATAAATTCAAATCTAAGATCAGACTACAAGAGTTAAAAAAACGAGTAAAAATGTGCAATATATAAGGCCATATACATTTTACTTCAAATGATTCTAGCAAGCAACAGCCATTTTTTCCAATCCTATTATACTGAAATGAAAATGAACAATGTAATTATTCATTAAATCTTATATTTCCGACATAGCATGCGAGAAAATCGTGGAGCTTTGCATATATATATATAGTATAGTATTAGGCTATTAGCATTTACAGTTTACCAAAGATAAAAAAAAATTAAAAAATTGAGTACAGAGCAGTATTGAAATATACCTAACCTATCATGAAACAAATCCAAGAATTAGAAACTTTTCATTCAGAAAATTAAATACCAGAACTAATTAAAGCCGTCGCCTCCCTGATTCCATATCAACAGATAGCTTGTTGCGCAAAACTATATGACATGCTACTATCTCTTGTATATATCGACTGAATCTCCAAGCAAGCTCTCAATCTCCTCTACATGGTTCTCTTCATTTGATGATTGCTTTTGAAATCTTCTCGCCTTTTCTAAAGTGTCAGCAACTTCTCTCATTGTAGGTCTTTCTTCTCTGTTCATGTTCAGACAATGCATGACTAAATCTCCAATCTCTTCAAGCACCTCTAGTTTAATTTCATTCCTTGACCATCCAAAATTTCTATGAACCTCCCCTCCTTTTTGGCCACACAAAAACTTGATGCCAAACTCCTATCCTCCGCTGGTCCTTCAAAATAAAGTGCTTTCTTTCTTGTAAGATTAAAGGCCTCATCTAGTGTTTTTGGTTTGAACAGGTTGATTGAATTTTGTATTTCCTCTTTTAACCCGCAGATGAAACTCCAAACAAAAAAGAACTCATTCTTTATTCCTGTTTCAACCAATAACCTTGCTTTAGCTCTTTGGAATTCCCTTACAAATTCATCCACCGTACCAGTTTGTTGTACCCTCTTGAATTGAACTACTGGATTCTGTTTTGTTCTTACCTTAAATCGTTCAAAAACGGCATTTACCAGCATGGGCCAAGGCAGATCCGGATGTTCTACCCGGTAACAGCTGAACCATTCCTCAGCATCCCCACTAAAATTCATAGTAGCCATGTGTACCTTGTACCTTTCAGGAGTCTGATAATACTCAAAGTAAAACTTACAGTGTTCAAGCCAATCTCCCGCCTTATTACCGTCAAAAGCCGGTATATCAATCCTGGGCAATACGACCCTTTGATTGTCATGAAACCTGTTGGTTCTTCTGCTGCCAATCATTTCTTCATATTCATACTCCACTTGTCTGTCATCGTCTCGATCCACAGCTGCTGACACGTGACCGCTATGGCTACTTTGACCGAGTTCAAGGCCCTTACTAGCACCCTGGGTCTTCATCGACTGATTCATCGCTTCCATCATCAACATCATCTGCTGAAATCTCTCTTCTTGTACCCTATTAGAAGTTTGAAACTGCTCGTCGCGACTCTGGAATCCAGCCTGGACCTCCTTCGCCAGTTGATTGAGTTTCTCATGGATGGTCGCAAGATCTAATTGGATAACTACCTCCTCAGATGGATCCTGTATCCTCTTTGGTGGCATCGTTAATCCCAGGTGATTGCGAACCTGGCTCTGATACCAAATGCAACGAGCCTAAAACCTCGATTGCGATAATCAATCAATAGAACAGATAATTTGAACAAATTTGGGACTTATAAGAGAAAATATTGATATTGATAACTCGAATGCGTAGGAAAGCAATTCGCCAGTTTTACAAAGTAAATGTTCGATACAACTACAAATGAACTTAGGCCTTATATAGGCGATGCGAAAAGTAAGAAAAAGTAGATAACTTGGTAATAGGATTAATGGCTTTTATTCAGGGAGTGCCCCGTCAGCGTGAAGCGATGACACGGCCTAACCAACTCCAACAGATTCTGCAAATCTCAGTAATCCGTTCGCCCAATCCTCATCTCCAGTCGCAATCAACCGGAGCCTCCTTTTCTGTATCCTGGGGTCCGCTGTCAGTCTTAGTGTTGGTCTTAATCGGCTGACCGTTTGGTCTGACCGCACTGCCCCCGTACCCTTCCTCTTCAATCGAGCCCCTTATTGCAACGGTCATCCCCAAATCCGTTATTTCTCGTCGCACTTACTAATTTTCATCAACCATATACAAAGGAGTACAAACTACAAAGAGTTCTTGAGCCAGATGATTGGGTCATGGTTTTTTTGAGGCAGAATTTAGCTGCTAAAATAAAATACTAATTAGTATTTTTTTTTTTAAATGATGATAGTAAAGATGACACCACACACATAGCAGCTCTCTGTCCTGCTATGAACCCTACACAAATTAATGTTTTCAACGGCAAATTCGTCTGTATAAGTTCAAATCTAAGATCGACTACAAGAGTTAAAAAAAAAAAGTAAAAATGTGCAATATATGAGGCCATATACATTTTACTTCAAATGATTCTAGCAAGCAACAACCATTTTTTCCAATCCTATTATACTGAAATGAAAATGAACAATGTAATTATTCATTAAATCTTATATTTCTGACATAATATGCGAGAAAATCGTGGAGCCTTGCATATATATATATAGTATAGTATTAGGCCATTAGCATTTACAGTTTACCAAAGATAAAAAGAATTAAAAAATTGAGTACAGAGCAGTATTGAAGTATACCTAACCTATCATGAAACAAATCCAAGAATTAGAAACTCTTCATTCTGAAAATTAAATACCAGAACTAATTAAAGCCGTCGCCTCCCTGATTCCATATCAAAGATAGCTTGTTGCGCAAAACTATATGACATGCTACTATCTCTTGTATATATATCAACTGAATCGCCAAGCAAGCTCTCAGTCTCCTCTACATGGTTCTCTTCATTTGATGATTGCTTTTGAAATCTTCTTGCCAGTAAGGAGGAGCCATTAATGCTATTATCTCCTTTATTGACTGTATGTATGCATACATACATGATGCTAGTTCCTAATATTCCTGTCTCATTGATTTGTTTATGCTATTACTTAAAATCTGATTTAGAAAAATTAAATTTAATCAGATAATTAATGGATTTCTTGAGAAAACTTGCCGGTTGTCAAGTGGACTGGTATGTTCTATCTCATTTGCACCATTATTTTTCTGCCTATGGAAAACGTACTTTTATCATTTTTATCAATTTTATCCATTTCAAAAAATAAGAAAGTGCCTTTTATCCATTTTATTTATAATGTCAGGCATCTTATTTTCTCCACTGGAAAAAAATATGTGTTCTCCGGCCAATTGTTGGAGCAAGTGGCCAAGTAGCCACCGAAATTTTTATTAATAGAAAATAAAAAATTAAAATATCGAGATTGAAGAAGAATTTCAGCGGAATTCAAAATATAGAAATTCCGTGATTTACTGAAACGGCCAGATGACGTTATAGTCTGTAACGGCCCGATTATTCATCAGATTAGCGAGCTGATTTACGAAAACCAAATCCCGGACCGTTATAGAGAATCACGGCCAGGATTTTTGCGGAAAAAAAAAAAAACCTGACCATTATAGAGAATCACGATCATAATTTTTGCGGAAAATAAAATAAAAAAACAGACCGTTATAGAAAATCACAGCAGTTTTCTATTCGCATCCCTTTCTATTAATAAAAATTTCGAGAACAAAGCGCACAGCGCACTGGAGCTTGACTCAAATCTACAGTATTATTGTAGATGGACAGATACTATGTGGCATTAACCCTATTACAAGCTGCAGTGATATTCCTGCAGGATATGAATACATTTAATTGCTGTATTGGTAAAGGCAAAGTGGAAGCGTCAATGACTCGCCACACTGTCAGTAATTGATGTATTGCATTTTCCAAGAAAAGGTTCTTTTTTTTGGGAACTTGAGCGACTTTTGTCACGGGGATGGTAGAAGAACTTTTTTAAATGGAAAAGAGGGCCCTTCATTTTATTTTATTTTAGGGGATATCCTACTCTGCAATCCTTGATCTATTCGAACTTGTAGACTTTTGGCTCAGATTCTCTATAAGACTTGGCCGTGATTCTCCATAATGGCCCGTTTTTTTTTATTTTGTTTTTTGTGAAAATTCTGATTGCGATTCTCTATAACGGTCCGGCTTTTTATTTTTTATTTTTTGCAAAAATCCTGACTGTGATTCTCTATAATTATCCGGAATTTGATTTTTGTAAATCAGCCCACTAATCTGATGAATAATTGGGCCGTTGCAGACTATAACATCATCTGGCCGTTACAGTAAATCACATAATTCCTATATTTCGAATTCTGTCAAAAATCTTCTTCAATCTCGATATTTTAATTTTTTATTTTCTATTAATAAAAATTTCGGAAGTAGCCATGGAGCCAAGTAGCCAAGTAGTCAACCACCTTTTAATAATATTATATATTTGATATTCTCCGAAGTATGACCCAGATACATTTTAAGAGTGTTAATTTTGCATTCATCAGAATCATTTGATTTAATTTTAATTACACTAATTACCTATAATAATAACAGCAATGTACAGAAAATTTCCGTCACATATGATCTTGGACCCATGTAATTAGAGATGATAATCAAATATTTTGAGTCGAATTCGGATCGGATTGAGTTCATATCATCTTGAATTGTTTCATATGGTCTTGGACCCATGTAATTAGAGACTATGTATTAAATAAAATTATTTTTGTATTGAAGTTCATATCATCTTGAATTGTTTCATCTACTTTCGAGCCAATATTTCAAATTGTATGTCGTTCAAGTTTGAATCGAGTTTGATCGGAGGTTAATTGTGTGACTTTCTAAATTGTATGTGTTTAAGAGTCATTTTGATTTAGAACATATGATAAGTCAGATTCAAATCAATTTACTTTTTTTTTTTTAAATTACCGAATAAAATTAAATTTTAATAAAAATCGGAACAAGCAATCTTGAATTAGATGGAATTCTGCATATGTCAAGCTATTCTTGAAGGCAGGGGCAGATGCAAGATTTTTGCCAGAGAGGAGCATAAATCGGATTCAAATAGCTTATTAGATTCAAATCCATTATCTAATCGTGTAGTAGATAAAAAAATAATCAAAATAATAAAAGAAAATACAATTAATTATTGTTAATGGGGAAGACAACATTAGAATTTGACAACTTTTTAGTAGGCGTATGTACAAATGCAATTAATTAAATTTTGTTAAGAAACTTTTGTATTGTTTTCTTAAAATTAAAGAAGAAATAACAGCCAACTTGATGTTGTTTGCATACATTCATCAGCGATTGACTTGGGAGTTGGGAGCCAGTGACTTGGGATACTGGGAGCTAGCGACAAATTATCTATTTTGTTTGAGCTTGGTCTAATATATTTGCACTAAAAGGTTCAAATTTCAACAGTATGAGCTTAATGGATTTAGAGAGGGACAAAATTTTTTTCAGAGAAGGACAAAATACAACTATGACCTGTATATTTGCACTAAGTATCAAAATCCAATGAGACAATGTCTCTCCCTAGACCTTACTGGATCCGCCACTATTGAAGAGCACATGCGCTTCAATAATTGATACGACAAGCACTTCTATTTTATTTTCAAGAAAAAAAAAAGCTTATGGAGACGATTAAAGGCACGTCTAGTTGAAAAAAAAAAGGCCCGTTTAGTTGAAAAGAAAATGCATTTTTGAAATACTTATGACTAGATCTAATTATCTATCCTAAATACACAAGGTAATTAATAATTGACCATTGACCAGTCAATAAAGGCACTTCTAGTGTTTTGAAATTACCCGGGTGGGTCAAACCTGGTCCGGTCCGCCCGTGACCCGTACCCGTTCGGTCCGGATCGTGCTCGGGTTTGACACGGGTCCACGGGTAACCCGGGTAAGGGTTGAAAAGGGCCGGACCCGGTTTTTTGCCATTAAACCCGTAATAACCCGGTCCGGTCCGTGTACCCGCCTAATCCATACTCGTATCCTTGACCCATGATACCCGTACCCTAAACCCGTGCTACCTGTACCCTACCTGGGTTTGACCCGTACCCTACCCGATTTGACCATTTTTTTTTTAGATTTTTTTTTTAAATTCAAATTTCATTCTCATTTCCCCCCAAACAAAACCCTACCCGGATTTGACCCGTACCCTACCCGATTTGACCGTTTTTTTTTCAGATTTAAAAAAAAAATTCAAATTGCGTTCCCCTCAAACAAAACTCTTTAAATATACATCCATCCCTCACAAATTTTCACATCTCAATCTCAATATTTTCATCTCTCATTCTCTCAACTCAATCTCAATCTCAATATTTTCATTATTCTCAATTTTAAATTTATTGTTAAAAAAAAATATAGTTGTAAATTTAATTCATTCTACAAATACGCAAACGGAATTACGAAGGTATTGAAATTACGAAGTTTGACACCTCCCGCAAGATTTTCCCGCGAGATTTAAATGTTACATTTATTTCATGTTAGATTAAATTTTGTTAGATTAAAATATTGAATGTTAGATTTAATTTTTGTTTCAATTAGTTTAACTTAAATTTATTTTTGTTAGATTTTGTAGAGAATGTTAGAATTTAAATTGAATGTTAGATTTATTTTTGTAGAGTAATTTAAAATTTAAATTTGATGTTATATTTATTTTTGTAGAGAAATTTAGAATTTAAATTGAATGTTAGATTTAGTTTATGTTAGATTTATTGAATGTTAGATTTTTTTTTGTAGAGTAATTGGACTAAAAAATTGAATGTTAGTGGATTGCTAAAAATGTTAGATTTATTTTTTGAATATGTTAATTAGATTTATTTTTGAATAGGTTAGATTTTATTTTTTAAATTCGGATTTATTTTTAATAGGTTAAAAAAATAGGTTAGATTTTTTTTTTGAATATGTTAAGTAATTACATTTATTTTTGAATAGGTTAGATTTTATTTTTCAAATTTGGATTTATTTTTAATAGGTTAAATAAATATGTTAGATTTATTTTTTGAATATGTTAAGTAATTACATTTATTTTTGAATAGGTTAGATTTTATTTTTTAAATTCAGATTTATTTTTAATAGGTTAAAAGAATATGTTAGATTTATTTTTTGAATATGTTAAGTAATTGCATTTATTTTTGAATAGGTTAGATTTTATTTTTCAAATTCGGATTTATTTTTAATATGTTAAAAAAATAGGTTAGATTTATTTTTTGAATATGTTAAGTAATTACATCTATTTTTGAATAGGTAAGATTTTATTTTTTAAATTCAGATTTATTTTTAATAGGTTAAAAAAATAGGTTAGATTTATTTTTTGCATATGTTAAATAATTACATCTATTTTTGAATAGGTTAGATTTTATTTTTAATAGGTTAAAAAAATAGGTTAGATTTATTTTTTGAATATGTTAAGTAATTACATTTATTTTTGAATAGGTTAGATTTTATTTTTCAAATTCGGATTTATTTTTAATAGGTTAAATAAATATGTTAGATTTATTTTTTGAATATGTTAAGTAATTTGCATTTATTTTTTTGAATAGGTTTAAAAAATGACAACTCCTCATCGCGAATCGGTGGAAGAATCCATCGCGAGAATGTCCCATGAAATATTTGACGTCGATATGTCAACTATTTATCCTGGTAGTTCCTCCCAAATGCCACCACCTAATTATCCACAAAATTATCAAAGAAGGGACCAAATGCTACAACCAAATTATTAACCAAATTATCAACAAGCCCCCCAAATGCTACAACCAAATTATCAACCAAATTATCAACAAGCCCCCCAAACGAGTGCACCGTATTATTCTAACGATCCAAACATATTATTCCACAAGAAACACATCAATCGACACCACCGTATGCATATAGAGGCACTTCTTCCATAGCATCGAGTCAATTCACTACAACTATAAAAGGTACTCCTTCGACAAGTGTCCCTGAAATTCAAGCCGAAGATGTCCCTCCTTCGACAAGTGTCACCCCAGAAGAACCAGCAGAAAAGAAGAGTAAAAGAGCTCCCGAATACAATGCGGAATGGTTGCCCTGGTATGACGTGACCTACCTGGAGGATGGCACTATGCAATATCTAACTTGTAAGGTAAAATGTTGCAAGAGACCGAATTTTGTGTATAAAAAATCTAGTGGTATGTCTAGCTTTAAGAGACATGTCAACGCTCACGAAAAAAAGGGTGATGTTCCACAAAAATATGCTGACCCGAGACAAATCCAAATCCTTATTAACCCGGATGGTACCAGAACACACCAGAAATATGATGAATCGGTAATGCTTAGTGAATTGGCCCGATACATTACCCACAGAGAACAACCAATAAGTATGGGTGGTTGCATGAGTTTTGCCCGGTTGGTCATTCGGGGGTGTGGTCAACCAATGTACAAGAGGTTCCGTCATAGAAAGATGGTTAATAAAATAAAAAAACCAGTTTACCATTACAAAAAATGAGCTACGAGCTATATTTGCATATCAAACCAATAAGGTCTCAATTACCTCTGATAGTTGGACTGCTGGTAAACATGAACTTGGGTACTCTTGTATTACCGGGCATTGGATCGATGATCATTGGGTATTACAAAAAAGGATATTAAGTTTTTGAGTGTTGGATTCCCCGCACACTGCAAATGTAATTTACAAATCCATTATTGAGGTTTTACAAGAGTATAACCTTAAAAGGGATATAGAGAACAAGATTTTTTCTATTTCATTCGATAATGCTAGCAACAACATAGCTTCCATTGAGATTTTTAAACGGTCACTAAACCCAATCATGAATGGTGCAATGTTTCACCAAAAGTGTGCTTGCCACATACTTAACCTCGTCGAGCTCTTGCCCACATTGTTTCAAACCAAGAAAGAAAACAACGGTTTGCGATTTTGTGTGGCCAGTTTGGATTGAGCAAGTTAAGAGTACCTTGGGATATAGATACCCGTTGGAACTCTACCTATAGGATGTTGAACCGATGCCTTCCTTACTCAGCTGCCATAGGGGAGTTTTTGAGAAGCTCCACCCCCGAGGGAATGCAATTTGAACCCACCGACGGAGAATGGCAGCAACTACAAAGGCTTAAAAATTTCCTAGGAACCATTTTTACAGCAACCGTCAAACTATCATGCTCGTACTCACCGACGGCATTTGAGTTGCTCAAACATCTCTACCAAATTTCCAAGGTGTATCGTGAATTGGAAGAAGCTGAAAGCAACGATTCCTCTCTCACGCTGATCGTAGATGACATGAAACAAAAATTTCTAAAATATTGGGAAGATGTACCCCTCCTGGCCATTATCGCAAGCTGCCTCAACCCAGCATACAAGAAGCACTTCACGATCATAATACTTGAAACGTACAAAGAGAATCTACATTTAGACAAATCGGGGTGGATACACACGTGAATTCGAAGTTCGATGAGATGTTTAACTTATACAACTCAAGAATGAGTGACAACCAAAACCAAACGTCTTCGTCCCGTACCGCCGCTAGATATGAATATAAATATACATGTGTTTTTAATCTTTATTATTTATAATATCCACATTTTGTCCACTAATTTTTTTTATTTTTTAATAGTTCCACTTCCAGGAGCACCAGCAGTGTGATCAGAGTCAAAATGATGATGAATTACGGAGGGTTTTGGCTTAGGTTTTGCATATTATCTCACACTTATGTTTATTTAATTAGAGAAAAAGGTTACTGTCACCCTTCTTTATGTTTTATTGCAGAAAACAGGTTTTGGGACTATTTCACATCAAATAGAGCAAGAATCAGGTCAATCGGACAAGCGACGCTCATCGACTAAGGCCCTGTTACGGTCCGTACCAGTTGATACGGACCTAGCCGGATACGGACCAGGAGATGGTGTGATACGCATTAAACCCCTCAGCGACAAGGTGTGAATACGGACCGTATCACCTAATACGGTCCGTAACCAAGGCGCCCTTTGGGGAATAACTGCCACAAGCGTGTCCAGACCGTGTTTCTTGGCCTCCACTCATCTCCAGACGTCCCCTCACTCCTATATAAAGCCCCTGGACAGAAGAGAAAACCATCTTTGTAATTTTGGTGATTAGGGTTAGATTTAATTGAAGTGAGAAAGAGAGGAGTGTTGTAATGATGCCGTTTCGCGGCTAAGTTCTTTTCTTAGGGGCTAGGCAGTAAACCTTGTTACTCATGAAACTTTGATATATATATTTTCTGTTGATTATGATTTCTTGTTGTAGATTGAAATGTTTTTGCAATTTATTCTCTCTTCACCTAATTTCGATGATCTAGTTTAATCCTAGGGTAGTGACAGTACTTTATTGGTAGAAAAACTATGATGGACGAGTTAGCCTCGTTGGGAGCCATTAGATTTATGTGAAGAAAACATTCGCGGAGAAACCATAAATCAGAACCACAAAACGCAAACCAAGTTCTGTCATTTGCGTAAGATAAATCGCAGTGTCCTATGTAGTAACTTGTGTATTTAAGAGATATGTCATTTGCGTAAGATAACTCGCAGTGTCCTATGTAGTATCTCGGTGGAAGTCCCGTCATTTGTGTAAGTGACTCGCAGTGTCCTATGTAGTGTCTTTCATTAACAACAATAGGAAATCAGACCCGACAGAAGTAGAATATCAAAGATGATTGAGTAGCAATAGTGTGCCGAAACCCTAGGAATTCTCATCTCTATCTTTATTTTAATTACTTTTAATTGTTGCCGAATTTACATTGATCACAATTCCAACTCTTAATTTTCAGATTTTATCTAGTCTTTCGAAAGATTGTGATTCGATCGCTCAAGACTGTAGACCAATATTCCCTGTAGATCGACCTCGATTATACTACTCGATAAGGATTGTGCGCTTGCAATCCGAACCGATAGCATTTCTGAGTTTATAAATTTTAAAAGAAAACATCGCTCTCTTTTGAGTGATCACAGTGGTGGATTGTTATCAGATTTCCAGTTGGAGAGCGACCCGCACACATCCACAGACGAGTTATTGAGCTATATTTGATGCGCAACGAAAGTGAACAGGTTGACATCATGGCGTGGTGGAGGAGGAATGCAAGTCACTATCTAGTCCTTGCGATGATGGCCCACGACGTATTTGCCGTGCCCGTGTCAACCGTACCTTCCGAAAGTTGTTTTAGTTCGGCGAACAGGATCCTCTCCGATAAACGCAGTAAGTTGGGTGCACATGTTTTTGAGAGACTTGTGTGCTTGAAAGATTGGATTGATGCTGAAAATCGCAAGCAATATCGAGGTCATCAAGCATCATCATCCGGAGTCGACACTGAAGAAAGCGGTACCGAGCTTGTCACACCCCGCGGCCAAGGGTCGCGACAGTCCCCCGCCGTAAACTGTTGGGATTTCACGTGTATGCCTATATGGTGAGAATTTAAAATTTTCCTATCACCACTTGGCTCAATACACAAAAGATCTTATTTATACGACAAAAGCAAACAAGATTTGCAATAAACTAATGTGTACTAAATTAAAATAAATTAATCTCATCTAATTTATTGCTAAAGAGGATTAAAACTTTTACCTAAAGAGATTGTCAAATCTCTTGATGGAGAGAAGCCGATTTCTCTTCTCTTTCTCGTGTTCTTCTTGGAAGCGCCTCTTGGTTCACCTTGAACCTAAACAACGAACTAACACACCTCTTAGATAGATGGATGTGAAGTTCAAGGCTTAGATCCAACCACCTCTTGATCTTCAAATTAACAATCTATTTGATTTCTTGGTGGCTAAACCTATCAAGAAGAGATTAGAGAAGAGATTGAACCACTAGGGTTTTGGCCTTGAGCAAAGGGGATTGCTACAGTAATTTCGGCTAATTGCTACAGTAATTTCGTCCAAAAATGAGCAGAAAAAATTCTCATGTTTTCCTTAATTACACCCCTTTAAATAGGCAAGGGTTAGGGCAACTATTTGTGTAATGTTTAAATTAATTACACAAATGCCACTAGCCTTGTTTAGCCATTTTATGATCTCTTTAATCTCATCTTGTGATTGGTTTAATAAATTAATTTATGAATAAATAATATTAATCATATTATTCTATTATGCAATATTCTTATTATTCTTATAATGCTTTCAAACATTATACCAAATAATATTTGCATAACTTCACAAATTTATTTATGATCTAAGCATGTCATATTATGACATTTTATTTTATTATTTCATCTCATGTATTTTATCTTATACATCATTATGAAATATAAAATACTTGTTGTTTCTCTTCAGTTGGTGTGACCGTATAGAGGATTTATGTCATCTTGGCAATAATATAAAACTTTATATTATTGACTATAAGAGGTTCTATCATTACATTATAGTTATCCAAATGACATAATAATCATTCACTCAATCCACTAATTTTGTGTCTATCCTTGTCTCATGATATTATGAATAATATGCAAAATAGGATCGTGTCATTCTTGCATTATATGCTTTTCTTGGTTTCTCAAGTGAATTATAATTATAACTACATCAGTTATATTGCATGCGATATAATTCCACTTTACCAAGGGGCCCAGTAATATCATAACTCAATTGAGGGACAATGATAATATTAACATATAGATTTTTCCCGCACAAGTTGTACATAACGAACTACTATTTTATTCCTATCTGAAGATAGTATTTAAATAGCAATCACATTATATACTTCTCATGTGAAAAACCTACACATCTCATATCTTAGATTCTAAAGACACAATGAAAACATTAATGACACAAAACACAATCCATATAATGTTTCATTCATTTAGGTCATGTTCAATATATAAAATGCACATATTTATATATTCATGTTATTAAATGATAATCCTTTATCAACATTTATAGAACTTCAATGTACTTTAATCAACATGACAATCTTTTTCGGTAATTAATGTTCCTCCTTAATCACCACGATTGTGAACATATTTAGTGATTAAATGTTTCTCATCTTAGGAGTTCTATGGTTCAAGACCAAGAGCATCTTCCTGAACTCTTCCAAAGATATAACATATAAATCTCAAGGAGCATGAATAATAATATTCGTAATAAAATCATGAACTACATATAAATTATCACTAAAATAAATAACTTTCAAAACACACATCCTTCATAAACATACAACACCGTGTATGCTTACCAGGCAATTAATATTTCATTCAGAAAATACACAACAAATGATAGAAAACAAGTTTCTAGATACAAATTAGAGTACACAGTCTGGTCAGAGTATAATACAACAAAAGTATCTCATCCGGATACCAACCATCAGGCCTAACCTAGAACTATACAACAAAATATATCTATGTTTAGGGTCATATCAGGGCATTCTACCAAAGACCTACTACTCGCGTGCCTCCCCAGAATCAGTCGCACCTGAACCTGTAAAAATTACCCGAAGGGTGGGGGTGAGAATAAATTCTCAGTGCGAATTTGCCACAATCAAGTTATTGGACTTGCAATCAGAATTCATATCCACAAATGAAATTCACACAACATTACATTAACAGTTCTAACACAATATATAGATGAATGCACATGCTTGACAACAATAATCGAATAAAATACAACTTACGGAATTTCCAAGATGAAGTTCAAACAAACACGTATTTGGCCTAACTCATTTTATTATGACTGGTAGCACCAACAGATGTTCAATCGAGCTGGACCCTTTGTCAAACCCTCATCTGTAGGGTTACTGGCACCTACAGATGTTCCACCGAGCTGGACCCTTTATCTGACACCCATCTGCAGTGCTTTGGCTTAACCATTTACTAACGTCTGGTTCGAAGTCAGCTATACAGCTCGGCTTTACAAATGCATCTACACGGAATCAAAGTCAGCCATCTGGCTCAACTTTGCAATTTCATTCAAATAAGGTCAAAGTCTGGCAAATTCATTAAACAGGTCAACGGATAGGTCACCGTCACCTTATCCAGCTACCTCTACAGGTCAGCCTGGCAAATTCATTACACAGGTCAACGGATAGGTCACCGTCACCTTATCCAGCTACCTCTATGGGTCAGCCTGGCAAATTCAGAAACAGGTCAACGGATAGGTCACCGTCACCTTATCCAGCTACCTCTACGGGTCAGCCTGGCAAATTCAGAAACAGGTCAACGGATAGGTCACCGTCACCTTATCCAGCTACCTCTACGGGTCAGCCTGGCAGATTCATTCACAATAGAATAATAAATAGAACACATCAATTGACAACCGTACGAATATGCAAATCAATCATCTCACAACAATTCAGTTCTAGTTTAATTGAGTTATGCACATGATCACACAATTTCAAATTATGCAGCAATCAACATACAACATGACAATCGAAAAACAATTTAATTCCTGAAAATGAAACATCAAACAAGTCCAAGAACCCCGCACCTGATTACGAAGAGCGTATTTCGCACTTATAGTTCGGACGTCTCGAAAGATCCCGCAAACTCTTGCTCACCCGAGCCTACACCTATATCAACATACATACTCGATTTAATCTTTGTTCGACGATCGATATCCTTACTTGAGTTATATTAGTTTCTTTAACATAATCAAAGTTCATTGTTCAAAATTCCAATTAAATTGGAGGTTGAAATTCAAAGCACTTATTCTTAAACCCTAATTTGGTCGAAATTCAAATTAATCGCTAATTGTCAAGGTTGAGGGAGAGGTTTACCGATTACGAATCTATTCGGTCGGACTAGCCTAATCAATCAACGACATTTTCTCAAATTTCTGATTTGGTACCCAAAAACCCTAGAAAAGGGAAATCCAAAATTGAGAGGAATTCGAGAAAAGAATCGACAAATAATCAGCAAGGAGGTCGAAGGAGATAGACTACCAGCAATTTAAGTACAAATCTCGGGTTAAAAACGAAAATCCAAACCATCGAGAAATCTGAGATTTTGGAGAGAAAAGGGAAGAGAAGGAAATACCGCATAGGAGGGTTAGACGAGATCTACGGCCACTTTCTCGGTTCCAACTTCGATTTCTCGGTCTTTCGAGCGACTTGGAGGGATTTGGAGCTCTCTTTCTCTCTTCGTTTCTTTCTTTGGGCGGACCACACAAGAGGCAGGGAAGGGGGCGAAATGAGAGAGTGAGAGAGAGAGACACAGAAATTTCATAAAATAAACCCTCAACGCATCCAGTGCGGATCGTTCACCCGCACTGGATCTGAGTGCGGACGCAGTCAATACTTAGTCAAATTTTCATCAACTCTCAATACATCCAGTGTGGGTCCTTCACCCGCACTGGATCTGAGTGCGGACGCACTCAGTACTTAGTCACATTTTTCGTCAAAGTTTCATTTGTCAAGAAAAGTCCGAGCCTAATGCGTCCGTATTCTCCTCCAGTGCGGGTGAATCACCTGCACTCACTACTTAGAAGTCGTTTTGAAGAAAAATCATAGCACAGGAGATTCATGAGTGCGGACGCACTGATATCCAGTGTGGGTGGTTCACCCGCACTCACAGAAATTTAGAACAAAAGTTAAAGGAACAGGGTGCCAGTGCGGATGGACCACCCGCACTCACCACCAGTGTGGACGCACTGAACCTGCAGATTGTCAGAATTTCGTGTTTCCAACGCAGTTTCTATTTTTTTAGCGAACTAGGGACGCGTTTTAAAGGTCAACTAGATATACTTGTCTGAGAACATTGTTTTAGATTTTTGATTCCTAGTTTATCAATAGAATTTTCGATTATGTTTTTAAACATTTTAATTATTTTATTGTTGAAAATTTCGATACGTAACAGAGCTGCGGCCCAAGGCTAATTCGGATTCAGACGGTGCGGAAGAGAGCAAACAATGGTATATAAATGAGAACTTCTAGATAGGTAGTGTCGGTATAAATTTCTAACATCTTTTAATCTTTATGGTTATTCTTTAAATTATAAATTTCTAAACATTTCAATTAGTTTTTAAATTATTCATTTTAAAGAAGAATTACTAACAAAAAAAAGTTAGATCCTATGTTATTTTACATAGCCGGTCCCAAGCCCGGAATAAAGGAGGAGGGTAACTTTTATTTTTTAATCTATTGTTTTAAAATAATTCATAATTATTTTTAAAGTAATTGATTTAAGAAATTTTTTATTTATATTTTATTGTTTTAAAGTAATTGATTTAAGATATTTTAAAGTAATTGATTTAAGAAATTTTTTATTTATATTTTATTGTTTTAAATTTAAAGTAATTGATTTAAGATATTTTAAAGTAATTGATTTAAGCAATATTGTTTTAAAATAATTCGTAATTTTGATTTATATTTTATTATAACAAAAATTATTGAGTTCAAATATGCAATCATGTCAAATGAATTTTGATTTATATTTTATTGGTTTAAAAAGAAAAAAACAGAAACAGAAAAAAAAAACAGCAAAAAAAAAAAATTGGTCCGGACCGGACCCGTGCTACCCGGACCGTGCAACCCCCGGACCCGTGCTACCCGGACTGTCCAACCCCCGGACCCGGACCGTGCAACCCGCTTACCCGTGCTACCCGGGGGTTGAGCCGGGCCGGGTAAGGTTTTTGAAAAAAAAATCTGTGCTACCCTACCCGTGTCGCCCGTGACCCGTGTTGCCCGGGGCCGTGCCCGCCCGTTGCCCGCCACGGGTTTTACCCGACCCGGACCGTCCGGCCCGTTTGCATAAGAATAGGCACTTAATTCCATGCCTCCTTGACTACGAGTCTACGACCCCTTCCTCAATCTCTTTAATTTACATCTCTTTCCCAAAAAAGAAACTTTTTGTTTTCCACAAAGGGGTGTCAATGACACCCGTTTATCCATTTACTCTATCTGTATCGTATTCAATAAGACGGGTATTGGTAAGGTTTTTTTTTCGTTAGCTTATTGGGTATGTGTATGGGTAAAGATTTTTTTTTATTAGATAAACGGGTATGGGTACGAATAAAGATTATTTCATACCCATTGGGTAACGGGTAATTATATGAAATAAATTATATATAGATATATCAATATTATATTCAATTTATTTATTTCTCTGTTTTTCATATTGCTGAATGTTTTGTTATTTAGTTAACGAATTGAATTTGTTAGAAGAGATATTTGTGATTTTTATTTTATTTTTGCTTTATAAAAAACTATTAGTTAGAATTGATTGCATATTTGTATTTTCATTTTTATATTAGTAATTGTGATGGTATATGTATGACATGATGCATTTAGATGGTTTATTTGTAAAAATAGTAAAACCATTATATTAGTATTTTCGTTATTCGCCCACTACCGTTTCGTTACCCATTAATCATAACGGGCATGGGTAGGGTAGGATAAGACAAATTCTTAACGGGTATGGGTAGGGTATGAGTAGATCAATTCTTAGTGGGTATGAATATGAAAATGGTTCCACCCTAACCGTATCATACCCATTGACACCCCTATTTCCACATACTCGTCCCTCCAAACCCAAATTTTGTAATCCAAATCAACATACGTGTCTCTTTAATTTACATCACACTTTCCCCAAAAGAGTACAAATAGTACAAAGAGTTCTTGAGCCAGATGATTGCGTCATATTTTTTTAAGGAAGAATTTGACTAATTAAAATAAAAAATTAGTCAAATTATTTTGTTGAAATGATGGTAGCAAATTCTATCTTGTATATGGCGAATCTCTGATGATACCGTGTTCCGGTGTATTGCATGTGTTGTTACGAAATTTTACAAGGTATGGTTTTTTTTTTTTTTTTTGATTAAAATGTTGGAGTCCAGAAAATTTAATTTACACCCAACATATTGTTTTAGCTCCTTAAAGCACCAACATAAAAGATCCTGACAGAAATAACAAAAAACAGAAGTATCGCATCTAGATTCAACCACAACAGCAGCTTATTAACTACCATAAGCTGTAACCAAAAACCAACCAAAGTATAACATACGAGATTGAAATCTAAGCCACCTCATTGGGGCTATGGACAAAATATGTAACTACAAAATTTGGCTGAAAATCCCAAGGTCTTCTAGTTGTCGTCTTCATAGAGTACCAGCTGGTTCCCTGCTTCCATCACAGTGGAGTCTGCTGCACCCTCAGTTTCGACATCATCTGAATGCCAACTAGAGAGAGGAAGT
Source organism: Carex kokanica (assembly GCA_025461125.1). NCBI lineage: Eukaryota > Viridiplantae > Streptophyta > Magnoliopsida > Poales > Cyperaceae > Carex > Carex kokanica. The sequence goes on from JAJGRX010000025.1 coordinate 283,818, forward strand.
ACATCTGTATCAACTGGGAGCCACAAGGTTGTGGAGGTAGCAACCTGCTGTGTCACCCGACCTGTCCAATAATGCATAAGTGAGATAATAAGCAAAGTAATTTGTCTCGCTGATTTCCGCTTACCATTATCAAATCATAGTTCGTTGCGATGTTTCCATAAAGTCTAGCAAAATGCACCAAAACCAATAAGAAAGCTGTTCTATGTGAATTAGGTAACTGAATAGCAAACTGAATAATATCAGCAAAGTTTGACCATTGAATGCTAACATTTTGACAAGAACCCCATAAATAACCATAGTTGTTTTGTAAAGGGGCAAGTCACAAATAAATGACTAATGGTTTCAGGTTGTTGACAAAATTGATAAGTATGCTTCCCTTTCCATCCTTTTTTTCTTAAATTGTCGGTTGTTAAGATTTTATTTTTATGAGTAAGCCACATAAATAAAGATTTTGATCTTAATAGGGATATGTATCATGCATCCACCATAGCATTGCATTTTTAGGTTTAGTACCTCTAAAATTGAGAATTTTATATAGAGACCTAACTGAAAAATTGCCATTGGATTCTCATCTCCAACTAATTAAGTTTATTCTCTAAATGAGAATATGACAAGTGACTAATAATATCTAAAATCTCTAACCACTCTATATATTGTATATCATCTAAATTCCTACGGAAAGTAAGGGCATTGCCTTGTGTATTGATAACTGTTTGGAGTAAGATGTCAGTATTGGAGCAGATATTAAACAGGTAAGGATATCTAGATGACATGGAACAATGTTGATACCAAATGTTAGTCCAAAACAGAACTGAAGTATTGTAGCCTGGTTCATAAGAAACACTGATGTGTCCCAAAGATTGGAGGGATGAAATACGAGACCAAAATTCAGATGTTGGAGCACTATGAGATGTGTATTTGTGCAATATCAGATTTTTCCAAGCACTAGTGTATGAGTGATATTTAAACTTCCACCACCATTTCATAAGTAAAGCTATATTCATTTGTTTGAGATCTAATATATCTAATCCTCCAAACTCCTTGGCAAAACAAGCTTTTTGCCAATTGATCAAATGATATATTTTCTTACCTGAATTATTGCCTTGCCATAAAAATCTACGCCTAATTTGATCAATTTTGTTTATCACATAATCAGGTATTTTATAAACCGATAAGAAGTATAACGGAACAGAGGACATAACTGAATTCAATAGAGTTAATCTATCTCCTATAGAAAGCATATTACCTTTCCAAGTCTGAAGTTTATTTTCTATTTTATCAATAAGGAAAGTCCATTCAAGTGATGATAATTTATGGGTATGCAATGGTAAACCTAAATAGTGCATGGGGAATGAAGCGGGATTACATCTAAAATTTTGAGCAAATCTAGAAACATCAGGAACATTGATGGGTACATAGAAGTTTTGGAATAGTTAACTTTGATGCCTAATATGGCTTCAAAGGCAATGAGAGCCCACCAAGCATGTTTAATATTTCCTTCATTAGCCTTTAAAAAGAGGATGGTGTCATCTGCATAATGACAATTGGTATGATAATGATTATCTAAAATAGAGGTTCTAATCCAAATTAAAGAATTTGCATTTCTACCTTTACGAAAGATGTTACTAAGAGTATCAGCTGCAAGGATATACAAAATAAGGAGATAAATGATCTCCCTGTTGAACCCCTCTTTTACAAAAAAAATAATTAGTGAGTTCACCATTAATGTTTACGCATGATTGTGAACTAAGTAACCACTCTGTAATCCATCTAATCCATTTTTCCTCCAAATCCTCTACTATATAAACTATCTAAAATGTACTCCCAATTAATTTTGTCATAGGCTTTCTCAAAATCCACCTTGACAAGTACTCCTTCATCTTTAGTAGTTTGGCAAGAATGAATGATATCTTGACTTAAAATGACATTATCTAAGATATACCTTCCTTTAATAAAGACTGCTTGACTACTGTCTATGATTCTATGCATGATTGATTCTAACCGAAAATGTCAGGATTTTAGAGATTATTTTGAACCTACAGTTTACCAAACTAATTGGTCTGAATTTAGTGATAAGTTTGGCCTCTTGCTCTTTTGGGATGAGACAATGATTGATTTATTCAGACTAGTTAGTTTGGTAGTATGATTATAAAATTGGAGACATAGTTGATACAGATCATTGCTAATTAAATTCCAAAAAGCTTGATAAAATTTGAAGATGAAGCCATCTGGCCCAGGAGCCCCATGAGGTTCACAAGCAAAAACCGTATGTTTGATTTCATCTATAGTAAATGGAAGTTCTAAAGATTGTTGTTCTAAGGAGTAAGTTTCTCGCTAGGGTCCCAAAAATCCTTAATCTAGGTGAGCACACGTTATCCCAAATTGACCTAACAGATCTTTGTAAAATTGGTGAATATGTTGTTTAATAGTTGGTTTTGTGGTAGTAAGAAAGCCGTCTATTTCTAATGTAAGAAACAAGGTATGGTTTCCAAAAGAATTTTCTCAATTGAAACTGAAATGAAATGGAAGTGAATTATGTATTGAAATTTTGATTGACATAATATAAAGTGAGAAACCTTATTTTGCTTCAAAATGACAGTATCAACCTCAACACAATTGAGCAATTCTTTCTGTTTTTGTTTAAGTAAAACAATTACAGTAATACTTGAATTACAAGTTGAGTACTAATGTAGAAAATTGATCCAGTACATTAAGTTTTTGCTAGATGGTTTATATTTAAATTATCAGATGGCTATATTATGTTATTGAATTTTTTCAAATTTAAATGACATGAATAAAAGTAATTTTGATATAATCTATATTTATTAGTGAATATTATATTTATTAGAAATTTTGGATGGTCAAGTAAGGGATGAAATTAAACTCGAGGTGCTTGAAGAGATTGGAGATTTAGTCATGCATTGTCTGAACATGAACAGAGAAGAAAGACCTACAATGAGAGATGTTGCTGACACTTTAGAGAAGGCGAGAAGATTTCAAAAGAAATCATCAAATGAAGAGAACCATGTAGAGGAGACTGAGAGCTTGCTTGGCGATTCAATCGATATATATACAGGAGATAGTAGCATGTCATATAGTTTTGGGCAACAAGCGATCTCTGATATGGTATCAGGGAGGCGACGGTTTTTAGTTCTGGTACTAATTCTTGGACTTCGTTTCATGATAGTTTATGTATATTTTTGTCCTGCCTCTGTACCCAATTCTTAAATATTTTTATCTCTGGTATTCTGTAAATGCTACCACTATACTATATATGAAGGCTACCCAGTTCCCTTGTATGTTATGTGGGCAATATAAGATTTTAAGGAATAATTTAATTGTTCATCTTCATGTCAGCGTATAATAGAATTGGGCAAGAAAGGCTGTTTATCATTGTTCCTTTCTTTGCTTCTTTCTCTCTCAAAATTATGTGGCCTTCTATCTTGCACATTTTACTCTTTGTTTCTAACTTCTTGCAGTCAGATTAAGTTGCTCTCTTGAAAAAAATAATTTTGTGTAGAGTTTATAGTTGACACTTAATAGTACAAGTATGGATTATTTACAAAATTTCTGTTTAAATGCTTAGGGGCATTTTTTTTGTTTTTTTCCACCAAAAGGTTGATATCTCACTCCACCTACTTCCCTTAAGTTCTCTTTTTTGAAAGGCTTGGCGGTGGCTGCCAAGATCATCCTTTTAGTTTTCTCTCAACAAAAATATCATTTTCAGATCCCAGACAACATTTTATATTTTATTTCTTGATACTTTTTTTCATTTATAGCTGCATCTACAATATGGAGTATTAAGAGGGAATCTGAATTCTTTTTTTAAACTCAGTAAATGGAGGACTTACTAATTTTCATCCACCGTATAAAAAGGAGTACAAAGAGTTCTTGAGCCAGATTATTGGGTCATAGTTTTTTGAGGCAGAATTTAGCTGCTAAAATAAAATATTAATTAGTAATTTTTTTTTTAAATGATGATAGTAAAGATGACACCACACACATAGCAGCTCTCTTTGTCCTGCTATCTGCAATTGGATCTACCATTGTCTGATGTAAATTGTAGATCGATAAAGCGAGTCAAATTCTGTCCTAAGATATGCAGCTATGAATGAAAAAGGTATCAAGAAATTCATGTAGAAAGTTGGCTGGAATTGGAAAATGGTATTTTTGTTGAGAGAGAACTAAGGAGAAAAGGAAGTAGATGTAGTGAGATGTCAGACCTTTTGGTAGAAAAGAAAAAAAAATTAAAGATGTCCCAAGTTAAACACTAAGTATTTAAGCAGGAATTTTAGTATAAAATTTATACTTGCTCTATTAAGTGTAAAATGTATATAATTCAGCTCTATCAACTGTCAAATAAGCAGGATTTTTTTCTGATAAATGATAATTTTGTACAAGTTTGTTTCGTTAAATATGAACCCTACACAAATTAATGTTTTAACGGTAAATTCTGTATAAATTCAAATCTAAGATCAGACTACAAGAGTTAAAAAACGAGTAAAAATGTGCAATATATAAGGCCATATACATTTTACTTCAAATGATTCTAGCAAGCAACAGCCATTTTTCCAATCCTATTATACTGAAATGAAAATGAACAATGTAATTATTCATTAAATCTTATATTTCCGACATAGCATGCGAGAAAATCGTGGAGCTTTGCATATATATATATAGTATAGTATTAGGCTATTAGCATTTACAGTTTACCAAAGATAAAAAAAAAATTAAAAAATTGAGTACAGAGCAGTATTGAAATATACCTAACCTATCATGAAACAAATCCAAGAATTAGAAACTTTTCATTCAGAAAATTAAATACCAGAACTAATTAAAGCCGTCGCCTCCCTGATTTCCATATCAACAGATAGCTTGTTGCGCAAAAACTATATGACATGCTACTATCTCTTGTATATATATCGACTGAATCTCCAAGCAAGCTCTCAATCTCCTCTACATGGTTCTCTTCATTTGATGATTGCTTTTGAAATCTTCTCGCCTTTTCTAAAGTGTCAGCAACTTCTCTCATTGTAGGTCTTTCTTCTCTGTTCATGTTCAGACAATGCATGACTAAATCTCCAATCTCTTCAAGCACCTCTAGTTTAATTTCATTCCTTGACCATCCAAAATTTCTATGAACCTCCCCTCCTTTTTGGCCACACAAAAACTTGTATGCCAAACTCCTATCCTCCGCTGGTCCTTCAAAATAAAGTGCTTTCTTTCTTGTAAGATTAAAGGCCTCATCTAGTGTTTTTGGTTTGAACAGGTTGATTGAATTTTGTATTTCCTCTTTTAACCCGCAGATGAAACTCCAAACAAAAAAGAACTCATTTTTTATTCCTGTTTCAACCAATAACCTTGCTTTAGCTCTTTGGAACTCCCTTACAAATTCCTCCACCGTACCAGTTTGTTGTACCCTCTTGAATTGAACTACTGGATTCTGTTTTGTTCTTACTTTAAAACGTTCAAAAAACGGCATTTACCAGCCTGGGCCAAGGCGGATCCGGATGTTCTATCCGATAACAGCTGAACCATTCCTCAGCATCCCCACTAAAATTCATAGTTGCCATATGTACCTTGTACTTTTCAGGAGTCTGATAATACTCAAAGTAAAACTTACAGTGTTCAAGCCAATCTCCCGCCTTATTACCGTCAAAAGCCGGTATATCAATCCTGGGCAATACGACCCTTTGATTGTCCTGAAACCTGTTGGTCCTTCTACTGCCCATCATTTCTTCATATTCATACTCCACTGTCTGTCATCGTCTCGATCCACAGCTGCTGATACGTGACCGCTATGGCTACTTTGACCGAGTTCAAGGCCCTTACTAGCACCCTGGGTCTTCATCGACTGATTCATCGCTTCCATCATCAACATCATCTGCTGAAATCTCTCTTCTTGTACCCTATTAGAAGTTTGAAACTGCTCGTCGCGACTCTGGAATCCAGCCTGGACCTCCTTCGCCAGTTGATTGAGTTTCTCATGGATGGTCGCAAGATCTAATTGGATAACTACCTCCTCAGATGGATCCTGTATCCTCTTTGGTGGCATCGTTAATCCCAGGTGATTGCGAACCTGGCTCTGATACCAAATGCAACGAGCCTAAAACCTCGATTGCGATAATCAATCAATAGAACAGATAATTTGAACAAATTTGGGACTTATAAGAGAAAATATTGATATTGATAACTCGAATGCGTAGGAAAGCAATTCGCCAGTTTTACAAAGTAAATGTTCGATACAACTACAAATGAACTTAGGCCTTTTATAGGCGATGCGAAAAGTAAGAAAAAGTAGATAACTTGGTAATAGGATGATGGCGTTTTATTCAGGGAGTGCCCCGTCAGCGTGAAGCGATGACACGGCCTAACTAACTCCAACATATTCTGCAAATCGCAGTAATCCGTTCGCCCAATCCTCATCTCCAGTAGCATTCAACCGGAGCCTCCTTTTCTGTATCCTGGGGTCCGCTGTCAGTCTAGTGTTGGTCTTAATCGGCTGACCGTTTGGTCTGACCGCACTGCCCTTGTATCCCTCCTCTTCAATTGAACCCCTTATTGCAACGGTCATCCCCAAATCCGTTATTTCTCGTCGCACTTACTAATTTTCATCAACCATATACAAAGGAGTACAAACTACAAAGAGTTCTTGAGCCAGATGATTGGGTCATGGTTTTTTTGAGGCAGAATTTAGCTGCTAAATAAAATACTAATTAGTATTTTTTTTTTTTAAATGATGATAGTAAAGATGACACCACACACATAGCAGCTCTCGTCCTGCTATGAACCCTACACAAATTAATGTTTTCAACGGCAAATTCGTCTGTATAAGTTCAAATCTAAGATCGACTACAAGAGTTAAAAAAAAAAAAGTAAAAATGTGCAATATATGAGGCCATATACATTTTACTTCAAATGATTCTAGCAAGCAACAACCATTTTTTTCCAATCCTATTATACTGAAATGAAAATGAACAATGTAATTATTCATTAAATCTTATATTTCTGACATAATATGCGAGAAAACTCGTGGAGCCTTGCATATATTATATAGTATAGTATTAGGCCATTAGCATTTACAGTTTACCAAAGATAAAAAGAATTAAAAAATTGAGTACAGAGCAGTATTGAAGTATAACCTAACCTATCATGAAACAAATCCAAGAATTAGAAACTCTTCATTCTGAAAATTAAATACCAGAACTAATTAAAGCCGTCGCCTCCCTGATTCCATATCAAAGATAGCTTGTTGCGCAAAACTATATGACATGCTACTATCTCTTGTATATATATCAACTGAATCGCCAAGCAAGCTCTCAGTCTCCTCTACATGGTTCTCTTCATTTGATGATTGCTTTTGAAATCTTCTTGCCAGTAAGGAGGAGCCATTAATGCTATTATCTCCTTTATTGACTGTATGTATGCATACATACATGATGCTAGTTCCTAATATTCCTGTCTCATTGATTTGTTTATGCTATTACTTAAAATCTGATTTAGAAAAATTAAATTTAATCAGATAATTAATGGATTTCTGAGAAAACTTGCCGGTTGTCAAGTGGACTGGTATGTTCTATCTCATTTGCACCATTATTTTTCTGCCTATGGAAAACGTACTTTTATCATTTTTATCAATTTTATCCATTTCAAAAAATAAGAAAGTGCCTTTTATCCATTTTATTTATAATGTCAGGCATCTTATTTTCTCCACTGGAAAAAAATATGTGTTCTCCGGCCAATTGTTGGAGCAAGTGGCCAAGTAGCCACCGAAATTTTTATTAATAGAAAATAAAAAATTAAAATATCGAGATTGAAGAAGAATTTCAGCGGAATTCAAAATATAGAAATTCCGTGATTTACTGAAACGGCCAGATGACGTTATAGTCTGTAACGGCCCGATATTCATCAGATTAGCGAGCTGATTTACGAAAACCAAATCCCGGACCGTTATAGAGAATCACGGCCAGGATTTTTGCGGAAAAAAAAAAAAACCTGACCATTATAGAGAATCACGATCATAATTTTTGCGGAAATAAAATAAAAAAACAGACCGTTATAGAAAATCACAGCAGTTTTTCTATTCGCATCCCTTTCTATTAATAAAATTTCGAGAACAAAGCGCACAGCGCACTGGAGCTTGACTCAAATCTACAGTATTATTGTAGATGGACAGATACTATGTGGCATTAACCCTATTACAAGCTGCAGTGATATTCCTGCAGGATATGGAATACATTTAATTGCTGTATTGGTAAAGGCAAAGTGGAAGCGTCAATGACTCGCCACACTGTCAGTAATTGATGTATTGCATTTTCCAAGAAAAGGTTCTTTTTTTTGGGAACTTGAGCGACTTTTGTCACGGGGATGGTAGAAGAACTTTTTTAAATGGAAAGAGGGCCCTTCATTTTATTTTATTTTAGGGGATATCCTACTCTGCAATCCTTGATCTATTCGAACTTGTAGACCTTTTGGCTCAGATTCTCTATAAGACTTGGCCGTGATTCTCCATAATGGCCCGTTTTTTTTTATTTTGTTTTTTGTGAAAATTTCTGATTGCGATTCTCTATAACGGTCCGGCTTTTTATTTTTATTTTTTGCAAAAATCCTGACTGTGATTCTCTATAATTATCCGGAATTTGATTTTGTAAATCAGCCCACTAATCTGATGAATAATTGGGCCGTTGCAGACTATAACATCATCTGGCCGTTACAGTAAATCACATAATTCCTATATTTCGAATTCTGTCAAAAATCTTCTTCAATCTCGATATTTTAATTTTTTATTTTCTATTAATAAAAATTTCGGAAGTAGCCATGGAGGCCAAGTAGCCAAGTAGTCAACCACCTTTTAATAATATTATATATTTGATATTCTCCGAAGTATGACCCAGATACATTTTAAGAGTGTTAATTTTGCATTCATCAGAATCATTTGATTTAATTTTAATTACACTAATTACCTATAATAATAACAGCAATGTACAGAAAATTTCCGTCACATATGATCTTGGACCCATGTAATTAGAGATGATAATCAAATATTTTGAGTCGAATTCGGATCGGATTGAGTTCATATCATCTTGAATTGTTTCATATGGTCTTGGACCCATGTAATTAGAGACTATGTATTAAATAAAATTATTTTTGTATTGAAGTTCATATCATCTTGAATTGTTTCATCTACTTTCGAGCCAATATTTCAAATTGTATGTCGTTCAAGTTTGAATCGAGTTTTGATCGGAGGTTAATTGTGTGACTTTCTAAATTGTATGTGTTTAAGAGTCATTTTGATTTAGAACATATGATAAGTCAGATTCAAATCAATTTACTTTTTTTTTTTAAATTACTGAATAAAATTAAATTTTAATAAAAATCGGAACAGCAATCTTGAATTAGATGGAATTCTGCATATGTCAAGCTATTCTTGAAGAGCAGGGGCAGATGCAAAATTTTTGCTAGAGAGGAGCATAACTCGGATTCAAATAGCTTATTAGATTCAAATCCATTATCTAATCGTGTAGTAGATAAAAAATAATCAAAATAATAAAAGAAAATACAATTATTATTGTTAATGGGGAAGACCAACATTAGAATTTGACAAACTTTTTAGTAGGCGTATGTACAAATGCAATAATTAAATTTTGTTAAGAAACTTTGTATTGTTTTCTTAAAATTAAAGAAGAAATAACAGCCAACTTGATGTGTTTGCATACATTCATCAGCGATTGACTTGGGAGTTGGGAGCCAGTGACTTGGGATACTGGGAGCTAGCGACAAATTATCTATTTTGTTTGAGCTTGGTCTAATATATTTGCACTAAAAGGTTCAAATTTCAACAGTATGAGCTTAATGGATTAGAGAGGGACAAAATTTTTTTCAGAGAAGGACAAAATACAACTATGACCTGTATATTTGCACTAAGTATCAAAATCCAATGAGACAATGTCTCTCCCTAGACCTTACTGGATCCGCCACTATTGAAGAGCACATGCGCTTCAATAATTGATACGACAAGCACTTCTATTTTATTTTCAAGAAAAAAAAAGCTTATGGAGACGATTAAAGGCACGTCTAGTTGAAAAAAAAAGGCCCGTTTAGTTGAAAAGAAAATGCATTTTTGAAATACTTATGACTAGATCTAATTATCTATCCTAAATACACAAGGGTAATTAATAATTGACCATTGACCAGTACATAAAGGCACTTCTAGTGTTTTGAAATTACCCGGGTGGGTCAAACCTGGTCACGGTCCGCCCGTGACCCGTACCCGTTCGGTCCGGATCGTGCTCGGGTTTGACACGGGTCCACGTGGTAACCCGGGTAAGAGTTGAAAAGGGCCGGACCCGGTTTTTTGCCATTAACCCGTGATAACCCGGTCCGGTCCGTGTACCCGCCTAATCCATACTCGTATCCTTGACCCATGATACCCGTACCCTAAACCCGTGCTACCTGTACCCTACCTGGATTTGACCCGTACCCTACCCGATGTTGACCATTTTTTTTTTTAGATTTTTTTTTGTTAAATTCAAATTTCATTCTCATTTCCCCCCAAACAAAATCCTACCCGGATTTGACCCGTACCCTACCCGATTTGACCGTTTTTTTTTTCAGATTTTAAAAAAAACAATTCAAATTGCGTTCCCCTCAAACAAAACTCTTTAAATATACAATCCATCCCTCACAAATTGTTCACATCTCAATCTCAATATTTTCATCTCTCATTCTCTCAACTCAATCTCATTCAATATTTTCATTATTCTCAATTTTAAATTTATTGTTAAAACAAAAATATAGTTGTAAATTTAACTTCATTTACAAATACGCAACGGAATTACGAAGGTATTGAAATTACGAAGTTTGACACCTCCCGCAAGATTTTCCCGCGAGATTTAAATGTTACATTTATTTCATGTTAGATTAAATTTTGTTAGATTAAAATATTGAATGTTAGATTTACTTTTTGTTGCAATTAGTTTAACTTAAATTTATTTTTGTTAGATTTTGTAGAGAATGTTAGAAGTTAAATTGAATTTTAGATTTATTTTGTAGAGTAATTTAAAATTTAAATTTGATGTTATATTTATTTTTGTAGAGAAATTTAGAATTTAAATTGAATGTTAGATTTTAGTTTATGTTAGATTTATTAAATGTTAGATTTTTTTTTGTAGAGTAATTGGACTAAAAAATTGAATGTTAGTGGATTGCTAAAAATGTTAGATTTATGTTTTGAATATGTTAATTAGATTTATTTTTGAATAGGTTAGATTTTATTTTTTAAATTCGGATTTATTTTTAATAGGTTAAAAAAATAGGTTCGATTTATTTTTGAATATGTAAGTAATTACATTTATTTTTGAATACGTTAGATTTTATTTATCAAATTCGGATTTATTTTTAATAGGGTAAATAAATATGTTAGATTATTTTTTGAATATGTTACGTAATTACATTTATTTTTGAATAGGTTAGATTTTATTTTTTTAAATTCAGATTTATTTTTAATAGGTAAACGAATATGTTAGATTTATTTTTTGAATCTGTTAAGTAAATTGCATTTATTTTTGAATAGGTTAGATTTTATTTTTCAATTCGGATTTATTTTTAATATGTTAAAAAATAGGTTAGATTTATTTTTTGAATATGTTAAGTAATTACATCTATTTTTGAATAGGTAAGATTTTATTTTTTAAATTCAGATTTATTTTTAATAGGTTAAAAAAATAGGTTAGATTTATTTTTTGCATATGTTAAATAATTACATCTATTTTTGAATAGGTTCGATTTTATTTTACTAGGTTAAACAAATAGGTTAGATTTATTTTTTTGAATATGTTAAGTAATTACATTTATTTTTGAATAGGTTAGATTTTATTTTTCAAATTCGAATTATTTTAATAGGTTAAATAAATATGTTAGATTATTTTTTGAATATGTTAAGTAATTTGCATTTATTTTTTGAATAGGTTTAAAAAATGAACAACTCCTCATCGCGAATCGGTGGAAGAATCCATCGCGAGAAGTCCCATGAAATATTTGACGTCGATATGTCAACTATTTATCCTGGTAGTTCCTCCCAAATACCACCACCTAATTATCCACAAAATTATCAAAGAAGGGACCAAATGCTACAAACCAAATATTAACCAAATTATCAACAAGCCCCCCAAATGCTACAACCAAATTATCAACTCAATTATCAACAAGCCCCCCAAACGACGTGCACCGTATTATTCTAACGATCCAAACATATTATTCCACAAGAAACACATCAATCGACCACCACCGTATGCATATAGAGGCACTTCTTCCATAGCATCGAGTCAATTCACTACAACTATAAAAGGTACTCCTTCGACAAGTGTCCCTGAAATTCACAGCCGAAGATGTACCTCCTTCGACAAGTGTCACCCCAGACGAACCAGCAGAAAAGAAGAGTAAAGAGCTCCCGAATACAATGCGGAATGGTTGCCCTGGTATGACGTGACCTACCTGGAGGATGGCACTATGCAATATCTAACTTGTAAGGTAAAATGTTGCAAGAGACCGCATTTGTGTATAAAAAATCTAGTGGTATGTCTAGCTTTAAGAGACATGTCAACGCTCACGAAAAAAAAGGGTGATGTTCCACAAAATATGCTGACCCGAGACAAATCCAAATCCTTATTAACCCGGATGGTACCAGAACACACCAGAAATATGATGAATCGGTAATGCTTAGTGACTTGGCCCGATACATTACCCACAGAGAACAACCAATAAGTATGGGTGGTTGCATGAGTTTTGCCCGGTTGGTCATTCGGGGGTGTGGTAAACCAATGTACAAGAGGTTCCGTCATAGAAAGATGGTTTAATAAATAAAAAAACCAGTTTTACCATTACAAAAAATGAGCTACGAGCTATATTTGCATATCAAACCAATAAGGTCCTCAATTACCTCTGATAGTTGGACTGCTGGGTAACATGAACTTGGGTACTCTTGTATTACCGGGTATTGGATCGATGATCATTGGGTATTACAAAAAAGGGTATTAAGTTTTTGAGTGTTGGATTCCCCGCCACACTTCAAATGTAATTTACAAATCCATTATTGAGGTTTTACAAGAGTATAACCTTAAAAGGGATATAGAGAACAAGATTTTTTCTATTTCATTCGATAATGCTAGCAACAACATAGCTTCCATTGAGATTTTTAAACGGTCACTAAACCCAATCATGAATGGTGCAATGTTTCACCAAAAGTGTGCTTGCCACATACTTAACCTCGTCGAGCTCTTGCCCCATTGTTTCAAACAAGAAAGAAAACAACGGTTTGCGATTTTGTGTGGCCAGTTTGGATGAGCAAGTTAAGAGTACCTTGGGATATAGATACTACCCGTTGGAACTCTACCTATAGGATGTTGAACCGATGCCTTCCTTACTCAGCTGCCATAGGGGAGTTTTTGAGAAGCTCCACCCCCGAGGGAATGCAATTTGAACCCACCGACGGAGAATGGCAGCAACTACAAAGGCTTAAAAATTTCCTAGGAACCATTTTTTACAGCAACCGTCAAACTATCATGCTCGTACTCACCGACGGCATTTGAGTTGCTCAAACATCTCTACCAAATTTCCAAGGTGTATCGTGAATTGGAAGAAGCTGAAAGCAACGATTCTCTCTCCCGCTGATCGTAGATGACATGAAACAAAAAATTTCTAAAATATGGGAAGATGTACCCCTCCTGGCCATTATCGCAAGCTGCCTCAACCCAGCATACAAGAAGCACTTCACGATCATAATACTTGAAACGTACAAAGAGAATCACATTTAGACAAATCTGGGGTGGATACACACGTGAATTCGAAGTTCGATGAGATGTTTAACTTATACAACTCAAGAATGAGTGACAACCAAAACCAAACGTCTTCGTCCCGTACCGCGCTAGATATGAATAAATATACATGTGTTTTAATCTTTATTATTAATATCCCACATTTTGTCCACTAATTTTTTTTATTTTTTACTAGTTCCACTTCCAGGAGCACAGCAGTGTGATCAGAGTCAAACTGAGATGAATTACGGAGGGTTTTGGCTTAGGTTTTGCATATTATCTCACACTTATGTTTATTTAATTAGAGAAAAAGGTTACTGTTACCTTTCTTTATGTTTTATTGCAGAAAACAGATTTTGGGACTATTTCACATCAAATAGAAGCAAGAATCAGGTCAATCGGACAAGCGACGCTCACGACTAAGGCCCTGTTACGGTCCGTACCAGTTGATACGGACCTAGCCGGATACGGACCAGGAGATGGTGTGATACGCATTAAACCCCTCAGCGACAAGGTGTGAATACGGACCGTATCACCTGATACGGTCCGTAACCAAGGCGCCCTTTGTGGAATAACTGCCACAAGCGTGTCCAGACCGTGTTTCTTGGCCTCCACTCACCTCCAGACGTCCCCTCACTTCTATATAAAGCCCCTGGACAGAAGAGAAAACCATCTTTGTCATTTTGGTGATTAGGGTTAGATTTAATTGAATGTGAGAAAGAGAGGAGTGCTGTAATGATGCCGTTCCCGGCTAAGTTCTTTTCATAGGGGCTAGGCAGTAAACCTTGTTACTCATGAAACTTTGATATATATATTTTCTGTTGATTATGATTTCTTGTTGTAGATTGAAATGTTTTTGCAATTTATTCTCTCTTCACCTAATTTCGTGATCTAGTTTAATCCTAGGGTAGTGACAGTACTTTATTGGTAGAAAACTATGATGGACGAGTTAGCCTCGTTGGGAGCCATTAGCTTTATGTGAAGACAACATTCGCGGAGAAAACCATAAATCAGAACCACAAAAACGCAACCAAGTTCGGTCATTTGCGTAAGATAATCGCAGTGTCACTCATCATGTAGTCACTTGTGTATTTAAGAGATATGTCATTTGCGTAAGATAACTCGCAGTGTCCTATGTAGTATCTCGGTGGAAGTCCCGTCATTTGTGTAAGTGACTCGCAGTGTCATATGTAGTGTCTTTCATTAACAACAACAGAAAATCAGACCGACAGAAGTAGAATATCAAAGTGGATTGAGTAGCAATAGTGTGCCGAAACCCTAGGAATTCTCATCTCTATCTTTATTTTAATACCTTTTAATTGTTGCCGAACTTTACATTGATCACAATTCCAACTCTTAATTTTCAGATTTTTATCTAGTCTTTCGAAGATTGTGATTCGATCGCTCAAGACTGTAGACCAATATTCCCTGTAGATCGACCTCGATTATACTACTCGATAAGGATTGTGCGCTTGCAATCCGAACCGATAGCATTTCTGAGTTTATAAATTTTAAAAGAAACATCGCTCTCTTTTGAGTGATCACAGTGGTTGATTGTTATCAGATTTCCAGTTGGAGAGCGACCCGCACACATCCACAGACGAGTTATTGAGCTATATTTGATGCGCAACGAAATGTGAACAGGTTGACATCATGGCGTGGTGGAGGAGGAATGCAAGTCACTATCTAGTCCTTGCGATGATGGCCCACGACGTATTTGCCGTGCCCGTGTCAACCGTACCTTCCGAAAGTTGTTTTTAGTTCGGCGAACAGGATCCTCTCCGATAAACGCAGTAAGTTGGGTGCACATGTTTTTGAGAGACTTGTGTGCTTGAAAGATGGATTGATGCTGAAAATCGCAAGCAATATCCGAGGTCATCAAGCATCATCATCCGGAGTCGACACTGAAGAAAAGCGAGGTACCGAGCTTGTCACACCCCGCGGCCAAGGGTCGCGACAGTCCCCGCCGTAAACTGTTGGGATTTCACGTGTATGCCTATATGGTGAGACTTTAAAATTTTCCTATCACCACTTGGCTCAATACACAAAAGATCTTATTTATACGACAAAAGCAAACAAGATTTGCAATAAACTAATGTGTACTAAATTAAAATAAATTAATCTCATCTAATTTATTGCTAAAGAGGATTAAAACTTTTACCTAAAGAGATTGTCAAATCTCTTGATGGAGCAGAAGCCGATTTCTCTTCTCTTTCTCGTGTTCTTCTTGGAAGCGCCTCTGGTTCACCTGAACCTAAACAACGAACTAACACACCTCTTAGATAGATGGATGTGAAGTTCAAGGCTTAGATCCAAACCACCTCTTGATCTTCAAATTAACAATCTATTTGATTTCTTGGTGGCTAAACCTATCAAGAAGAGATTAGAGAAGAGATTGAACCACTAGGGTTTTGGCCTTAGCAAAGGGGATTGCTACAGTAATTTCGGCTAATTGCTACAGTAATTTCGTCCAAAATGAGCAGAAAAAATTCTCATGTTTTCCTTAATTACACCCCCTTTAAATAGGCCAGGGTTAGGGCAACTATTGTGTAATGTTTAAATTACTTACACAAATGCCACTAGCCTTGTTTAGCCATTTTTATGATCTCTTTAATCTCATCTTGTGATTGGTTTAAAAATTAATTTATGAATAAATAATATTAATCATATTATTCTATTATGCAATATTCTTATTATTCTTATATGCTTTCAAAACATTATACCAAATACTATTTGCATAACTTCACAACTTTATTTATGATCTAAGCATGTCATATTATGACATTTTATTTTATTATTCATCTCATGTATTTTATCTTATACATCATTATGAAATATAAAAATAATTGTTGTTTCTCTTCAGTTGTGGTGACCGTATAGAGGATTTATGTCATCTTGGCAATAATATAAAACTTTATATTATTGACTATAAGAGGTTCTATCATCTACATTATAGTTATCCAAATGACATCATAATCATTCACTCAATCCACTAATTTTGTGTCTATCCTTGTCTCATGATATTATGAATAATATGCAAAATAGGATGTGTTCATTCTTGCCTTATATGCTTTTCTTGGTTTCTCAAGTGAATTATAATTATAACTACATCAGTTATATTGCATGCGATATAATTCCACTTTACAAGGGGCCCAGTAATATCATAACTCAATTGAGGGACCATGATAATATTAACATATAGATTTTTCCCGCACAAGTTGTACATAACGAACTACTATTTTATTCCTATCTGAAGATAGTATTTAATAGCAATCACATTATATACTTCTCATGTGAAAACCTACACATCTCATATCTTAGATTCTAAAGACACAATGAACCCTACACCTGACACAAAACACATCCATATAATGTTTCATTCATTTAGGTCATGTTCACTATATAAAATGCCATATTTATATATTCATGTTATTAAATGATATCCTTTATCAACAATTATAGGAACTTCAATGTACCTTTAATCAACATTGACAATCTTTTTCGGTAATTAATGTTCCCTCCCTTAATCACCACGATTGTGAACATATTTAGTGATTAAATGTTTCTCATCTAGGATTTCTATGGTTCAAGACCAAGAGTATCTTCCTGAACTCTTCCAAAGATATAACATATAAATCTCAAGGAGCATGAATAATAATATTCGTAATAAAATCATGAACTCATATAAATTATCACTAAAATAAATAACTTTCAAAACACACATCCTTCATAAACATACCAACACCGTGTATGCTTACCAGGGCATTAATATTTCATTCAGAAAATACACAACAAATGATAGAAAACAAGTTTCTAGATACAAATTAGAGTACACAGTCTGGTCAGAGTATAATACAACAAAAGTATCTCATCCGGATACCAACCATTAGGCCTAACCTAGAACTATACACAAATATATCTATGTTTAGGGTCATATCAGGGCATTCTACCAAAGACCTACTACTCGCGTGCCTCCCCAGAATCAGTCGCACCTGAACCTGTAAAAATTACCCGAAGGGTGGGGGTGAGAATAAATTCTCAGTGCGAATTTGCCACAATCAAGTTATTGGACTTGCAATCAGAATTCATATCCACAAATGAAATTCACACAACATTACATTAACAGTTCTAACACAATATATAGATGAATGCACATGCTTGACAACAATAATCGAACTAAAATACAACTTACGGAATTTCCAAGATGAGTTTCAAACAACACCGTTATTTGGCCTAACTCATTTTGTTATGACTGGTAGCACCAACAGATGTTCAATCGAGCTGGACCCTTTGTCAAACCCTTCATCTGTAGGGTTACTGGCACCTACAGATGTTCCACCGAGCTGGACCCTTTATCTGACACCCATCTGCAGTGCTTTGGCTTAACCATTTACTAACGTCTGGTTCGAAGTCAGCTATACAGCTCGGCTTTACAAATGCATCTACACGGAATCAAAGTCAGCCATCTGGCTCAACTTTGCAATTTCATTCAAATAAGGTCAAAGTCTGGCAAATTCATTATAAACAGGTCAACGGATAGGTCACCGTCACCTTATCCAGCTACCTCTACAGGTCAGCCTGGCAAATTCATTACACAGGTCAACGGATAGGTCACCGTCAACTTATCCAGCTACCTCTATGGGTCAGCCTGGCAAATTCAGAAACAAGTCAACGGATAGGTCACCGTCACCTTATCCAGCTACCTCTACGGGTCAGCCTGGCAACTTCAGAAACAGGTCAACGGATAGGTCACCGTCACCTTATTCAGCTACCTCTACGGGTCAGCCTTGGCAGATTCATTCACAATAGAATAATAAATAGAACACATCAATTGACAACCGTACGAATATGCAAATCAATCATCTCACAACAATTCAGTTCTAGTTTAATTGAGTTATGCACATGATCACACAATTTCAAATTATGCAGCAATCAACATACAACATGACAATCGAAAAACCAATTTAATTCCTGAAAATGAAACATCAAACAAGTCCAAGAACCCCGCACTGATTACGAAGAGCGTATTTCGCACTTATAGTTCGGACGTCTCGAAAGATCCCGCAAACTCTTGCTCACCGAGCTACACCTATATCAACATACATACTCGATTTAATCTTTGTTCGACGATCGATATCCTTACTTGAGTTTATATTAGTTTCTTTAACATAATCAAAGTTCATTGTTCAAAATTCCAATTAACATTGGAGGTTGAAATTCAAAGCACTTATTCTTAAACCCTAATTTGGTCGAAATTCAAATTAATCGCTAATTGTCAAGGTTGAGGGAGAGGTTTACCGATCACGAATCTATTCGGTCGGACTAGCCTAATCAATCAACGACATTTTTCTCAAATTTCTGATTTGGTACCCACAAACCTAGAAAAGGGAAATCCAATAATTGAGAGGAATTCGAGAAAAGAATCGAACAAATAATCCGCAAAGGATGGTCGAAGGAGATAGACTACCAGCAATTAAGTACAAATCTCGGGTTAAAAACGAAAATCCAAACCATCGAGAAATCTGAGATTTTGGAGAGAAAAGGGAAGAGAGGAAATACCGCATAGGAGGGTTAGACGAGATCTACGACCACTTTCTCGGTTCCAACTTCGATTTCTCGGTCTTTCGAGCGACTTGGAGGGATTTGGAGCTCTCTTTCTCTCTTCGTTTCTTTCTTTGGGCGGACCACACAAGAGGCAGGGAAGGGGGCGAAATGAGAGAGTGAGAGAGAGAGACACAGAAATTTCATAAAATAAACCCTCAACGCATCCAGTGCGGATCGTTCACCCGCACTGGATCTGAGTGCGGACGCAGTCAATACTTAGTCAAATTTTCATCAACTCTCAATACATCCAGTGTGGGTCCTTCACCCGCACTGGATCTGAGTGCGGACGCACTCAGTACTTAGTCACATTTTTCGTCAAAGTTTCACTTGTCAAGAAAAGTCCGAGCCTAATGCGTCCGTATTCTCCTCCAGTGCGGGTGAATCACCTGCACTCACTACTTAGAAGTCGTTTTGAAGAAAAATCATAGCACAGGAGATTCATGAGTGCGGACGCACTGATATCCAGTGTGGGTGGTTCACCCGCACTCACAGAAATTTAGAACAAAAGTTAAAGGAACAGGGTGCCAGTGCGGATGGACCACCCGCACTCACCACCAGTGTGGACGCACTGAACCTGCAGATTGTCAGAATTTCGTGTTTCCAACGCAGTTTCTATTTTTTTAGCGAACTAGGGACGCGTTTTAAAGGTCAACTAGATATACTTGTCTGAGAACATTGTTTTAGATTTTTGATTCCTAGTTTATCAATAGAATTTTCGATTATGTTTTTAAACATTTTAATTATTTTATTGTTGAAAATTTCGATACGTAACAGAGCTGCGGCCCCAAGGCTAATTCGGATTCAGACGGTGCGGAAGAGAGCAAACAATGGTATATGAATGAGAACTTCTAGATAGGTAGTGTCGGTATAAATTTCTAACATCTTTTAATCTTTATGGTTATTCTTTAAATTATAAATTTCTAAACATTTCAATTAGTTTTTAAATTATTCATTTTAAAGAAGAATTACTAACAAAAAAAAGTTAGATCCTATGTTATTTTACATAGCCGGTCCCAAGCCCGGAATAAAGGAGGAGGGTAACTTTATTTTTGAATCTATTGTTTTAAAATAATTCATAATTATTTTTAAAGTAATTGATTTAAGAAATTTTTTATTTATATTTTATTGTTTTAAAGTAATTGATTTAAGATATTTTAAAGTAATTGATTTAAGAAATTTTTTATTTATATTTTTATTGTTTTAAATTTAAAGTAATTGATTTAAGATATTTTAAAGTAATTGATTTAAGCAAAATTGTTTTAAATAATTCGTAATTTTGATTTATATTTTATTATAATAAAAATTATTGAGTTCAAATATGCAATCATGTCAAATGAATTTTGATTTATATTTTATTGGTTTAAAAAGAAAAAAACAGAAACAGAAAAAAAAAACAGCAAAAAAAAAAATTGGTCCGGACCGGACCCGTGCTACCCGGACCGTGCAACCCCCGGACCCGTGCTACCCGGACTGTCCAACCCCCGGACCCGGACCGTGCAACCCGCTTACCCGTGCTACCCGGGGGTTGAGCCGGGCCGGGTAAGGTTTTTGAAAAAAAAATCTGTGCTACCCTACCAGTGTCGCCCGTGACCCGTGTTGCCCGGGGCCGTGCCCGCCCGTTGCCCGCCACGGGTTTTACCCGACCCGGACCGTCCGGCCCGTTTGCATAAGAATAGGCACTTAATTCCATGCCTCCTTGACTACGAGTCTACGACCCCTTCCTCAATCTCTTTAATTTACATCTCTTTCCCAAAAAAGAAACTTTTTGTTTTCCACAAAGGGGTGTCAATGACACCCGTTTTATCCATTACTCTATCTGTATCGTATTCAATAAGACGGGTATTGGTAAGGTTTTTTTTTTCGTTAGCTTATTGGGTATGTGTATGGGTAAAGATTTTTTTTTATTAGATAAACGGGTATGGGTACGAATAAAGATTATTTCATACCCATTGGGTAACGGGTAATTATATGAAATAAATTATATATAGATATATCAATATTATATTCAATTTATTTATTTCTCTGTTTTTCATATTGCTGAATGTTTTGTTATTTAGTTAACGAATTGAATTTGTTAGAAGAGATATTTGTGATTTTTATTTTATTTTTGCTTTATAAAAAACTATTAGTTAGAATTGATTGCATATTTGTATTTTCATTTTTATATTAGTAATTGTGATGGTATATGTATGACATGATGCATTTAGATGGTTTATTTGTAAAAATAGTAAAACCATTTATATTAGTATTTTCGTTATTCGCCCACTACCGTTTCGTTACCCATTAATCATAACGGGCATGGGTAGGGTAGGATAAGACAAATTCTTAACGGGTATGGGTAGGGTATGAGTAGATCAATTCTTAGTGGGTATGAATATGAAAATGGTTCCACCCTAACCGTATCATACCCATTGACACCCCTATTTCCACATACTCGTCCCTCCAAACCCAAATTTTGTAATCCAAATCAACATACGTGTCTCTTTAATTTACATCACACTTTCCCCAAAAGAGTACAAATAGTACAAAGAGTTCTTGAGCCAGATGATTGCGTCATATTTTTTTAAGGAAGAATTTGACTAATTAAAATAAAAAATTAGTCAAATTATTTTGTTGAAATGATGGTAGCAAATTCTATCTTGTATATGGCGAATCTCTGATGATACCGTGTTCCGGTGTATTGCATGTGTTGTTTACGAAATTTTACAAGGTATGGTTTTTTTTTTTTTTTTTGATTAAAATGTTGGAGTCCAGAAAATTAATTTACACCCAACATATTGTTTTAGCTCCTTAAAGCACCAACATAAAAGATCCTGACAGAAATAACAAAAAACAGAAGTATCGCATCTAGATTCAACCACAACAGCAGCTTATTAACTACCATAAGCTGTAACCAAAAACCAACCAAAGTATAACATACGAGATTGAAATCTAAGCCACCTCATTGGGGCTATGGACAAAATATGTAACTACAAAATTTGGCTGAAAATCCCAAGGTCTTCTAGTTGTCGTCTTCATAGAGTACCAGCTGGTTCCCTGCTTCCATCACAGTGGAGTCTGCTGCACCCTCAGTTTCGACATCATCTGAATGCCAACTAGAGAGAGGAAGTACATCTGTATCAACTGGGAGCCACAAGGTTTGTGGAGGTAGCAACCTGCTGTGTCACCCGACCTGTCCAATAATGCATAAGTGAGATAATAAGCAAAGTAATTTGTCTCGCTGATTTCCGCTTACCATTATCAAATCATAGTTCGTTGCGATGTTTCCATAAAGTCTAGCAAAATGCACCAAAAACCAATAAGAAAGCTGTTCTATGTGAATTAGGTAACTGAATAGCAAACTGAATAATATCAGCAAAGTTTGACCATTGAATGCTAACATTTTGACAAGAACCCATAAATAACCATAGTTGTTTTGTAAAGGGGCAAGTCACAAATAAATGACTAATGGTTTCAGGTTGTTGACAAAATTGATAAGTATGCTTCCCTTTCCATCCTTTTTTCTTAAATTGTCGGTTGTTAAGATTTTATTTTTATGAGTAAGCCACATAAATAAGATTTTGATCTTAATAGGGATATGTATCATGCATCCACCATAGCATTGCATTTTTAGGTTTAGTACCCTCTAAAATTGAGAATTTTATATAGAGACCTAACTGAAAAATTGCCATTGGATTCTCATCTCCAACTAATTAAGTTTATTCTCTAAATGAGAATATGACAAGTGACTAATAATATCTAAAATCTCTAACCACTCTATATATTGTATATCATCTAAATTCCTACGGAAAGTAAGGGCATTGCCTTGTGTATTGATAACTGTTTGGAGTAAGATGTCAGTATTGGAGCAGATATTAAACAGGTAAGGATATCGAGATGTCATGGAACAATGTTGATACCAAATGTTAGTCCAAAACAGAACTGAAGTATTGTAGCCTGGTTCATAAGAAACACTGATGTGTCCCAAAGATTGGAGGGATGAAATACGAGACCAAAATTCAGATGTTGGAGCACTATGAGATGTGTATTTGTGCAATATCAGATTTTTCCAAGCACTAGTGTATGAGTGATATTTAAACTTCCACCACCATTTCATAAGTAAAGCTATATTCATTTGTTTGAGATCTAATATATCTAATCCTCCAAACTCCTTGGCAAAACAAGCTTTTTGCCAATTGATCAAATGATATATTTTCTTACCTGAATTATTGCCTTGCCATAAAAATCTACGCCTAATTTGATCAATTTTGTTTATCACATAATCAGGTATTTTATAAACCGATAAGAAGTATAACGGAACAGAGGACATAACTGAATTCAATAGAGTTAATCTATCTCCTATAGAAAGCATATTACCTTTCCAAGTCTGAAGTTTATTTTCTATTTATCAATAAGGAAAGTCCATTAAGTGATGATAATTTATGGGTATGCAATGGTAAACCTAAATAGTGCATGGGGAATGAAGCGGGATTACATCTAAAATTTTGAGCAAATCTAGAAACATCAGGAACATTGATGGGTACATAGAAGTTTTGGAATAGTTAACTTTGATGCCTAATATGGCTTCAAAGGCAATGAGAGCCCACCAAGCATGTTTATATTTCCTTCATTAGCCTTTAAAAAGAGGATGGTGTCATCTGCATAATTGACAATTGGTATGATAATGATTATCTAAAATAGAGGTTCTAATCCATTAAAGAATTTGCATTTCTACCTTTACGAAAGATGTTACTAAGAGTACAGCTGCAAGGATATACAAATAAGGAGATAAATGATCTCCCTGTTGAACCCCTCTTTTACAAAAAAAATAATTAGTGAGTTCACCATTAATGTTTACGCATGATTGTGAACTAAGTAACCACTCTGTAATCCATCTAATCCATTTTCCTCCAAATCCTCTACTATATAAACTATCTAAAATGTACTCCCAATTAATTTTGTCATAGGCTTTCTCAAAATCCACCTTGACAAGTACTCCTTCATCTTTAGTAGTTTGGCAAGAATGAATGATATCTTGACTTAAAATGACATTATCTAAGATATACCTTCCTTTAATAAAGACTGCTTGACTACTGTCTATGATTCTATGCATGATTGATTCTAACCGAAATGTCAGGATTTTAGAGATTATTTTGAACCTACAGGTTTACCAAACTAATTGGTCTGAATTTAGTGATAAGTTTGGCCTCTTGCTCTTTTGGGATGAGACAAATGATTGATTTATTCAGACTAGTTAGTTTGGTAGTATGATTATAAAATTGGAGACATAGTTGATACAGATCATTGCTAATTAAATCCCAAAAAGCTTGATAAAATTTGAAGGTAAAGCCATCTGGCCCAGGAGCCCCATGAGGTTCACAAGCAAAAACCGTATGTTTGATTTCATCTATAGTAAATGGAAGTTCTAAAGATTGTTGTTCTAAAGGAGTAAGTTTCTCGCTAGGGTCCCAAAATCCTTATCTAGGTGAGCACACGTTATCCCAAATTGACCTAACAGATCTTTGTAAAATTGGTGAATAGTTGTTTAATAGTTTGGTTTGGTGGTAGTAAGAAAGCCGTCTATTTCTAATGTAAGAAACAAGGTATGGTTTCCAAAAGAATTTTCTCAATTGAAACTGAAATGAAATGGAAGTGAATTATGTATTGAAATTTGATTGACATAATATAAAGTGAGAAACCTTATTTTGCTTCAAAATGACAGTATCCACCTCAACACATTTGAGGCAATTCTTTCTGTTTTTGTTTAAGTAAAACAATTACAGTAATACTTGAATTACAAGTTGAGTACTAATGTAGAAAATTGATCCAGTACATTAAGTTTTTGCTAGATGGTTTATATTTAAATTATCAGATGGCTATATTATGTTATTGAATTTTTTCAAATTTAAATGACATGAATAAAAGTAATTTTGATATAATCTATATTTATTAGTGAATATTATATTTATTAGAAATTTTGGATGGTCAAGTAAGGGATGAAATTAAACTCGAGGTGCTTGAAGAGATTGGAGATTTAGTCATGCATTGTCTGAACATGAACAGAGAAGAAAGACCTACAATGAGAGATGTTGCTGACACTTTAGAGAAGGCGAGAAGATTTCAAAAGAAATCATCAAATGAAGAGAACCATGTAGAGGAGACTGAGAGCTTGCTTGGCGATTCAATATATATACAGGAGATAGTAGCATGTCATATAGTTTTGGGCAACAAGCTATCTCTGATATGGTATCAGGGAGGCGACGGTTTTAGTTCTGGTACTTAATTCTTGGATTCGTTTCATGATAGTTTATGTATATTTTTGTCCTGCCTCTGTACCCAATTTCTTAAATATTTTTATCTCTGGTATTCTGTAAATGCTACCACTATACTATATATGAAGGCTACCCAGTTCCCTTGTATGTTATGTGGGCAATATAAGATTTTAAGGAATAATTTAATTGTTCATCTTCATGTCAGCGTATAATAGAATTGGGCAAGAAAGGCTGTTTATCATTGTTCCTTTCTTTGCTTCTTTCTCTCTCAAAATTATGTGGCCTTCTATCTTGCACATTTTACTCTTTGTTTCTAACTTCTTGCAGTCAGATTAAGTTGCTCTCTTGAAAAAATAATTTTGTGTAGAGTTTATAGTTGACACTTAATAGTACAAGTATGGATTATTTACAAAATTTCTGTTTAAATGCTTAGGGGCATTTTTTTGTTTTTTCCACCAAAAGGTTTGATATCTCACTCCACCTACTTCCCTTAAGTTCTCTTTTTTGAAAGGCTTGGCGGTGGCTGCCAAGATCATCCTTTTAGTTTTCTCTCAACAAAAATATCATTTTCAGATCCCAGACAACATTTATATTTTATTTCTTGATACTTTTTTTCATTTATAGCTGCATCTACAATATGGAGTATTAAGAGGGAATCTGAATTCTTTTTTTAAATCAGTAAATGGAGGACTTACTAATTTTCATCCACCGTATAAAAAGGAGTACAAAGAGTTCTTGAGCCAGATTATTGGGTCATAGTTTTTTGAGGCAGAATTTAGCTGCTAAAATAAAATATTAATTAGTAATTTTTTTTTTAAATGATGATAGTAAAGATGACACCACACACATAGCAGCTCTCTTTGTCCTGCTATCTGCAATTGGATCTACCATTGTCTGATGTAAATTGTAGATCGATAAAGCGAGTCAAATTCTGTCCTAAGATATGCAGCTATGAATGAAAAAGGTATCAAGAAATTCATGTAGAAAGTTGGCTGGAATTGGAAAATGGTATTTTTGTTGAGAGAGAACTAAGGAGAAAAGGAAGTAGATGTAGTGAGATGTCAGACCTTTTGGTAGAAAAGAAAAAAAAATTAAAGATGTCCCAAGTTAAACACTAAGTATTTAAGCAGGAATTTTAGTATAAAATTTATACTTGCTCTATTAAGTGTAAAATGTATATAAATTCAGCTCTATCAACTGTCAAATAAGCAGGATTTTTTCTGATAAATGATAATTTTGTACAAGTTTGTTTCGTTAAATATGAACCCTACACAAATTAATGTTTTTAACGGTAAATTCTGTATAAATTCAAATCTAAGATCAGACTACAAGAGTTAAAAAAACGAGTAAAAATGTGCAATATATAAGGCCATATACATTTTACTTCAAATGATTCTAGCAACGCAACAGCCATTTTTTCCAATCCTATTATACTGAAATGAAAATGAACAATGTAATTATTCATTAAATCTTATATTTCCGACATAGCATGCGAGAAAATCGTGGAGCTTTGCATATATATATAGTATAGTATTAGGCTATTAGCATTTACAGTTTACCAAAGATAAAAAAAAAAAAAAAAATTGAGTACAGAGCAGTATTGAAATATACCTAACCTATCATGAAACAAATCCAAGAATTAGAAACTTTTCATTCAGAAAATTAAATACCAGAACTAATTAAAGCCGTCGCCTCCCTGATTCCATATCAACAGATAGCTTGTTGCGCAAAACTATATGACATGCTACTATCTCTTGTATATATATCGACTGAATCTCCAAGCAAGCTCTCAATCTCCTCTACATGGTTCTCTTCATTTGATGATTGCTTTTGAAATCTTCTCGCCTTTTCTAAAGTGTCAGCAACTTCTCTCATTGTAGGTCTTTCTTCTCTGTTCATGTTCAGACAATGCATGACTAAATCTCCAATCTCTTCAAGCACCTCTAGTTTAATTTCATTCCTTGACCATCCAAAATTTCTATGAACCTCCCCTCCTTTTTGGCCACACAAAAACTTGATGCCAAACTCCTATCCTCCGCTGGTCCTTCAAAATAAAGTGCTTTCTTTCTTGTAAGATTAAAGGCCTCATCTAGTGTTTTTGGTTTGAACAGGTTGATTGAATTTTGTATTTCCTCTTTTAACCCACAGATGAAACTCCAAACAAAAAAGAACTCATTCTTTATTCCTGTTTCAACCAATAACCTTGCTTTAGCTCTTTGGAATTCCCTTACAAATTCATCCACCGTACCCGTTTGTTGTACCCTCTTGAATTGAACTACTGGATTCTGGTTTGTTCTTACCTTAAATCGTTCAAAAACGGCATTTACCAGCATGGGCCAAGGCAGATCCGGATGTTCTACCCGGTAACAGCTGAACCATTCCTCAGCATCCCCACTAAAATTCATAGTAGCCATGTGTACCTTGTACTTTTCAGGAGTCTGATAATACTCAAAGTAAAACTTACAGTGTTCAAGCCAATCTCCCGCCTTATTACCGTCAAAAGCCGGTATATCAATCCTGGGCAATACGACCCTTTGATTGTCATGAAACCTGTTGGTTCTTCTGCTGCCAATCATTTCTTCATATTCATACTCCACTTGTCTGTCATCGTCTCGATCCACAGCTGCTGACACGTGACCGCTATGGCTACTTTGACCGAGTTCAAGGCCCTTACTAGCACCCTGGGTCTTCATCGACTGATTCATCGCTTCCATCATCAACATCATCTGCTGAAATCTCTCTTCTTGTACCCTATTAGAAGTTTGAAACTGCTCGTCGCGACTCTGGAATCCAGCCTGGACCTCCTTCGCCAGTTGATTGAGTTTCTCATGGATGGTCGCAAGATCTAATTGGATAACTACCTCCTCAGATGGATCCTGTATCCTCTTTGGTGGCATCGTTAATCCCAGGTAACGGCGAACCTGGCTCTGATACCAAATGCAACGAGCCTAGAATCTCGATTGCGATAATCAATCAATAGAACAGATAATTGAAGAAATTTGGGATTTATAAGAGAAAATTCTGATATTGATAACTCGAATGCTTAAGATAGCAATTCGCAGTTTTACAAATTAAAAGTTCGATACAACTGCATATGAGCTTAGGCCTTTTATAGGCGATGCGAAAAGTAAGAAAAAGTAGATAACTTGGTAATAGGATTAATGGCTTTTATTCAGGGAGTGCCCCGTCAGCGTGAAGCGATGACACGGCCTAACCAACTCCAACAGATTCTGCAAATCTCAGTAATCCGTTCGCCCAATCCTCATCTCCAGTAGCATTCAACCGGAGCCTCCTTTTCTGTATCCTGGGGTCCGCTGTCAGTCTTAGTGTTGGTCTTAATCGGCTGACCGTTTGGTCTGACCGCACTGCCCCCGTACCCTTCCTCTTCAATCGAGCCCCTTATTGCAACGGTCATCCCCAAATCCGTTATTTCTCGTCGCACTTACTAATTTTCATCAACCATATACAAAGGAGTACAAACTACAAAGAGTTCTTGAGCCAGATGATTGGGTCATGGTTTTTTTGAGGCAGAATTTAGCTGCTAAAATAAAATACTAATTAGTATTTTTTTTTTTAAATGATGATAGTAAAGATGACACCACACACATAGCAGCTCTCTGTCCTGCTATGAACCCTACACAAATTAATGTTTTCAACGGCAAATTCGTCTGTATAAGTTCAAATCTAAGATCGACTACAAGAGTTAAAAAAAAAAAGTAAAAATGTGCAATATATGAGGCCATATACATTTTACTTCAAATGATTCTAGCAAGCAACAACCATTTTTTCCAATCCTATTATACTGAAATGAAAATGAACAATGTAATTATTCATTAAATCTTATATTTCTGACATAATATGCGAGAAAATCGTGGAGCCTTGCATATATATATAGTATAGTATTAGGCCATTAGCATTTACAGTTTACCAAAGATAAAAAGAATTAAAAAATTGAGTACAGAGCAGTATTGAAGTATACCTAACCTATCATGAAACAAATCCAAGAATTAGAAACTCTTCATTCTGAAAATTAAATACCAGAACTAATTAAAGCCGTCGCCTCCCTGATTCCATATCAAAGATAGCTTGTTGCGCAAAACTATATGACATGCTACTATCTCTTGTATATATATCAACTGAATCGCCAAGCAAGCTCTCAGTCTCCTCTACATGGTTCTCTTCATTTGATGATTGCTTTTGAAATCTTCTTGCCAGTAAGGAGGAGCCATTAATGCTATTATCTCCTTTATTGACTGTATGTATGCATACATACATGATGCTAGTTCCTAATATTCCTGTCTCATTGATTTGTTTATGCTATTACTTAAAATCTGATTTAGAAAAATTAAATTTAATCAGATAATTAATGGATTTCTTGAGAAAACTTGCCGGTTGTCAAGTGGACTGGTATGTTCTATCTCATTTGCACCATTATTTTTCTGCCTATGGAAAACGTACTTTTATCATTTTTATCAATTTTATCCATTTCAAAAAATAAGAAAGTGCCTTTTATCCATTTTATTTATAATGTCAGGCATCTTATTTTCTCCACTGGAAAAAAATATGTGTTCTCCGGCCAATTGTTGGAGCAAGTGGCCAAGTAGCCACCGAAATTTTTTATTAATAGAAATAAAAATTAAAATATCGAGATTGAAGAAGAATTTCAGCGGAATTCAAAATATAGAAATTCCGTGATTTACTGAAACGGCCAAGATGACGTTATAGTCTGTAACGGCCCGATTATTCATCAGATTAGCGAGCTGATTACGAAAACCAAATCCCGGCCGTTATAGAGAATCACGGCCAGGATTTTTGCGGAAAAAAAAAAAACCTGACCATTATAGAGAATCACGATCATAATTTTTGCGGAAAATAAAATAAAAAAACAGACCGTATAGAAAATCACAGCAGTTTTCTATTTCGCATCCCTTTCTATTAATAAAAATTTCGAGAACAAAGCGCACAGCGCACTGGAGCTTGACTCAAATCTACAGATTATTGTAGATGGACAGATACTATGTGGCATTAACCCTATTACAAGCTGCAGTGATATTCCTGCAGGATATGAATACATTTAATTGCTGTATTGGTAAAGGCAAAAGTGGAAGCGTACATGACTCGCCACACTGTCAGTAATTGATGTATTGCCATTTTCCAAGAAAGGTTCTTTTTTTTGGGAACTTGAGCGACTTTTGTCACGGGGATGGTAGAAGAACTTTTTTTAAATGGAAAAGAGGGCCCTTCATTTTATTTTATTTTAGGGGATATCCTACTCTGCACATCCTTGATCTATTCGAACTTGTAGACTTTGGCTCAGATTCTCTATAAGACTTGGCCGTGATTCTCCATAATGGCCCCGTTTTTTTTATTTTGTTTTTTGTGAAAATTCTGATTGCGATTCTCTATAACGGTCCGGCTTTTTATTTTTTATTTTTTGCAAAAATCCTGACTGTGATTCTCTATAACTATCCGGAATTTGATTTTTGTAAATCAGCCCACTAATCTGATGAATAATTGGGCCGTTGCAGACTATAACATCATCTGGCCGTTACAGTAAATCACATAATTCCTATATTTCGAATTCTGTCAAAAATCTTCTTCAATCTCGATATTTTAATTTTTTATTTTCTATTAATAAAAATTTCGGAAGTAGCCATGGAGCCAAGTAGCCAAGTAGTCAACCACCTTTTAATAATATTATATATTTGATATTCTCCGAAGTATGACCCAGATACATTTTAAGAGTGTTAATTTGCATTCATCAGAATCATTTGATTTAATTTTAATTACACTAATTACCTATAATAATAACAGCAATGTACAGAAAATTTCCGTCACATATGATCTTGGACCCATGTAATTAGAGATGATAATCAAATATTTGAGTCGAATTCGGATCGGATTGAGTTTCATATCATCTGAATTGTTTCATATGGTCTTGGACCCATGTAATTAGAGACTATGTATTAAATAAAATTATTTTTGTATGAAGTTCATATCATCTTGAATTGTTTCATCTACTTTCGAGCCAATATTTCAAATTGTATGTCGTTCAAGTTTGAATCGAGTTTGATCGGAGGTTAATGTGTGACTTTCTAAATTGTATGTGTTTAAGAGTCATTTTGATTTAGAACATATGATAAGTCAGATTCAAATCAAGTTTACTTTTTTTTTTTTTAAATTACCTGAATAAATTTAAATTTTAATAAAAATCGGAACAAGCAATCTTGAATTAGATGGAATTCTGCATATGTCAAGCTATTCTTGAAGAGCAGGGGCAGATGCAAAGATTTTTGCTCAGAGAGGAGCATAAATCGGATTCAAATAGCTTATTAGATTCAAACCCATTATCTAATCAGTGTAGTAGATAAAATATCAAATAATAAAGAAACTACAATTAATTATTGTTAATGGGGAAGACAACATTAGAATTTGACAACTTTTTAGTAGCGTATGTACAAATGCAATTAATTAAATTTTGTTAAGAAACTTTTGTATTGTTTTCTTAAAATTAAAGAAGAAATAACAGCCAACTTGATGTTGTTTGCATACATTCATCAGCGATGACTTGGGAGTTGGGAGCCAGTGACTTGGGATACTGGAAGCCAGCAACAATATCTATTTTGTTTGGGCTTGGTCCAATATATTTGCACAAAAGGTTCAAATTTCAACAGTATGAGCTTAATGGATTTAGAGAGGGACAAATGTTTTTTTCAGAGAAGGACAAAATAGAAATATGACTTGTATATTTGCACTAAGTATCAAAATCCAATGAGACAATGTCTCTCCCTAGACCTTACTGGATCCGCCACTATTGAAGAGCACATGCGCTTCAATAATTGATACGACAAGCACTTCTATTTTATTTTCAAGAAAAAAAAAAAAGCTTATGGAGACGATTAATGGCACGTCTAGTTGAAAAAAAAAGGCCCGTTTAGTTGAAAAGAAAATGCATTTTTTAAATACTTATGACTAGATCTAATTATCTATCCTAATACACAAGGTAATTAATAAGTGACCATTGACCAGTCAATAAAGGCACTTCTAGTGTTTTGAAATTATCCGGGTGGGTCAAACCTGGTCCGGTCCGCCCGTGACCCGTACCCGTTCGGTCCGGACCGTGCCCGGGTTTGACAC
Source organism: Carex kokanica (assembly GCA_025461125.1). Lineage (NCBI taxonomy): Eukaryota > Viridiplantae > Streptophyta > Magnoliopsida > Poales > Cyperaceae > Carex > Carex kokanica. The sequence goes on from JAJGRX010000025.1 coordinate 316,621, forward strand.
GGGTCCACGGGTAACCCGGGTAAGAGTTGAAAGGGCCGGACCCGGTTTTTTGCCATTAAACCCGTGATAACCCGGTCCGGTCCGTGTACCCGCCTAACCCGTACCCGTATCCTTTGACCCATGATACCCGTACACTAAACCCGTGCTACCTGTACCCTACCTGGATTTGAACCCGTACCCTACCCGATTTGACCATTTTTTTTTTTAGATTTTTTTTTAAATTCAAATTTCATTCTCATTTCCCCCCCAAACAAAATCCTACCGGATTTGACGCGTACCCTACCCGATTTGACCGTTTTTTTTTTTCAGATTTTTAAAAAAAATTCAAATTGCGTTCCCCTCAAACAAAACTCTTTAATATACCTCCATCCCTCACAAATTTTCACATCTCAATCTCAATATTTTCATCTCTCATTCTCTCAACTCAATCTCAATCTCAATATTTTCATTATTCTCAATTTTAAATTTATTGTTAAAACAAAATATAGTTGTAAATTTAATTCATTCTACAAATACGCAAACAGAATTACGAAGGTATTGAAATTACGAAGTTTGACACCTCCCGCAAGATTTTCCCGTGTGAGATTTAAGGTTACATTTATTTCATGTTAGATTAAATTTTGTTAGATTAAAATATTGAATGTTAGATTTATTTTTTGTTTCAATTAGTTTAACTTAAATTTTATTTTTGTTAGATTTTGTAGAGAATGTTAGAATTAAATTGAATGTTTAGATTTATTTTTGTAGAGTAATTTAACAATTTAAATTTGATGTTAGATTTATTTTTGTAGAGAAATTTAGAATTTAAATGAATGTTAGATTTTAGTTTATGTTAGATTTATTAAATGTTAGATTTATTTTTGTAGAGTAATTGGACTAAAAAATTGAATGTTAGTGGATTGCTAAAAATGTAGATTGATTTTTTGAATATGTTAATTAGATTTATTTTTTGAATAGGTTAGATTTTATTGTTTAAATTCGGATTTTATTTTTAATAGGTTAAAAAATAGGTTAGATTTATTTTTGAATATGTTAAGTAATTACATTTATTTTTGAATACGTTAGATTTTATTTTTCAAATTCGGATTTATTTTTAATAGGTTAAATAAATATGTTAGATTTATTTTTTGAATATGTAAGTAATTACATTTATTTTTGAATAGGTTAGATTTTATTTTTAAATTCAGATTTATTTTTAATAGGTTAAAAGAATAGGTTAGATTTATTTTTTGAATATGTTAAGTAATTGCATTTATTTTTGAATAGGTTAGATTTTATTTTTCAAATTCGGATTTATTTTTAATATGTTAAAAAATAGGTTAGATTTATTTTTGAATATGTTAAGTAATTACATATATTTTTGAATAGGTAAGATTTTATTTTTTAAATTCAGATTTATTTTTAATAGGTTAAAAAAATAGGTTAGATTTTTTTTTTTGGAAATGTGAAGTAATTAGATTTATTTTAGAAAATGTTAGATTTTATTTTGAAATTCGGATTTATTTTTAATAGGTCAAAAAAATAGGTTAGATTTATTTTTTGGAAATGTGAAGTAATTACATTTATTTTTGAATAGGTTAGATTTTATTTTTCAAATTCGAATTTATTTTTAATAGGTTAAATAATATGTTAGATTTATTTTTTTGAATATGTTAAGTAATTTGCATTTATTTTTTGAATAGGTTTAAAAAATGACAACTCCTCATCGCGAATCGGTGGAAGAATCCATCGCGAGAATGTCCCACGAAATATTTGACGTCGATATGTCAACTATTTATCCTGGTAGTTCCTCCCAAATACCACCACCTAATTATCCACTAAATTATCAAAGAAGGGACCAAATGTTACAACCAAATTATTAACCAAATTATCAACAAGCCCCCCAAATGCTACAACCAAATTATCAACCAAATTATCAACAAGCCCCCCAAACGAGTGCACCGTATTATTCTAACGATCCAAACATATTATTCCACAAGAAACACATCAATCGACACCACCGTATGCATATAGAGGCACTTCTTCCATAGCATCGAGTCAATTCACTACAACTATAAAAGGTACTCCTTCGACAAGTGTCCCTGAAATTCAAGCCGAAGATGTCCCTCCTTCGACAAGTGTCACCCCAGAAGAACCAGCAGAAAAGAAGAGTAAAAGAGCTCCCGAATACAATGCGAAATGGTTGCCCTGGTATGACGTGACCTACCTGGAGGATGGCACTATGCAAGATCTAACTTGTAAGGTAAAAGGTTGCAAGAGACCGAATTTTGTGTATAAAAAATCTAGTGGTATGTCTAGCTTTAAGAGACATGTCGACGCTCACGAAAAAAAGGGTGATGTTCCACAAAAATATGCTGACCCAAGGCAAATCCAAATCCTTATTAACCCGGATGGTACCAGAACACACCAGAAATATGATGAATCGGTAATGCTTAGTGAATTGGCCCGATACATTACCCACAGAGAACAACCAATAAGTATGGGTGGTTGCATGAGTTTTGCCCGGTTGGTCATTCGGGGGTGTGGTCAACCAATGTACAAGAGGTCCCGTCATAGAAAGATGGTTAATAAAATAAAAAAACCAGTTTACCATTACAAAAAACGAGCTACGAGCTATATTTGCATATCAAACCAATAAGGTCTCAATTACCTCTGATAGTTGGACTGCTGGTAAACATGAACTTGGGTACTCTTGTATTACCGGGCATTGGATCGATGATCATTGGATATTACAAAAAAGGGTATTAAGTTTTTGAGTGTTGGATTCCCCGCACACTTCAAATGTAATTTACAAATCCATTATTGAGGTTTTACAAGAGTATAACCTTAAAAGGGATATAGAGAACAAGATTTTTTCTATTTCATTCGATAATGCTAGCAACAACATAGCTTCCATTGAGATTTTTAAACGGTCACTAAATCTAATCATGAATGGTGCAATGTTTCACCAAAAGTGTGCTTGCCACATACTTAACCTCGTCGAGCTCTTGCCCACATTGTTTCAAACCAAGAAAGAAAACAACGGTTTGCGATTTTGTGTGGCCAGTTTGGATTGAGCAGGTTGAGAGTACCTTGGGATATAGATACCCGTTGGAACTCTACCTATAGGATGTTGAACCGATGCCTTCCTTACTCAGCTGCCATAGGAGAGTTTTTGAGAAGCTCCACCCCCGAGGGAATGCAATTGGAACCCACCGACGGAGAATAGCAGCAACTACAAAGGCTTAAAAATTTCCTAGGAACCTTTTTTACAGCAACCGTCAAACTATCCTGCTCGTACTCACCGACGGCATTTGAGTTGCTCAAACATCTCTACCAAATTTCCAAGGTGTATCGTGAATTGGAAGAAGCTGAAAGCAACGATTCCTCTCTCACGCCGATCGTAGATGCCATGAAACAAAAATTTCTAAAATATTGGGAAGATGTACCCCTCCTGGCCATTATCGCAAGCTGCCTCAACCCGGCATACAAGAAGCATTTCACGATCAAAATACTTGAAACGTACAAAGAGAATCTACATTTAGACAAAATCGGGGTGGATACACACGTGAATTCGAAGTTCGATGAGATGTTTAACTTATACAACTCAAGAATGAGTGACAACCAAAACCAAACGTCTTCGTCCCGTGCCGCCGCTAGGTATGAATATAAATATACATGTGTTTTTAATCTTTATTATTTATAATATCTACATTATTTGTCCACTAATTTTTTTTATATTTTTTAATAGTTCCACTTCCAGGAGCACCAGCAGTGTGATCAGAGTCAAAATGATGATGAATTACGGAGGGTTTTGGCTTAGGTTTTGCATATTATCTCACACTTATGTTTATTTAATTAGATAAAAATGTTACTGTTACCTTTCTTTATGTTTTATTGCAAAAAACAGGTTTTGGGACTATTTCACATCAAATAGAGCAAGAATCAGGTCAATCGGACAAGCGACGCTCATCGACTAAGGCCCTGTTACGGTCCGTACCAGTTGATATGGACCTAGCCAGATACGGACCAGAAGATGGTGTGATACGCATTAAAACCCTCAGCGACAAGGTGTGAATACGGACCGTATCACCTGATACGGTCCGTAACCAAGGCGCCCTTTGGGGAATAACTGCCACAAGCATGTCCAGACCGTGTTTCTTGGCCTCCACTCACCTCCAGACGGTCCCCTCACTCCTATATAAAGCCCCTGGACAGAAGAGAAAGCCATCTTGTAATTTTGGTGATTATAGTTAGATTTAATTGAAGTGAGAAAGAGAGGAGTGTTGTAATGATGCCGTTCCGCGGCTAAGTTCTTTTCTTAGGGGCTAGGCAGTAAACCTTGTTACTCATGAAACTTTGATATATATATATATATTCTGTTGATTATGATTTCTTGTTGTAGATTGAAATGTTTTTTGCAATTTATTCTCCCTTCACCTAATTTCGATGATATAGTTTAATCCTAGGGTAGTGACACTACTTTATTGATAGAAAAAACTATGATGGACGAGTTAGCCTCGTTGGGAGCCATTAGATTTATGTGAAGAAAACATTCGCGGAGAAACCATAAATCAGAACCACAAAACGCAAACCAAGTTCTGTCATTTGCGTAAGATAAATCGCAGTGTCATATGTAGTAACTTGTGTATTTAAGAGATCTGTCGTTTGCGTAAGATAACTCGCAGTGTCATATGTAGTATCTCGGTGGAAGTCCCGTCATTTGCATAAGTGACTCGCAGTGTCCTATGTAGTGTCTTTCATTAACAACAACAGAAAATCAGACCCGACAGAAGTAGAATATCAAAGTGGATTGAGTAGCAATGGTGTGCCGAAACCCTAGGAATTCTCATCTCTATCTTTATTTTAATTACTTTTAATTGTTGCCGAATTTACATTGATCACAATTTCAACTCTTAATTTTCAGATTTTGTCTAGCCTTTCGAAAGATTGTGATTCGATCGCTCAAGACTGTAGACCAATATTCCCTGTAGATCGACCTCGATTATACTACTCGATAAGGATTGTGCGCTTGCAATCCGAACCGATAGCATTTCTGAGTTTATAAATTTTAAAAGAAAACATCGCTCTCTTTGAGTGATCACAGTGGTGGATTGTTATCAGATTTCCAGTTGGAGAGCGACCCGCACACATCCACAAACGAGTTATTGAGCTATATTTGATGCGCAACGAAAGTGAACAGGTTGACATCATGGCCTGGTGGAGGAGGAATGCAAGTCACTATCTAGTCCTTGCGATGATGGCCCACGACGTATTTGCCGTGCCCGTGTTAACCGTACCTTTCGAAAGTTGTTTTAGTTCGGCGAACAGGATCCTCTCCGATAAACGTAGTAAGTTGGGTGCACATGTTTTTGAGAGACTTGTGTGCTTGAAAGATTGGATTGATGCTGAAAATCGCAAGCAATATCGAGGTCATCAAGCATCATCATCCGGAGTCGACACTGAAGAAAGCGGTACCGAGCTGCGGCCCAAGGCTAATTCGGATTCAGACGGTGCGGAAGAGAGCGAACAATGGTATGAATGAGAACTTCTAGATAGGTAGTGTCGGTATAAATTTCTAACCTCTTTTAATCTTTATGGTTATTCTTTAAATTATAAATTTCTAAACATTTCAATTAGTTTTTAAATTATTAATTTTAAAGAAGAATTACTAACAAAAAAAAGTTAGAGCCTATGTTATTTTACATAGCCGGTCCCAAGCCCGGAATAAAGGAGGAGGATAACTTTTATTTTTTAATCTATTGTTTTAAAATAATTCATAATTATTTTTAAAGTAATTGATTTAAGAAATTTTTTATTTATATTTTATTGTTTTAAAGTAATTGATTTAAGATATTTTAAAGTAATTGATTTAAGAAATTTTTTATTTATATTTTATTGTTTTAAATTTAAAGTAATTGATTTAAGATATTTTAAAGTAATTGATTTAAGCAACATTGTTTTAAAATAATTCGTAATTTTGATTTATATTTTATTATAATAAAATCTATTGAGTTCAAATATGCAATCATGTCAAATGAATTTTGATTTATATTTTATTGATTTAAAAAGAAAAAAAGAAAAAAAAACAGCAAAAAAAAAAACCGGTCCGGACCGGACCAGACCCGTGCTACCCGGACCGTGCAACCCCCGGACCCGGACCGTGCAACCCGCTTACCCGTGCTACCCGGGGGTTGAGGCGGTCCGGGTAAGGTTTTTGAAAAAAAAATCTATGCTACCCTACCCGTGTCGCCCGTGACCCGTGTCGCCCGTGACCCGTGTTGCCCGGGCCTGTGCCCTCCCGTTGCCCGCCACGGGTTTTACCCGACCCGGACCGTCCGGCCCGTTTGCATAAGAATAGGCACTTCCATGCCTCCTTGACTACGAGTCTACGACCCCTTCCTCAATCTCTTTAATTTACATGTCTTTCCCAAAAAAGAAACTTTTTGTTTTCCACAAAGGGGTGTCAATGACACCCGTTTATCCGTTTACTCTATCTGTATCGTATTCAATAAGACGGGTATTGGTAAGATTTTTTTTTCGTTAGCTTATTGGGTATGGGTATGGGTAAAGATTTTTTTTTATTAGATAAACGGATATGGGTACGGATAAAGATTATTTCGTACCCATTGGGTAACGGGTAATTATATGAAATAAATTATATATAGATATATCAATATTATATTCAATTTATTTATTTATCTGTTTTTCATATTGCTGAATGTTTTGTTATTTAGTTAACGAATTGAATTTGTTAGAAGAGATATTTGTGATTTTTATTTTATTTTTGCTTTATAAAAAACTATTAGTTAGAATTGATTGCATATTTGTATTTTCATTTTTATATTAGTAATTGTGATGGTATATGTATGACATGATGCATTTAGATGGTTTATTTGTAAAAATAGTAAAACCATTATATTAGTATTTTCGTTATTCGCCCACTACCGTTTCGTTACCCATTAATCATAACGGGCATGGGTAGGGTAGGATAAGACAAATTCTTAACCGGTATGGGTAGAGTATGAGTAGATCAATTCTTAGTGGGTATGGATATGAAAATGGTTCCACCCTAACCGTATCGTACCCATTCACACCCCTATTTCCACATACGCGTCCCTCCAAACCAAAATTTTGTAATAATCCAAATCAACATACGTGTCTCTTTAATTTACATCACACTTTCCCCAAAAGAGTACAAATAGTACAAAGAGTTCTTGAGCCAGATGATTGCGTCATATTTTTTTAAGGAAGAATTTGACTAATTAAAATAAAAAATTAGTCAAATTATTTTGTTGAAATGATGGTAGCAAATTCTATCCTGTATATGGCGAATCTCTGATGATACCGTGTTCCGGTGTATTGCATGTATTGTTACGAAATTTTACAAGGTAATGGTTTTTTTTTTTTTTTGATTAAAATGTGGGAGTCCATTTCATTGAAGAAAAGTTAATTTACACCCAACATATTGTTTTAGCTCCTTAAAGCACCAACATAAAAGATCCTGACAGAAATAACAAAAAACAGAAGTATCACATCTAGATTCAACCACAACAGCAGCTTATTAACTACCATAAGCTGTAACCAAAAACCAACCAAAGTATAACATACGAGATTGAAATCTAAGCCACCTCATTGGGGCTATGGACAAAATATGTAACTACAAAATTTGGCTGAAAAGCCCAAGGTCTTCTAGTTGTCGTCTTCATAGAGTACCAGCTGGTTCCCTGCCTCCATCACAGTGGAGTCTGCTGCACCCTCAGTTTCGACATCATTTGGATGCCAACTAGAGAGAGGAAGTACATCTGTATCAACTGGGAGCCACAAGGTTGTGGAGGTAGCAACCTACTGTGTCACCCGACCTGTCCAATAATGCACAAGTGAGATAATAAGCAAAGTAATTTGTCTCGTTGATTTTCGCTTACCATTATCAAAACATAGTTCATTGCGATGTTTCCATAAAGTCTAGCAAAATGCACCAAAAACCAATAAGAAAGCTGTTCTATGTGAATTAGGTAACTGAATAGCAAACTGAATAATATCAGCAAAGTTTGACCATTGAATGCTAACATTTTGACAAGAACCCATAAAGAGCCATAGTTGTTTTGTAAAGGGGCAAGTCACAAATAAATGACTAATGGTTTCAGGTTGTTGACAAAATTGATAAGTATGCTTCCCTTTCCATCCTTTTTTTCTTAAATTGTTGGTTGTTAAGATTTTATTTTTATGAGTAAGCCACATAAAGATTTTGATCTTAATAGGGATATGTATCATGCATCCACCATGGCATTGCATTTTTAGGTTTAGTACCTCTAAAATTGAGAATTTTATATAGAGACCTAACTGAAAAATTGCCATTGGATTCCCATCTCCAACTAAGTTTATTCTTTAAATGAGAATATGACAAGTGACTAATAATATCTAAAATCTCTAACCACTCTATATATTGTATATCATCTAAATTCCTACGGAAAGTAAGGGCATTGCCTTGTGTATTGATAACTGTTTGGAGTAAGATGTCAGTATTGGAGCAGATATTAAACAGGTAAGGATATCGAGATGTCATGGAACAATGTTGATACCAAATGTTAGTCCAAAACAGAACTGAAGTATTGTAGCTTGATTCATAAGAAACACTGATGTGTCCCAAAGATTGGAGGGATGAAATACGAGACCAAAATTCAGATGTTGGAGCACTATGAGATGTGTATTTGTGCAATATCAGATTTTTCCAAGCACTAGTATATGAGTGATCTTTAAACTTCCACCACCATTTCATAAGTAAAGTTATATTCATTTGTTTGAGATCTACGATACCTAATCCGCCAAACTCCTTGGCAAAACAAGCTTTTTTGCCAATTGATCAGATGATATTTTGTCTTACCTAAATTATTACCTTGCCACAAAAATCGACATCTAATTTGATCAATTTTGTTTATCACCGAATCAGGGAGTTTATAAACTGATAAGAAGTATAACGGAACAGAGGACATAACTGAATTCAATAGAGTTAATCTACCTCCTATAGAAAGCATACTACCTTTCCAAGTCTGAAGTTTCTTTTCTATTTTATCAACAAGGAAATGCCAGTCAATTGATGATAATTTCTGGTTATGCAATGGTAATCCTAAATAATGCATGGGGAAAGAAGCAGGGCGACATCTAAAAGTTTGAGCAAATCTAGAAACATCAGGAACATTGATGGGTACAGAGAAGTTTGGAATAGTTAACTTTGATGCCTGATATGGCTTTAAAGGCAATGAGAGCCCACCAAGCATGTTTAATATTTCCTTCATTAGTCTTTAAAAAGAGGATGGTGTCATCTGCATAATGACAATTGGTATGATAATGATTATCTAAAATAGAGGTTCTAATCCAATTAAAGAATTTGCATTTCTACCTTTACGAAAGATGTTACTAAGAGTATCAGCTGCAAGGATATACAAATAAGGAGATAAATGATCTCCCTGTCGAACTCCTCTTTTACAAAAATAATAATTAGTGAGTTCACCATTAATGTTTACGCATGATTGTGAACTAAGTAACCACTCTGTAATCCATCTAATCCATTTTCCTCCAAATCCTCTACTATATAAACTATCTAAATGTACTGCCAATTAATTTTGTCATAGGCTTTCACAAAATCCACCTTGACAAGTACTCCTTCATCTTTAGTAGTTTGGCAAGAATGAATGATTTCTTGACTTAAAATGACATTATCTAAGATATACCTTCCTTTAATAAAGGCTGCTTGACTACTGTCTATGATTCTATGCATGATTGATTCTAACCGAAATGTCAGGATTTTAGAGATTATTTTGAACCTACAGTTTACCAAACTAATTGATCTGAATTTAGTGATAAGTTTGGCCTCTTGCTCTTTTGGGATGAGGCAAATGATTGAATTATTCAGACTAGTTAGTTTGGTAGTATGATTATAAAATTGGAGACATAGTTGATACAGATCATTGCTAATTAAATTCCAAAAAGCTTGATAAAATTTGAAGATGAAGCCATCTGGCCCAGGAGCCCCATGAGGTTCACAAGCAAAACCGTATGTTTGATTTCATCCATAGTAAATGGAAGTTCTAAAGATTGTTGTTCTAAAGGAGTAAGTTTCTCGCTAGGGTCCCAAAAATCCTTATCTAGGTGAGCACACGTTATCCCAGATTGACCTAACAGATCTTTGTAAAATTGGTGAATATGTTGTTTAATAGTTGGTTTTGTGGTAGTAAGAAAGCCGTCTATTTCTAATGTAAGAAACAAGGTATGGTTTCCAAAAGAATTTTCTCAATTGAAACTGAAATGAAATGGAAGTGAATTATGAATTGAAATTTTGATTGACATAATATAAAGTGAGAAACCTTATTTTGCTTCAAAATGACAGTATCAACCTCAACACAATTGAGCAATTCTTTCTGTTTTTGTTTAAGTAAAACAATTACAGTAATACTTGAATTACAAGTTGAGTACTAATGTAGAAAATTGATCCAGTACATTAAGTTTTTGCTAGATGGTTTATATTTAAATTATCAGATGGCTATATTATGTTATTGAATTTTTTCAAATTTAAATGACATGAATAAAAGTAATTTTGATATAATCTATATTTATAGTATATTATTATTAAAATTTATTAACTAGTTTTAAAAGCAAATCAAACATTTTTGTATTTATATGATTAGATGATCAAAATTAATCATGAAATTACTCATTAAAAATAGTGTATTGGAGTATGCTCATAAATATTATAAAACAGAGCACTATGCATGATTACTATAACATACCATAAAAATCATAAAAATGTAGGACCAATTCACCCCATATTAATTATATTATGCACGAATTTTATATCAAATGAAGACTTGACCATCTGTTACTTTGTCTAGTGGTTGCCTGGTTAGCCATTTTCCAGACTGTCGGTGGACAAATTCGTACTAGTTTGTAATTAAGTATATTTATCTCCGTTTAATTAACATAATCCACACTGGTTCCTAAGTAATAACTACATTTAATTAAGGATGGAACACTACTACAGAATTGCAGACGTCTATTGGATTAAAATCGGATCTGCTAACGGCTTCCCTACCGCTAGAGACCAACACGATAAAAGAATAACTGGTTTCTGAAGCTTATCTATTATAAATCATAAAATAATTTTACCAAATTTACAACTGTGATGAATGACTGGTGCACAACAGAATATAAAGCATAGAAGGAAAAATCGGCCATTCTGGAGCGGAATCGGACTGTACCGATCCGATTTCAGACCGAGTTACTTGATTAGTGTAGATTTCGTCCAATTTCAGCCGTTCCGGACCGATTCCAGTGATATTTCGGCCAAAATAGACCGACTAGTTAAATTTTGGCCGAAACGCAAATTAAACAAACTCCAAATTTTTTTTCTCACGCAAGCGTGAATCGAACTGATCTTTTGCTAAGAGGCCAAACCAACTACCATCACACCATACAACCGTTGTTGTTAAAAAACAGAACTTAGGTATATATAAGAATTGTAATTTGTACTATCCATCCATTCACCACACCATACAACCCTTTTTTTTTTACTGGACTAATTTTTTAGTAAATGTAAGTTATAATTTTTTACTATATCCATCCATTCAACCTTTTGAGTTCATTTCCTAATTTTTAGTATAAAACAAGCTTCTAGTAAAAAAGTCCGAGTTTCCAATCCGATTCGGCCGATTCCGACCGATTTCACCCGATTCCCGATTCCACGGTCAAAAAACCGATCTCGATTCCAATTCCGATTTTTCCTTCTATGATATAAAGATCGAAAATTATTCAAACCTCAGTATTAAAATTACATCAGCTAAATAATACACCAATAGTAATACAGAAAGGCAAAACATCAAGATTTAAGAATATTACATAATTTATTTTAAAATATAAGAATAGATAAGAACTAAAATTATGAAGGAGAAACTCACCATAAAAACTAAACTCTGATAATCACTCACATTATTATATCGAACGTTGCAAGGTTGTATCAATTCCTGCAATGTAGTCAGGTAGCATAAGCTGACTGCCCGCCAACTTTGAGACCTCTTGCTGTTGGTTGGACCGCCACAAGACGTCGAGTTGCACCTCCACTTCCTTCATGGTTGGCCTTTCTTCTCCTTCATTCTCAGGCACATATTTGCAAGCTTGGCAACGGCTTCGATTTCTGTTCTTTGTCCCCTCATTCACAACTTGGGGATCGAGAATCTCAAGAGACGGTTTCTCTTTCATAGCAGAACTAAATATGCAATAAGACTACCCCTTCAAACTTCCTAGAGGAGAATAATGGCTTTTCTCTTGTTAGCAATTCAGCGAGAATGGACACCAAAGCTGTAGACATCACTTTTGTTGGGATCACCGGCCAGTGCAATAGTACTCGGGGTCCAAATACCCGTGTGTCCAAGTTCTGCTTACACCAGCGTGGGACGATCAATGCACACAGCTTGATTTATGTTACACAAGGGCGTAGCCAACTTCAAGTTGTCAGAAGCAACGGGAGAATAAAAAATCGAAGTTGTCAGACGATCAATGCACCACAGAGGGTTTTGGTTTTTTACTGATTTTGTAAATGGGTTGCTGATCTGAATTTCATATAGCTATATTGGCTAGGTTAATAAAAATGAATAATCGAGTTGCTAGTATGTGTGTATTATTAAATGCAAAAAGGAATAATTTATAATACTAATAATAATAATAATAATAATAATAATACTAATAAAGTTCTGTTTTTTGAATTTTAATTCAAATCTTCGACATTTCATTACATTATGATGTTTTTTTAAGTTGTCAGGCAATTTATCAAACACTTTTTGTGCACCATAATTCAAGAGAGAACTCACTATTCTGATTTGAATGGTTTAGCTAGCTCTTAGAAGAATGGTTCTGAAACTTGGAATAGCAATCAGGATAGGCACATAATCCGGTTAGATCGGAATTGGCCTACTCCGACTGACTTCTTTTAGAAAATTGATGACATGTTGCTCCCTCGTTGATCATGTTTATTTACTATAGATGGTGCTTCCTTCCATAATTCTTGACATTTCTAGTTCACTTGTCTGAACTTCCATTATTTTTGCATGAGCAAATTCTTGTTTTTTTTTTTGATGAAATTTGATGCAAATTTAACATAGGTTAGTTAACCTACTGGGAACCCTTTAGACACTTAATTAATACATCACCATAATTTTTAGGGACAAACTTCATAACACAATTTGCCATCCATAATTAGCTAATATTAAGAACATACAGCTCAAATACATTCTTACTTGGCTAAAGGTACACAAGTAAGAAGTGGCAAGTACATTCTATAAAGAATCCACGGCCTAGCTTGCTCATAATTAAGGTAGCAGTACTGCTCAAATAAACCCTACTTGAGCTTAAATCGAACTTATTTAATAATTACCACAGCTTGCTAACTTGCTTGTACTTAAGGACAATATTAATGGTAGCTAGTAGCCTGGCTACAACTAAGTCTAATCCATTCGGCTATACTTCAGCATCCTGGCCTGTTCTTCTGTGATGCGGTATGTGCTCATAAGCACACCTAGTGGCAAGGGACCGAAAAATCGAGAACTTTCCAGCAATGTTGTTTACAATTGCATTGCTGTGGTCTTGAAGGAGACCCACTTGAATCCTTGCTGCCCCGCACTTTGTAACACTGCAAAGAATTGCGGGGAATGAGTAGTATTTGCCCCTGACTGAGTTGACTGTCAAAAACGGTGCTACCATTGTTGTCTACAACTTGAACACGTCCCTGTCCTCCCGTCACGTACATCACACTGTGTGCGTTGACGTCCCAGAAGGGACTCAGTGCCGCATTCTGTTGAAAAGCAATCAATATATATATGTTAATTATTTGCGTATTTTGTTTTTGTATGTATAAAATTTTGTTTGTTGCTTACCTGTTCGAGAACTCCTATTTCGGCGCTTATTTGAATGGAGTTCAGTATCGGAAAGTCATTGCCATTAAGGCTGAAGATATCAGCCGAAGAATGATCGAGGTTTGCTGTGAATTTTTGTTTACAGAATTTTTCGTCCAAACGGTTAGACACATCCTCTTCTTCCTGTTTCTGGTACTGATCTTGGTTTGTCAAGGATACAAGACCATGGTTTCCATTCTGCCCCTCTGGTCATTTTGATTCTGGAGCATTCTTGTTAGTTTCATGCTAACTCCAAGAGGCTTGGCCATCAATTGTGTGTCAAACCCAATTAAGATGTTTCTACCAGAGTAACCAGCGGAGTAACCGGCATTTGCAAAAACTCAAACGGCAACAATGTCGGTGTCACCGTTATTGTACATCCACATGCTTGAACCACGAACCAAAAGTGCAATGTTTTCAGTAGTGAAACCAACATTAAGCAAAACTTGGACGTGACCGTGAGAATGCGCAAAATTTTTTTTTTGTTTGATAAGCTTGGTAGTGATGCGCAAGTTATTTTCAATCGATTGGAAACGGCCTTGAACGATCTCAATAGCTTGGTGATGTCAGCAATGGCGGATCAAACTGGAACGGGCCCAAAAACTTATTGACAAGCCTTGTTACACACAGGCCTTGTTATCACTAGTAAGTTGAGGTCTTTGAGGTTGAGCGAAAGTCAAAACGAAAAGGGAAATCAGATCCAGTGCAATATCTGACCGTGCAGAATGAGACCTGAGCCGTCCGTTTTAATCTGGTACGAACTTTAAAACGAACCTCTCTCTATTATAGCTCAGCTTGTTAATTCTGGACCGAGCTCAGCTTGAAATTGTGACAAGCCAACTCGAGCTAGCTCGCAAGCTGACGAGCTGGCTCGCTGGATTTGACTAGATCTTATTTTAAGAAGAAAATAAATTCTACAAACTTTTTGAATTAAATTGAACCGAGCTAGACAGTATAAAATGCACACACAAAATCATACAAATTCACAAATTGATGTCTAACCGAGCTAGCTCGAACTCGTTAATTCTGGACCGAGCTAGTGGCGAGCTTGCGTTAACAGCTCGGTCCAGTAATGAACGAGCTGCTAGCGAGCGAGTAAGATGCGAGTCACGATCGAGCCACGAGCTACGAGTTTTTTTGCCACCCCTAGCAGAGAGTATTATATTTTCTCAGGTATCTGATTTCCGAGGGTATGGTATCAAGAAATACTGGGAGAAAGAAAAGATTGGGAAACAAATAGAGGGAAATATGGGCTAATATAAAAATGTGTAAATTAATCAACTAGTTCTAAATAGGGACAAGGCCCATTATTTCCAGGTCATCAACTAACTTTTTGGCGATTTGACAAAAAAATAATAATA
Organism: Carex kokanica; assembly: GCA_025461125.1. Taxonomy (NCBI): domain Eukaryota; kingdom Viridiplantae; phylum Streptophyta; class Magnoliopsida; order Poales; family Cyperaceae; genus Carex; species Carex kokanica. The sequence goes on from JAJGRX010000025.1 coordinate 331,901, forward strand.
ATTGTTTGATTAGGGGTGTCAACGGCTACGGTAAGGGTCGGGTGGAAGCATTTTCATACTCGTAACAGTTACAAATTGTTCTTACTCATATCTTATCCTTACTCGCTACGGATTATCTTACTTGTATTCTATATGGTTATCGGATTACGAAACAGTAACGGGTAAATAACGGTTAATACTATTATAATAAAAAATATTATTTACTAAATAATAAATTAAAACACATTTATTTCAAAAATATATATACGTGTTTAAAAGGTCTCAACTTTATTAAAATTTGCTAAAATTTATTTACATGTTTTAATAGTTAATTAAGCGTAACACAACTATCAAGAATAATTGAAGAATTAATATTAATTGCTTATTAATATATATATATATATATTTTTTTATAATTACCCAATCGGGTAACGGGAACGGAATAGACTTTACCCATATCCTTGCTTGTTTAGATAACGAAAAAAAATCTTTACCCGTACCTGATAAGTTTACGAAAAAAAAAAACTTATCCATACCCGTTTTATCGGATATTATACGGGTCAGATAAACAGATAAAATGGTGCCATTGACACTCTGATGAAGACTTAGAATTAAAAAGACCTAAATTAATTATTTCCAGGTCCAGATTTTAACTCAAAACTTCTACTTAATGTCATTTGCAACAAAAATTTCCAGGTCGTTTGGAATGCGCGTATGTTGAAAACAAAAAGCTCCTTTTTGGGACAGATGGACGTAAAAGAGATTGAGGTTTGACCGCTGAATCAGCAGGTCGTAGTCAGGTGCATTAAAGTGTCTTTATTGACTTGTCAATGGTCAATTATATATTTTGGAATTTTTATTAAGATAGTTTGGAAATTACTGAATTTATTAAAATTCTGCACTATTGAAAAAATTAATTTTCAAACTATTTAATAAATAGTAAAAAAATTTCAAAAAATGTAAAATTTGGTCTCCAAGCTAATTTTAATATAGATTGAATATCTAACGGTTTGGATCAACTGTTTGGACTTCAAAAATTGAAGAACCAAATCATTTGTTCCATGACCTAGAAACAAACGTTTGTATCTTAGCCACTCTTTCTCTATATATGTATATATATTTTTCCAGTGGAGACAATAATATGCCTGATATATTACAAATAAAGTTGATAAGAGGCCCATTTTTTTTTTTGAAAAATTGGCAGCAGTAAAGGGGCATTCTAACATTTTAATTAAGTGAAGGTACAGTTATTTCGAAAAAAAAAAACTTTTTTTTTCATAGGTAGAAAAACATGGCGCAATGAGTTAGAACAGGTCAGTACCAAAAAAAAAAGAAGAAGATCATTTTTCTAATAAGATTTAATGTAAGAATCAGAGTAGGTCCGATGCCCATCGGACCTACCTTGGTTCGATGTGGGTGTAATGACCATTCGATCAGTATCAAGATCCGTGTGCTCTGCATCAAAATCCGTACAAGTCTGTATCAATTTCTGCGCACATAGATTTTGATGCTAATCGTACGGTCCTAGAGCTAATTGAACCTAAATGTAGGTCCGATGCCCATCGGACCTACTCCTATCTCTTAATGTAATAGCGTAAACAAGTCAATTTGACGGGGTTGCAACATGTATACACTATACACACAGACCACAGTCAAAAAAGGCGGATCCAACCCCTTTCACACTAACACAAATTTCTATTTTATTTCATATCTAAGTTTCTAACAAAACCGCGTCAAACTTGATCCTATTCTTTTATTACAAATTCACTAATCAAGCTACTTCATTTCATACCATATATCAATGGCTCCTCCTTACTTCTACTACACTTTCTTCTTCCTCTACTCACTGTTGTACCGTTCACGCGAGCCGCATCACAGATTTCTCCACCGGTTTCTTTACCGGGTTGCAGAAACAAATGCGGGAACATTACAGTACCATACCCGTTCGGCTTTGAGCCTAACTGCTTCAGAGAAGATTTCAGCCTCGTGTGCAATGAATCCTATAACCCGCCTCGGCTCTTTATTTCCGGCTACGGCTATGAAATCACAGACATTTCACCAAGAGGTGAGATGCATGTATCAGTTATGGCAAACGTGCTTGTTACAACTCTAGTGGCAGTTATATATCCGGTACTAGCGCCTCTACGTACATAGCTCTCGGTACTAGCCCGTACCTCCTTTCTGTCAGTAACAGCTTCTTTGCTGTTGGATGTCCCAACCAAGGATATTTTGTGGATGCAGATGGTTATTATGTTAGTGGATGCGTTTCGGCTTGTCGGCCGCCTCAATATTCATTGGGTAGCACCAACGGCTCGTGCACTGGAGTTGGGTGCTGTCAGAGCTCTATTCCAAATGGACTTAATTTCTATGAAGCATCTTTACAGAATTTTGAGAGTTCTAGACAAGGCACTGACCAAATAATATTTGTCAATCCCACAAATTGTTCGTATGTTTTTTGCGGATTCAAATTGGTTCCATTTTGACAACTCATACCTAACAAGGACCAGTGATTTCAAGGTCAAGGTAGGGATGGATTGGGCTATAAGAAACGTGGGAAATTGTAGTCACGCAAGGCGTAACATGACCGATTTTGCTTGTCGGAGTTTGAATCATGATTGCTACAATTCTGATAATGGTGCTGGTTATCTTTGCAATTGTTCAAAGGGATACCAGGGCAATCCGTACATTACTGGAGGATGTCAAGGTAATATTATTTTTATCCTTCTGATTACATTGTCAGATTGAAATTGAAGTTAATTGCTCTTTTACTGTTAAATTAGTTGAGTACAAAACCAATTGATAACTAAATTTATACTATTTGCAATCTGAACCCTAAAATTAAAAAATTTCGCATTGTTCTTATGATAAACTTTATAAGTCTATATACCAATAGGTGGACCAAGAACTTTGATTTGTGCAATTGAGTATCTGAACTTCAATAAGAAACAGATTCGGTCATATATGTACAAAATGTTTTACAATTTGTTGGCTTAACAAAATTGGGAGATGTACGAAACAATGGCCAATTCTTAATATCCTCTAATTAGTTGGAACACTCAGCAGTATCTTGTTCGAGTGAATTTTTTTACCTTTTTTATGAGAAGAATTCTTTATGTGCATTGTGCTGGTTGTTGAATTTTTTCTGTGTCCTTTTGTTTAATTATCTTGATTTTGCTTCACAGATATAAATGAGTGTGAATTGAAAAACGAATATCCATGCTACGGTGATTGTACAAACACGATTGGGGGCTACAACTGTACCTGTCCACATGGGACTGAAGGCGACGCCCTTACGAAGGATGGTTGTCGCAAAAAAGACAATTTCACATTAGCACTTAAAATAGTAACTGGTATGTTCTTTTAGTTTTATACACCGATTTCAATCTTAGAAATAGTTTAGATTTTTTTTTTTTTTACCAAATTACTTTCCATTATGACTAATGATGTACCAGTACATGGTTTCACATTGGTACCCAATTTTACTTTCTGTCATGTATGACCTCCATTACAATCTGTATATTTGCATAAATTCTATTAATTTTGGATGCAATCTGTATAAATCCAGCTAGTTGTGAATATGAAGTTTCTTTCTAAATAAAAAATTCTTTGTTATGAGGTACAACAATATAAAATAAAAAACAAAATTTGTATGGAAACTAACAGAGCTTATGCTGAAAATTTTCAGGTGCAAGTGTGGGTGTTTTCTTAGTTGCATTTGCCATTTTCTGGCTGTATCTTGGAATGCAAAAGAGGAGGCTCATCAGGACAAGACAACAGTTTTTTGAGAAGAATGGAGGCGTTCTACTGCAACAGCAGATGAGTTCTTTCAAAACAACCACATTCAGAATTTATACAAAAGAAGAGCTTGAGAAGGCAACCAACAAGTTCTCAGAAGATCGGGTGCTGGGACGTGGGGGCCACGGAATCGTCTACAAAGGCATTTTCGAGGATGGCACTGTCGCGGCAATAAAAAGGTCAAAATTAATGGAAGAACAAGAGACCAAAGAGTTTGCAAAAGAGATGCTGATCCTGTCCCAAATCAACCACAAAAATGTTGTCAAGCTCTTGGGTTGTTGTTTGGAGGTTGAAGTCCCAATGCTCGTTTATGAATACATCTCTAATGGAACTCTTTATCACTACATCCATAAAAATAATTTCAATTCTCCTATTCCTTTACATGAACGACTCAGAATTGCTGCTGAGTCGGCAGATGCGCTTGCCTACATGCACTCCTCTGCTTCACCCCCTATTCTTCACGGCGACGTGAAAACTGCTAATATTTTGCTCGATGATAATTTCGTAGCAAAGGTTTCTGATTTTGGTGCATCAAAACTTGCACCAAATGATGAAGCCGAAATTGCTACCTTGGTGCAGGGGACCTGTGGTTACTTGGATCCTGAGTTTGTTAACTTGTCAGCTGACTGACAAAAGTGATGTCTATAGCTTTTCTGTTATTATATTAGAGCTTCTTACAAGAAAGAAAGCACTTTATTTTGAAGGACCAGAGGAGGATAGGAGTTTGGCATCAAGGTTTTGTGTGGCCAAGAAGGAGGGGAGGTTCATAGAAATTTTGGATGGTCAAGTAAGGGATGAAATTAAACTAGAGGTGCTTGAAGAGATTGGAGATTTAGTCATGCATTGTCTGAACATGAACAGAGAAGAAAGACCTACAATGAGAGAAGTTGCTGACACTTTAGAAAAGGCGAAGATTTCAAAAGCAATCATCAAATGAAGAGAACCATGTAGAGGAGACTGAGAGCTTGCTTGGCGATTCAGTCGATATATACAAGAGATAGTAGCATGTCATATAGTTTTGCGCAACAAGCTATCTTTGATATGGAATCAGGGAGGCGACGGCTTTAATTAGTTCTGGTATTTAATTTTCAGAATGAAGAGTTTCTAATTCTTGGATTTGTTTCATGATAGGTTAGGTATATTTCAATACTGCTCTGCTCAATTTTTTAATTCTTTTTATCTTTGGTAAACTGTAAATGCTAATAGCCTACTACTGTACTATATATATATGCAAAGCTCCACGATTTTCTCGCATGTTATGTCGGAAATATAAGATTTAATGAATAATTACATTGTTCATTTTCATTTCAGTATAATAGGATTGGAAAAATGGCTGTTGCTTGCTAGAATCATTTGAAGTAAAATGTATATGGCCTTATATATTGCACATTTTTACTCGTTTTTTAACTCTTGTAGTCTGATCTTAGATTTGAATTTATACAGAATTTGCCGTTGAAAACATTAATTTGTGTAGGGTTCATATTTAACGAAACAAACTTGTACAGAATTATCATTTGTCAGAAAAAATCCTGCTTATTTGACAATTGATAGAGCTGAATTTATATACATTTTACACTTAATAGAGCAAGTATAAATTTTATACTAAAATTCCTGCTTAAATACTTAGAGCATCTACATCCCTGAAACTCTTAGAGTTTTTAATCTGATGTGGCAGTTGCTAAACCATTTTCAGGGATGTAGATGAATTTCTTATTTAGCAACTTTGCTCAATAATTTCTTAATAAGAAATCGTTTATAAACTGTGACATGGCGAAATGATTCGCTGAGATTCCTTTCTCTTGCAGATATATTTAATAAGAAATTTTATAAGCTGTGACGTGGCAATTAGGAAACTCTAATTTTAGTTTCAGAGATGTGGAGGCTTAAAAATTAAGAGGGGTTTAATTTCTAAAAAACAGTTAACAGTTATTTAAAAACTCTAATAGTTTCAGGGATGTAGATGCTCTTAGTACCTGTTTTTCACCTGTCCCTATGCTATCTCATTCTGGAATGGTGTTGCCAGAATAATAGGGGTTACACTCATGACCCCTAGTGATACAGTGCAGAGCACATATGTCCAATCAAAATTGACTAGAGGCAGAATACGCAAGAAGACATGGGAGGTAATTTTTTGGGCTGCTTGCTGGATTCTGTGGAAAGAACGCAACGTCAGGATATTTGAAGGAAAAGAGAAGCATTCGGTTCTGGTATCGCAGAGAGCGGTACAGGAGGCATTTCTATGGCTGAAGCATTGCTAGATGTCTAGTTATTCTCGGATGAGTAGTGATTCTAGGAATAGAAATGTTACTTTGTAACTACACTGTTGTACCTCTGATAGCCTCTATCAGAATCTCAAAAAAAAAAAAAAATACTTAGTACCTGTTCGGCACCCCAACTTTAGCTTCCTTAAGGCTCCTTAACATCTTAATCAGGCCAAACATCTATGCCTTAGACGGGCTTAAGGCCTCCTCCTTAACCATCCTTAGAGCTGAATTTTAAGCTGGGTATTTCGCTTCGTCAGCGCACTGACCTCCTTAGAGTCAAAAAAAGATGTTTCTTTTTTACTTTATTACCCCCAACTTAAGTTTCGTTTTCTTATTTTAATATTTTCTAGCATTTCTCCCCAAGTCTGCCTGAGCGCTTCCCAAGGCATTGGAAAATAAAAACTCATTTTCTCCTAACCTCTGTCACGAGCTCGCCGGCAACAAACTCGTGGATTCGATGGCATAATAGGGTTCACATCAAGAAACTCTACCAATCGAGATCCAATTTAGTAGGATTTTGTCACCTCATTTTGATTAAAATTCTCTCATAACCTCTTTTTGTTCTTTGATTTCTAAAATATTGCATCAGACATATTATTCAAACCTTTTATAAAATCCATTTCTGTTGTTCTCGGAGTTTTCTCTAGCTTTCTTGTTCTCAGTTTTTTAATTTGTTCGAAGAGCTTCAGTGTTCTCAGTTTTCTAAATTTTCTCAGCTGTCTTGTTCTCAGAATTTTCTGTATATAATCGCTTTTGTAATTTATTTTGCATTGGTATGTACTTAACCATATTTGGGTCTATTTTGACACTGGTACCAGTGCCTACTGGTACGAGCTCAACTTTTATTTTGTAATTTATTTTGCACTGGTAAGCTGAATTCAATGCCCCTGTGTGTAAAATCAGGATTCATTGGTACCTACATATGTTATTTTGATTAATTGATTCAGGTTGTATGTGTGTAAAATCTAAAATAATGGTTTATGCTAATGAATAAAACATGTGTACAACAAAAGAATTGACTTGTGAAACCTGGCATCAAAATGCTAAGATGAAATTAATGCAGTGTGAAACAAACGAGCACCAGTCAGCACCCTTTGGATCAAGCAAAAAAAAAAACCTTAACTTTAGTTTAGCACATTTTAAGAAGAAAAAAGTATAAGGGTATTAAGGTCTTTACAGACTATAATATATTTTTATATATATTAAGCCTTCATTCTTAAGCTTGTTGTTCAAACGAACAAATGCTCCTTAGACAAGATTAATTTTAATCCTTCAACCCTAAGGAGGCAGTGCCCAACAGCCCCTTAGTGTTTAACTTGGGACATCTTTAATTTTTTTTCTTTTCTACCAAAAGGTCTGACATCGCACTACATCTACTTCCTTTTCTCCTTAGTTCTCTCTCAACAAAAATACCATTTTCCAACTCCAGCCAACTTTTACATAATTTCTTGATACTTTTTCATT